>JAGSMU010000017.1:11665000-12035000 GCA_029286865.1 Teinopalpus imperialis
AATGATTTTCACTTCTGCTTGTGTTTCTTATACTTAATAAAGGCATAATCCCACTATTAAAGATAAAAATAGTAATCTCATTAGCATACTATACAATTATGATTAAAAAAATTGTTGGAATGGATCTTTTTTTTTATTTTTTGGTAAATTTGTATGGCAACTAAAACTTCTTCTATTACGAAATATATGCATGATGACATCACAGCTTATTAATATTTCAGTACTGAGAATAAGCCACCGATATTTGCCATAACCTATGCTCTAGAGCCACCTGCATCCAAAGATCTTTTTTTTTCTGTAGCATTCTATAGCACACAGGTCAGAAGTATCTGCATCCAACCTCTTTTTTATATAACATTCCATAGCACATAGGTCATAAGTATCTGCATTCAAGCACTTTTTTACATAGCATTCAATAGCACATAGGTTAAAAGTATATGCATTCAACCTCTTTTTTCTATAGCCTTCTCTAGCACACAGGTCAGAAGTATCTGCATCCAACCTCTTCTTTATATAACATTCTCTAGCACACAGGTCAGAAGTATCTGCATCCAACCTCTTTTTTATATAACATTCTATAGCATATAGGTCAAAAGTATCTGCATTCAAGCACTTTTTTAGATAGTATTCAGTAGCACATAGGTTAAAAGTATACGTATTCAACCTCTTTTTTCTATAGCATTCTTTAGCACACAGGTCAGAAGTATCTGCATCCAACCTCTTTTTTATATAACATTCCATAGCACATAGGTCAAAAGTATCTGCATTCAAGCACTTTTTTACATAGCATTCAATAGCACATAGGTTAAAAGTATATGCATTCAACCTCTTTTTTCTATAGCCTTCTCTAGCACACAGGTCAGAAGTATCTGCATCCAACCTCTTCTTTATATAACATTCTATAGCATATAGGTCAAAAGTATCTGCATTCAAGCACTTTTTTACATAGCATTCAATAGCACATATGTTAAAAGTATATGCATTCCTCTTTTTTCTATAGCATTCTCTAGTACACAGGTCAGAAGTATCTGCAACCAACCTCTTTTTTATATAACATTCCATAGCACATAGGTCAAAAGTATCTACATTCATGCACTTTTTTATATAGCATTCAATAGCACAAGGATTAAAATGTGGCAAACAAGTACTCAGTTCCAAAGTGATTGCGTCCCGTGACATCTACATCCATCAAGAGGACTAATAAAGAATGCTTCATTACCTGTGGACCTCACCAAACAAAACACAGCAGCGTCATGCTGCTATCGCTGGTAATATGCGAGGGCGTGGTCCTCTAGACGAGCCGAATGGGTATTCATATTTCAGCTACAAACTGCACTGGTAACTGTTGGCTTTCCGCAAACTTACATAGATATCGTCACTCCATCAAGAATGTACTAAATTGCTAAAATTAAAAATATTACTAAACCATATACAATCATTGTTCATAAAAATAATTTAAAATAACCATAACACTATATATTTATCGTATACCAATAAATCTAAAAACATGATCTAGCCTTAACTCAAATTGCCTTTCAACAAAATACCCTTAAGCATAATTACAGTCAAATTTATTGACTACCTCGGTAGCCTCTTTAGTTCCTAAAAAACCCCTTGTAAAAAAAACATCCATTAATATCCGACGCCGGGCTTGGAGAAACATTTTGTCTTCTGACTTATTTGGGTGTGGGATCATCTAAATTAGGGGTGCCTTTGTCCCCACATAATTAATATTCGTTTAAGCCCTGATTCTTTTCAGTCGGTATTGAGTTTTTTTCGTCTCTATTGTACTATTTTTGATGTCAACTGTATTAGTCATGGAAATATTTGTTCCTTAGAGTGCTTTTGAAATATAGTTTGCTATTTATTATGAGTGAAGGAAAAAATTCTTCTACTTAAGTATTTTAATTTGATGAAAGAAACTTCAAATCTGTTTAAAAGGGATTGTTATAAACCCTTCTAATATTAAGTTATAAAGCATTATGTTGTAGTAACAAATCTGTTGGAACGAATCCAACTCATTAATAAATGGTATTAGAAGTTATAATTTAATTTTGCTTTAGATAATTTTAAAAAATTGATACAAATGCTTCATCAGTTAACGCTAATTACAATTAAAAATATAAGTCTTTTGCTTATATCATTTAACCAAACATAAAAGTGTATTATTTATTAGTGTATTCTGATTTTTTATTATTCTCTTGAGAGTGGTAAACGAGCACACAGTTCCTCTGATGGTAAGTGATACGGTACGTGATACCCAAACTCATTCTCGAACCTAAATCCAAACCTAGACCCAAAAAGCATAAAATAATTTCGCGTGATATTGTACACTGGTATTCTGTGAGAGCGTGATGCTGATGATTCTCCAGTCGACAACAATCGAACAACCAACCAAACATCCGAAGCTGGCGCGACACTGCAGCATGGCTCTACCGCGATTGTACGTTTTCTTTAGTCCTCCCTATAGATAGCGATCCGAGTCGAGATTTCGTACCTCCTTATGAGGGGCCCTCGGATCGCATTATTGCCCCCCTCTTTTGTCGTCGACGTTCTTCGTCTACAGGGGTCGGAGTGCAGCGGTCCCTGCGCCAGCTTCGCAGCATCATCATTGTCTCCCTACTCCGCTGAGTAGAGCCTCCCGCTCGAGAGTCTAATTAGATAAATCTGTAAAAATCTCTGGACCAACAGCATAACTCATACACAAAAAAAAAGGAAAAAAAACGTTTTCGTTACAAGGAGTGCGTATTAAACTTAAGGAGTTTAGTTCTCTCTCTGCTACAGTAAAAATACACTTAAAAATTAGTTAAAAACGAACACAAAATTAGATATCAACTAATATGTCGATTGTCAATACAAAAGCAGACATTTATTTAAAGAAACACGGGGTACACCCCAAAATCGAAGTTAAAGACTTACAAAAAAATGTGTAACCACCGCATGATAAATGGTCCGTCACTAGAAAATGTGACAGGGGCATTGATATCCGACATTTTAATTTCAGGTTAAATAGCAGTCCCCTAACGAAGTATTTTGGTTCGAGACGTAACATTCGAAATTGCTTTTAGACTTGCCGTCGTAGAGAAAATGCAAAGAATTTGTCTGTCCGATAGTTCGACGTGACGTGTCACCCTGAACAACTTGGCTTGAGTAACAGTAATACTTAAGTAAACAAGGGATATTTTTTTTTAATTACTAGCCAGTTATATTTAGTTTTCAACTTAAAAATATCACTAACTAAATAGTATGTTTTCATATGTATTTTCAATTCCTTTGCCATTGTAGAACTCGGAATCGTAATTCAAGATTTTATTTATTTTATTGCATTAAGAATAATAAACGAGCACACAGTTCACCTGATGGCAAGTGATTCCTGCGGCCCAAGACATCTACATTCATCCTTGTCAAGGAATCATAATGCAGATGCGTTCTCGCACTTGAGGACTGAGATGAAATGCCTCGTCACCAGTAATAAAGGTCTCCGGATCCCTAGACTCACCAAACGAAAGATATCAGCATTATTCTGCTATTTTACGTTGGTATTCTGTGAGGGCGTGGTCCTACGCCGGGCGGGCCGACCCATTTCATTGTGTAACTAGAAACAAACTGCAATGTAGCTCTACCACTCGTAAAAACGTGAATATTTTTGCATCTTCCATTGAATGCATCAGTTTCAGAATGGTGTTTCCTTATCCCAAAGTAAAGACACCATTTAATACGTTTTTCTTTATAATATTAGAGGTAACAAACGAGCATACAGTTCACTTGACGGTAAGAGATGACAGCAGCCCATGAAATCTACATACAATATGGACAAAATTCAATATGCACGTTCGTTATCGATAAAGCCTACTCGTATGTTCTCGTGTGATGATGATGCGTTATTACGTCTGATGATCTAGATCCTTAGTTCCAAAAGTGGTCCAGGAGTCAACCGGGTACTCGACGGTCGACTCGACTCTACGTTGACGTAAAAAAGAAATGGGGGTTCACATTCCACCAAAATTGTATTTGCTTTCGATAGTGAAAAACTAAAATGTTGGCTTGATCTATCTATCAATGTAGGCAGATAATATTTTAAGAAGCTCAGCGACTGTTACTTGTAAAAACTTTCATATTCCACATTTTTTGTCGAGTTTTGATAATATTGTAGAAATGTAGCTGCGGGGGGTCCACCGGGACCAGCTAAACTTTAAAAGTGGTCCATGAGAAAAAAGTCTAGGAACCTCTGATCTGGATGGATAAATACAAAACACAGTAACGTTATTTATTTATTTATTCTTTAATTCAGTAAGTAAAACAAACGTACGAGACGGACGGTGCCAAAAGGGATTCTCTTCATTCGCATACCATCCTACATTTGGATTGAGCAGAGAATATATAGAGAATGCAACAGATAAATTATTAAAATTTTAAGAGTACATAAATTTAAGAAATAATATATATATATATATATATATATATATATATATATATATATATATAGATGAATTAAAGTTATCCGAAATTTACATACATGTATGTATGTAAAGTTTTGCTGCCATTTCATGCATGCTGGTATTCTGAAATGTTTTGGTCCATCGCCAATGGTTCAGGGAACGGTCTACGAAACTAAGGGTCGTAGATTCGAATCCGCCATTCGACTATTGTCGTGAACCTTCGCTTAGCACAAGCTTTAAAGCTTAGTTGGAGTGGTTAATCGGAATTTTAGTAACTATAACGCTGCCAGCATTCTTTGAAAAAACAAAAATACTATATATTTCATATATCAAATCTAACAGACCGATATCCATATTGTAACTAGAAACTCGCATAGAGTGTGGATATACCACTGCAAAATACGTTATAAAAGCATCCTCGCGATCCAGATTAGCCTTCAAGTTATAATATAGAACTGTACGTAACTCAGATCTATATAGCCGACACACCATGCTTAAATCGAGATTAAGCAAATTAGCTAATCTGTCCACGATGATAGTAACGCAAATTCGAAATTTTTTTAACTTCCTCTAGCCTGTCATTTTTGGTATACCTTGTAAGAAGCATAGTATAATATATGTTAAAGATATATTGTATATGTTAGGGTTAAAAATGAAGCTCAATTAACTACACGATAAAGATGCTCTTACATACACGGTTTCAAACGGAGGAACGTAACACGAGCAACCCTAGCCGCATGCATTCTACTACACTGGACATAATTGTAGAAATCAAATTTATAATTAATCGCCATAACTTTGTATCGGAACGTTAAAGTTCCTTTGACCATTTGCGTCTTTATTTTAACGATTATTTTCCACTTATGGCATAATTAATGTTTAGATTACTGTAGGCGAATACAGACTTAAGCACTAATACGTTTAATTAAATGCGTAGTTGATAATAACGACGTATATATATATATATGATACATAATATATATGAACGTACATTTTCAACCTTTTCAATTAACCAGCAAGTAATGAATAGCATCGATGTGTAATTTGTTTTGCAGTTTTTTGAAGCTTGTAATTTACAAACTACAGACAGTTATTATGTTTTTATTAGATAATATTGGGTAATGTTCTTTCATGTTTAGTTTGATTCCATGCTTGTATTGTTAACTTTCCGGTAATCATTTGAAAAATAAAATTTAAATTATAAAAGTAAAAACCTTAAGTTAGAACCGAGTGAAAGGTTAAGAAACAAAGTGTCTGATTTCGAGATAAAGTTAAATTTCTCATTTATTTTAACCACTGAATAATTTGCTCCAAGACTTTACTTAGCTAACAGATGTCGATCCTTGCATATCATCAGCCCTTGTCAACTTTTTACTAACACATCAAGTGCTTCTGTCGTATCATTTGAAATCAAACTCTCTACGATTGGAACACAGTTTCAAATGCTTTGTATTATATAATGTGATGGTTTTGAATGAAAACAGTATCTAATTCTGTCTAAATAAGACCGGGAATTGCATTCCAACGATTGTATGTCCATTTTGGTCGTCGCCATTGAGTCTAGAGCGTCCGGTTATTTCTGTAGTGTACAGTGACACATACATTTTCTCAGCTGGTGCTTGTGATTTGTTATAAAGGCATTTGATACTAATGAAGTGACTATTTGCAACTTGTTAGTAACTTAAATGCCTATGATTGTAGAATGAAAGAGATAACATAAGAATTACCAATGTTAATTCAGTCCAAATTAAAGTTTCTATTCTTATCTAAATTCCTCTAGTGAACATTAAATTCTAGTTCGCATAAAAGAACTTGCTTATCGAACGTTCCCTGCAAAAGATAATAATAAAATAATTATCAATATTAATTCAATCGTAGTTAAAATCTCTATTCTTTTCTGAATTCCGATCTACGGTAACATCAAAATCTATCAGGGGTTCTCTAAAATCTCTTAGATAAAAATAAAATTAAAAAATATTAGTATTGGAATATTCCATTCTACAGACAAAAAACCATTGTTGAATTAAATTCTACAGTAGTACATTTTATCCTTCATATGAAAAGTTTCTAAATATTAAATATCCAAGGGTTCTTACGAGCAGGTTCATCTATATTTATTAATGTACATATAGCATGTATTATTTATTTATTTATATAAACTTTATTGGTCACACCTTACAAAATGGGATACAATGGGCGGACTTAATGCATTAAGGCATTCTCTACCAGTCAACCCGTGGCGTGGAGAGCCACTATGTCTCTAGGTGTAGTGCCTACTTTAATAATAAGAAAAAATAATATATATATCCTAAACTTAAATTATATAGTATTATAATACATGATTAAATATAGTTTTATATATTTTATCTTATTTAGGTAACAAGCACAATTTCCACATTTCACTTCGAGATCGTTAAGACGATGTTCAGAGTTACAAACGAGTAAATAGACAATGGTCATCATCATCAACATCGCAGCCAACCCACATGTGAACTTAGGCCTCCATAGATTTCCACAAAGCATAACCCTGAACCACTTGCATCCAACGACTTCCCGCAAACTTGCATACGTTGTTGCTCCATCTAGTGTGCGAATGCCGAAGTTGTCGCTCAAGAAACTTTCTTTCCCATGAATCGTCGGTTCTACGAGCTATATGGCCAGCAAATACGACTTCAGCTGGCTAATCTTTTATGTTATGTCAGTTACCCTCATTCTACAGCGGAAGTCCAGGTCGCGTACTCTATCACGCAGAGATACATCGAGTAATGTCCGCTTCATAGCTCGCTGAGTGACCCCGAGCTTTCTCAATCGGTCAGCGGTGAAGGACCACGTCTTTGTACCGTAAATCACATGATTCACCTGGTCGTAAGTGATAACTGCAGCCCATGATATCTATGTCCATCCAAAAATTTTGGGGATTGCTCTGTACCTGGAATTGGATGCCCAGATCTCATACATACGAAACTCGGCACCATTATGCTGCTATATTAAGGTAGTAGTCAGTGAGGGTATGATCCCTGGTCGACCAGACTCATGTATCAGCTAGAAATAAGATACAATGAAGCTCTATCTACATATTATGTAGAAGTACATAATATGTTTATTTATATATAAAAATAATTCAAACGTGACAAACGCTACCTAAAGACAGTCGTGACTTGTTGTAATTATTCAACGAACGGCAAATTAACCGTCGGCCAGCAGCTCTACCCGCACCATACATCACGCATTTACGCATTTATACAAAAGCATGCAGACGGCATGGTGCCTTTATAGTATTGCCAGTAATACGAGCGGAAAATAAGGACACCATTTATAATATTTTTTTTTTACATTATTAGAATCATACTGTGAAAAAATGACCGCAGCACGAGTACGACCAACCATCAGTAGATGTCCATCGTTATATTAAGATGGTGTTCATTTATGTCAAGACTGAGTCAACTACAATAAGTTTAGCCTTTAGGGCAGGGGTGAGCAACCTTTTTTTTAGCAACGGTCCAAAATCACACTTCTTAATAGTACTTAAAATTGTATTCATATTACAAAACATTAGATTACAACTTAATATATAAGCGGGAGAATACCAATACCAAAATAATATCGGCAGCCCTCGTATAACTATTAAGCGGGCCGCGGGTTGCTCACCCCTACTTTAGAGACCTTATGTCCAAAGATCTGAATAAACTAGATATTGGCTTGTTGTTAACGACTTCTTATAACAACTGAACAGTAAAGAGACAAAGAGTTTATTCTAGTTTATGGGCCAGGCAAGTTTATTTTAGTTGTTTTAGTTTAAGATTAAGGTTCAATTAATTTAGGTAAGGTAGTTTAAGATAGTACTGACATGCGTATTGCAAAAAAGTCCTTTATAAATTAGATATAAAAAAAACAAGGTGTTTGGATATTGATCCGAGGAAGGAGCACGCCTTAACGGAATACCAACGTAAAATAGCAGCATATAATGCTGTGTTTCCTCTGGTGAGTAAAGAGATCCGTTGACTCTTATTCTTGTGTCACGGGCCGCAGGAATCGCTTACCATCAGGTGAATTGTGTTCTCGTTTGTAATTCTCAATACAATAACAAAACAATAATCAATCGCACATTTTATCTAATTAGAAGTGATTTCTGTGGCCCAGAATATCCATATTCCTATCATTTATAATGCTAAAGGTAAGAAACGAGCACACAATTCACCTGACGCACGCGCAGACCTAGAGATCAAGTTCAAAGGGGATCATAGATTGACATTTCTCGAAAATTGAACATAGAAATTAAAAAGTAAATTAATAGATGCATGAATTAAATCATTAAGTAATTAATTATTTTAAACACGTCTTTTCACTCACGGCATTCTTTCATCTTAATGTAAGGATCAAAAAAACCCTCCGCCCCGCGCTTAGATTAAGAACCTGACTAAAGTTTATCATTCTAACAATAAAGAAAACTCTCATCTTGTATGATTATGATCTAAGCATGGGGTACCGTTAAATAAGACCAACAATATATATGAAAAAATCTGCAGGAACGATGAATATGTAAGTTAAAGAGATGTTTTGAAATTTTATTTCATTAAGAAGTACTCAAGTTGCCTTAAAACAATGTTTCATAGACCGGCCGGAAATTAAAAAAGGACCTAAGTCATTTATATTTATTTATGTATGTGTACAGATCTATATTTATGTGTATAATATATGTATGTATGTATATTTGTTACGAATTAGTGTAATTTATAGATAAATAACTATTTGATTTTTGCACTTATATCATCATTTTCCCTCCCTCATCAGGGTTGACTGGCAGAGAATTCCACTAGGCATTAAGTCTGCTTTTGTATACGTATATTATGTATTTATGGGGATATAAAAAATAGATAAGAACGGTTTTATTATATAAGTATGGGTTATTGATACGGGTCATAATATATAGTATAATTTTGGATAGTTCTATTTATTTTAGTACACCATACATAGCTGTTGTTATGTTGTTAATGTTAAATAAGAAAAATTTAAAAGAAAATAGTACATCAAAAGAATCGGCAGATCTCGTTGGTCAAACTGACAGTGCTAAACTACCAGTTGGATAAAAGGATGTTGAATATGGACCAGGTTTCGTAAAACCATTTGAAATACCACTGTTAGGTGTAAAAGAATGAAGGTTGAACAATTAACAAATCTATATATAAATATCTATGCAGGGCATAGGCCTCCTCTAGAGAACATATTAAAGCATATTTCACTATGTGGCTACACTGCGTTTTGGCGGACATCACAAATTTTCGAAATATTTTTTATATTAATTTCTTAGACATGCAGTTTCCCCAAGATGTTTCTTCATTGTCGAACAAGTGTTCAAAGTACATCGGCACTTGAAATGAAACTGCATTTTAAGTGCTGATTTGTTATTTAATGTTGAAACTGCATTCACTTAATTAATAGTTTAGTCGGTGTCGGCACCGGGAATCGAACTCGGTTTGTGTTCGTTTAATTCACGGATTAAATGCGAACGCTTGAGCTACAAAGGATCGAAAAAAAAACTGTGTGGTTATAAAATTTGCATATTTAAAGAATTGCCGTCGGCGATGGATTCTTAGATCCTTAATCCTCTTATTATTTTTGTTTTACATAAAACTATAGAGACTATCCTAACAAACTCATTGCATTCTTGGCAACCTATCAACTGAAACCAGATTCTTTGTTCAGCGCGGGCTCACGTTCGGTTCCCGGCCGCGAACAATACACGGGGCCCTTTTGTCGCGGCGACCTCCGCACGGCCTTCGCAAATATTATTACTTACGTGTTTGAGTGTAAACACTTGTGCACGAATGGCTTCGCTATGCTTCGTTCTTGTAATGTTCACTTAATCTTTGTTTTTTTTTTAATGTTATTAGGCAGTAACAAACGAGTGTACGGCTCGATTGTCGGTAAGTGATTCCTGCAGCCTATGACATCGATATTTATCGATAAGGTATCATAATGCAGATGTGTTCTCATCCCTGACCACTAAGATGGAATGCTTCGTTACCCCAGTTACAGGTGACGAGGAATTCCATCACAATTCTCGGCTGAGATAACGCTTATGCATCTCGAATCTTTGTTGAGGATAGACAGGAGAGGAGACATCATGGGCCACTGATCATAGTGTGTGTTTGTTTATTTAAAACAAATATAAACGTTGATCTAAATCGTAATGGCTTATGCCTAACGAAGGGTGTTTAGTTGGAACACTATCTCGATGCTAATTTTTGTTAACTGGATGCTGGGTTATCGTTCCTATTTCCATATATATAAGGCATACAATGAATGATAACCTGGCCTCACCGTCATGAGATTAAATCGCTTATACATCTTAACAGTTGTTAGTCATCCTGCAGCATGAATGGGCAGACTTGACCGGTAAAGGCAATGCCCTCACAGAATACCAGGGTGAACTGGGCACCATTGGATTCGGAGACCCGGTAGGAAGCGAGGCATTCCATCCAAGCTGGGAAGTGACAAGGCTTGCATGGATCTTGAATCTTTGTGAAGGATATATGCAGATTTTTATGGACCGCAATCATTACATACTGATCATCAGGTGAAATGACTTCGCTTATCACGATTAGTGTCTTAAAAAAGTTATGTTGTGTATTTTAATCATAATGTATTCTATCAATCAACCTCTACTTTCTTACTTACCATCTCTGTCTACCCTGATTGGAATAACAGGCTTACATTATTATGCTGCGTCGTTTAATAGTATTATAAGAAATTCCCTTAAGTATGTTTGGCCAATCGTCCGCATGAGACACCTCAGAGAGAGCAGGGAACCGGTTCCAAATGCGACGCAACTGTGCAGACCCATCCTCAGCACTCGATAACCTTTTAATCCGACGGGACACACCCACGCTTAAGGGCACGCTGGACTCGAACAGGATTTTGTTGATAATTTCATGTGTTAAATGGATTATTTACGCTGACGTATGCAAGGATTACAAATAAATACAATCAACACACATACCGTTATCTATTCTAATCTAACTAGATAAATGTTGAAACAATATTATTTATTGTATAAAATTTGATAAGAATTGTAACAAATATATATTTTTTTTATTACATAGAAACTAACAAAGGAGCATACAGTTCACCTGATGGCATGTAATTCCTGCGCCCCATGAAATCTATATTCATCCTTGACTAGGAACCATAATGCTGATGCGTTGTCACCCTTGAGGACTGAAGTGGATTGCCTCGTCACCAGTAATAAAGGTCTCCGCATCCCTACACTTACCAGACGAACACACAGCAGCATTATGCTGCAATTTCACGCTGGTATTCTATGAGGGCGGGGCCCTACCCCGGTCGACCTGCCCCGTTCATTCTGCAGCTAGAAACAAACTGTAGTGTAGCTCTACCATTGTGATGTATCATCATCACAAAGCGACCTGCTTCCATTAACTTCAAGCATACTTGGATCGTTGAGCAGGCCAACTCATGCTACTTTTAGAATCAAGCTATAGCGTAGCTCTCCAAAATAAATAGTTAAAGTTACTGAGAATGCAGACAATTATCTTTACAATAATTGGTGTATTTTTTTATATAAAAAGTTAGTTATCCTACGTGAGAATGAACCTACTTTAAACAAAGCATTTCCTCATATAGTGCAGAATAATATGATCTAGAAACTAACAATTATATAAGAGTTATAAAATGATGCACATGCAACAATGTGACAAATCCAATGTATCCTACATTGGAATCGTATTAGTAACAAAATCTCTTCCCATTACTCAGCACTGTAATAAGAGTTAAGTCGCTACTGGCGAGTTGTTATAATACATACAATGTTCTACATATATATATATACATGTACGGATCCACAATGTGACCTATTTTATGTAGTTGTATTTAAAATACGTCAGTAGATTAAAAACAGAAATTAACAGACCACCTCAACCGAATATTGGAACAATTTAACGTAAATCATTTCCATGCTTATAACTCGTGTCAAGTAATGCCAAGGCCATATTAAGCTAAGTGATTTTCCAGTTTCCATTTTCAGTAAAAACATGATCGAGTCGCACATGTATATATGATTTTAACTTTCCTCTAAGGCTGTAACTACATATTGATGTTAGTGTAAAATAAATTGTATGTGTATATCGCAAAGATGCATTATCCCACAACTCTTGTAAGGGTTTATTGCCTTTTACAGTCGTAGACTCGTGTAGGGCTATAGCAATCAAGGTCTTCAAGTCTGCGTGTTGAATGTCAACGTTTTGTTTACATTCGTGTATAAAAAACATCATCAATAATGCATTATTGGCAAATACCGTTTTTTGCATGCCTTTAATTTTAGTTGTACGCGTAATAAATTGCGCTAAACTTTTTAACCTTCAAGGGAATATTTCGTAATATATATGATAACAGTCGAATGGCGGCTTCGAATCTACGACCTTAAATTTCGCAGACCGTACCGTGTGACCTAAGCCTTTCGACAAAAAATGATTATATTATATTAATATATTTGCATTATTTCACATGCTACTAATTCAGATATAAACGTACAATATTTTAATACTGTACTGTACTTCAAATAGTTTACAGTTTGACTAAATGCAAATGTTCTTGTGAGAAGTGAAGAAAACCATTATTGGAGTTCCAATTCAATTTCGGAATGATCCAAGGAGACGCATTCCACTCTTGCATCAATTTTGGCGTCATGGGCCGCAGAAATACAATCAGGTGAATTTTAGCCTCCTTACTAAAAAAAAGATACATTAGAAAACTTAACATGCTTTATAATCTGTTCACTCCTTGACATTCAAATATCGCCTTCACCTTGGTAAAATTTTAATATTTTATATCTTTTTGATTAAAATAATAAATATACTGATGACGTTTAATGTCGCGATCGGGTACCATGCCCCCATTTACGTCTCAGCAACAATCAAATTCGGCGACCCGCGCTGCATCGTAATATTGTTGTTTGTGTAGGGCCACTAAAATTAACGGGACTTTGGCAAGCCTGCGCATGCGACGGACGAGTCCCATATCATAAGCTTAAGTGTTTATTACACACTGAAAATTAATCAACGGAGAAACGCTCTATTCGGGCCCTAAGAAAATTCTGATAATAATTTTTAAAATATTGAAAATGAAATATACATTTATGTTTATGAGACATGTATGAAGTTCTATAGTAATGACGACTTTATCCTAAAATGAACTAGTTACACAAAAAATAAAAATATGATTAAGAAATATATTTTAATTTATTTTACTACATAGTCTCAGGCATTCATAAAATCAATGTTACTATAAGATTAATTATAAAGCGTCATTTAGTCCGGGCTAACAGCTAGTTTATCGCTCCAGATTACAACCAGTCAACGGTCTTAATCACGATATCAATGTTTCCGAACAATTGCATAAATATACACAGATGTTTAAAATATCGAAGGTTGCAGAAGCTATTCAAGTAAGTACATCACATAATAAATATAAAATAATTAATTACAACCTAGCCTGCGAGAGATCTCCTCTATTCCAACCCAAATAGTGAATAAATCGCTACCGCTCATGAAACTTACCACTCGTCGTCCTCTAAACAGGCTTTCGTGGCAACGTTTATGTTTGTTTACTGTATATTTTTAGCGATATCTCCCTGAATTATGATCGTCCGAATTACTGTCGTGTTGTTGAAACGATTCCATTTGATTGCACGTATAAAACTTTTAATGTAAGCATAATTGCACCTCCAAATAAAAGATTTGAATTCGACATTGATATTGATTTGAAAATCTTTGCGAAATTAATTGCGTTCGAAAACTTTTTTATTGTTTTTTTTATTGCACTTTAAACAGATGAACGTTTTATAAACTAAAGTAACATCCGATATATATATATCTATGTACATATATATATGTATATATATATATATATATATATATCTATATATATCTATACTATAATAATCCCACTGTTGAGCATGTCTCACTTTTGAGAGTCCACCACGAGGCTTCATGACTGATGGCGGTTTTTTTTAGTTCTTGACTACATGTCAAAGTTTTCCTGACAATATTTTACCTCACTGTCAAGCACGTGGCAAGTCAGCACTTAAAATTGCAATAAAAATTTTCACTTGTGCCGGTTTGCTCGTGTACCGTGAATTAAAAGCGAGCGCTCAGGTATTGAAATACCACGGAATACAGTTACGAAACTATACAAATAGTAAAATTTACAAATTGCTTATAAAACACTAATCATTGTCTACACGTCCACGTATATTAACAACACTATATTATACCATAACAAAATTCAGATTCCACTCAATTCTAAACACTATTCGAGTCACAATAAGTTTAGAATCACTCACTGAATATATTTTATAGCCGTGCCCATCTACGGGCAAGTCATTGATATTTTGATCAAAACAAAACATTGTTTGACTTTCTCATCAATATATCTGTCTCATTCGAATGCAGCGGCACGCTCGCACCACCTATGGTTCGTAGGCGATGGTCCGATTGTGCCGATACGTGAAGAAAATATTAAACATCGCCAAGGTGAAAAGACCCTTGATTTGTTACTTAACGTTTTTGATAGTAGATCAGTGTTAAATTGTCGATGGATGTGTATATCCACTTCGTAAAGAACCGCCGTAGTCTTTTGCGCAGCGACAACCTGATAAAGCGTAAAAATCATAGCTTTATTTTCACTTATATTTCAAAGATGAAAATTACGTTTGAGTCAAAGGCAAACGTACTTTTATCTTTGAACTTGTTGGTTTATTAATGTTTCAATAGTACAGAATTAACATGACAGTGTGTAAGGTAAGTTTTTCAAATACAAAAAACAGTGCCCTGAACCTCGTTTTCGGTACCGACACTAATGAAATTGCATATTTAGATCTACAGTAAGTTGTAAAAGTCGTAATCATGAGAAAACTTCCATGTTTAAAAACGTAAATAAAAATGGACACATCTGAACTCTACGAACTCATATTGTAGCCACGACTTATAACGAATTGGATCTCAATATAGAAGATCCCTTCCCAGCCGTGGGATCTCTGTAGGCTGTTTCTGTAGTGCATGTTTATTAAGCAACTAGTCATTCAAATACACCAACTTAAATACGCACGATGATTATAAATATTAACAGATTAAGCCTAAAAGCCGGTAATTGCCAAGAATTATGCAATTTCGTTTAAAAGAGGAGATCGAGCCGTTGGACGAAGATGGACTCTTAAATTAATGGCAATTTTTGGAGCTACACAGAATCATTTCCAAAATCGTAGCATAGAGCAATATTTTAAAGCACTAATCGTTTAAAGTGCAGAGAGTGCCGCAAACGTTCTTTTATAGGTGCTTATTACTTGTATAATGGGTTGTTAACCTGCAAATTAGCGAAGCAAATAATACAAGACATAAAGACGCTCACCGGGAGAGTGTAAACAGGCCTGCTTTTTTTCGTTTGAACAAATAGCCATAAAGGTTTGTCAAATATGTACTCAAAGATGGATACATGAAATCTCACACATCACAAATCAACTGACTTACTGTGTAGACAACGTTAGAACAATAATTATTGATAATTGATTTTGTCGTAAATTGGCAAAGAATATTTCACAATGGCAAGAGACGGAGTAACGATCTCCTTTGATTTGCTAATACTCATTGAAAGTAGGTGGTTAAGGACCATGCCTTGTGGCAACCTTTAGAGAAGATCTATATGCGATTGGAAATGGAAGGAAATAATGACCTCGCATTGGCAAGAATTGGCAAGGGACGACCAGGAGGGTATGCCATTGGAGTTAAAATTTTGCTGTATAGTTTAAATGTTTGTCAAAACTCAAGTCAAGTTTAAAATTTGACAGTTCATTCGTTCGCTGGTCCACTTGTTACTTGTCTTTGTTCGTTCGCAATAAGCATTCGTTCACTGGACACTTCACTTGCTAACTAATTTATTCCTCTTTCCATTCAGTGTGCAACAAATCTCATTCAACTTCGCTAGCAATCACGGTAACTAATAAATCAATAGTCAAGTGTTTATTTGCAAGCCAATATTGGCTGCAAATATTGTGGAAACAATATTTCATCGGCGGAAACTCTTTGACGCCGACAGAGGTAAGGAACGAAACAATAATGTTTCAATAGTAAACAAATTTCTGTTTACTATTTCTTGTTATTTTCAGCTTTATAAACAGATGAGAGTTGCAGTGGCGCTATTTTGTTTACTCAATAGTGTAGTCTTATTTTGATTGCAATAAAGTCGAGAATCTCTGAAATTATAATGGATCTTTGTATGGTCTGTTATGGAGAAATTATAGAGCGTGGGGCGTTGACGTAGGTCGTGGACATCTGGAGCTTTCAGGGGTTAACAACTGTTTTCACGTTTCGTTTTATTATTTCGAATGTATGTCTTCGCCTGTGTAACGTCTGGTCGTGAAGTTTTAACGCCTATTTTAATTGAACGTTTGCCTCTGTTGTCTTTGCTGCTGTATACTGCACCATTATTTAAAAAAAAGTGGGTATTTATGAACACGCGTTAGGGAGTTAAACGCAGCGCGAGTGAAACTAGTTTTAATTTTTTTAATTTAGTATCCAGTGTATAGAACTTTGTAAAAGGTATTAACCATTATTTCGTCATAAAATAACGTCTCCAATTTATGATCTAGAGATTTCAAGATATCAAAGATTCGTCCAAATCAAAATTGATATAATAGGTAATAGCTATTATATCAATAATGTGTCCATTAGAACCTAAAAAGAAAAACTTATTAGGAAAAATTAGTTGCACCAAGCAAGGTGGGATTTGAAACCAAGACTACTTTATGCTGAGTGGAAAATTTTTACATCGAAACTATAGCCCATTTGGGCCAAAATACCCTTTAAAACCCGTTAGTACAATTTACTCTCTCATCATATTAATCTTAACTTACACTACGCTAATAATAGTATCTTCTAGTTTTCGGTATTTTATTTCCCAAAGAGTGTACAATACCTTACTAACGAAAAAGTATACTCATACGTACAGATAAGACTAAATATTATTCACTACGATATCAAAATTTTCCCTTTTCATACAAATATTTATAATGTAGGTGTTAGTAAAATTTGATTGCACTATTTTTATTAACATTTATTTAGCATGTAATATACTTGTTTAAATAATTATATATAAGCAAACACTTAAATAACTGTGTAAATTAGAACTGGCACCAACATCACCAAAACAATACAAACACATACAAAAGCACAATACAAAAAAAGGAGTAAGATGCGCGCGCGCACGCCCCGCGGTGACCGACGGGGTTCACTCACCTTTGTCCAGTAGCCCGGCTACTTTTTAATCTCTATCTATAGTATATTTAATCTGTGCCCATAGTGTATTAATGCCTTTTTTGTATTCTTATTTATTGGAACTTCATTGCTGACTTTCGAGGCACTTTGCGTCGTTGTCTCTTTTCGTAAGATAATATTTAATTCTTGTCACTATTTTGGTTTAAATGCTAAAATAATGTTTTTTTTTATTGAAAATTATCTTCGCAAGTATTTTTTGTTTTTTGTGTAGTTGTATGTTTTTTTGCAAATGTAAATTTTCCTATCTTGAATGTGAATGTGAATTCACGAATATTATAAAACTTAAAGGGAATTTTCGGACACTTGTATAAAAAGCTAGCCAGATTACCAATAGTAACGTTGACGAGCTTGGAGATCTTTCTCACCAACTATTATAATAAAAAAGAGGGAATGCAAGAGAAACAGATATCTACACACTGTTGATTTCACTATGCTAAAACTTGTATTTACCATTAAAAGATAAATCTAAGAGAATAAATCGACGATATTTGATGTTCGTAGTCCATCTAAAGCAATTTCTATTTCCAAAATATGGTCAGCGAAATTCAAAGAAATAAATATTAATTCCATAACCCCTCTTATTATCTTGTATTTCATCCACTTCTAGTGATCCGTTAGATTATCTTTACAAAAAAAAAGAAGCATGTCAAGTAACTTGCATGTACTAAATGTAAATACGTCAATGATATTTGAGAATGCATATCCGTCAAGCAAGTCTTTGATATTAAAATTCGATAACAAAAAAACTAAAATCGTTTCTAAATATAATCAATTAGTTTTAACACTCGGTTGTCAACGATCCCAAGCTATTTAATGTGATATATCATTTATCATTCACACTATAATCATTGTACGGAGATATTCAAATTTGAGATGAAAAAAGTTCATTTCATATTCAGAAGCCGGGTGAGGATCGTTTTTTGTTTGAATTTAAAATTCTATTGCGACAGGTTAAATTATTTCTATTACGTTGTAGGAATTAATGCTTTTGTATTTTTAAGTGAAGTATATTTAAATAATGTCTAATGAGCATTCAATTCTCCTGTAGCCAGGTTCATTGCTTCATCCGTATCCACGATAAAAAATCATGAAACGACCAAATGCATATATATTTAGTATCCACTCCTTGTCCCCATATTAGATGATATTCTATTGCAACCTACATTCAAGCTAGTTTGTAACCTGTTACAGGTTATGAGGAAGTCTATTCCGTTCTCTTTGAGAATGTATTTAATGGATTGTAGTTATCACTGATCATCAGATGAACTCGTATGTGCCCTGTTACCTAGATATTATAAAATAAAGCACTTTGTGAATATTGTTCCTAACCTGAAACCTCAAAGTAATGCTTCTTTGTGCTATTAATATTTTAAAACTTAGGGTGAACTCTGTTAAATTTATCCTTTTGAGTGCGCTAAAAGCAAAGTAGAGAACATCGCGATTATAATTAACTCCATTAATCTGATTTAGTTTAAAGATAAACCCATTCCATGGGAAGTTTATACTGAAGGCACTAATTATCCCACTCAGGTCTTAATTTTTGCTAAGCTTATGTCATGCTAATAAGACTTCGGGACCTTCGAGAAAAAAGCCTACTCTTTTATCAGAGGCTGATAAGGCACTTGCAACTCCACTGGTGTTACGGATGTTCGTTGTATGTGTAATCACTTACGATCAAGTAAGCCGCCAACTCGTTCGCCCTGTCTTCTATGAAAAAATGTCATCATTGAAGAAAAGGGTTTCGTTATTATATTTCTATCGATAGCCTTCCAGTTGGTTATTTCAAACGTCCGAATCAGTATGTATAAAGGCGCAGCTTATTTTACAATTAAAATCTTATTTCTTTTTTTTTTCGGGCTGATGGCACTCAGTCGAGACCTCTATATATGGGTAACCAGCACAAGGGCTCCCGAGAGGGAGCCTCGGCTTGGACCGTTACCCTGTTTCGCGAGAGCGTCTGACTCGAGGGTGCCCAAGAGGGCAGAATCTCGGCTCGGTCAGTTGCTTCTGACAGAGGATTATTTAAGTTAATATCGCTATTTATTATTAGCTATCAGTACTACCATTTCGGAATGCGTGGGAGCTGGAGAAGAAGTGGCCCAAGAAACTCCAGCGACGCTTCTATCTGTATGTACTGGAGAGAACCGACCATTGACATGGAGGTATCGCGAATAACCTTGTTTCCGACGCCCTCGATAAAATCTCTTCCAGAAGGCCTAGTGTTGGACATATTATCGGGGAAAAAAAAACATAGAGTACTCACAAAAAAAAAAAAGAATAGAGAAAAAATAATAATAATAATATAAAAATAAACACAGTACATGTACGCAAAGAATTTACATATAGTTTCCTTATATAAATGCTTTGTGTACATAAGAGTTAAATAGATAAATAAATAAATAAGATCATCATCGCCCAAAGTGCACTAAATACACGAACCAAACGAAACAAGCTGTCGCCGTGGCCATAAATCAATTTCAGTCTGTGACAAGCACAGCGTTAGCAAGCATCAGTCTGTTGAATGCACCTTACTTTGTTACCCCCTTGTTAGATCCCACTGTGTAACTGGTTTCGTTGAAACAAATCGCTTCATGTTTCCTCAGATATATGTTATACTAACTCAGATTTCGAATGATTTAAATTTAAAACATTTCAATTCGATTTTTGAAAGAAACTGATTAATATGTTTTTTTTTTATGATTTTTTTTTTCATTTATCAATAGATCAAGATGCTAAACAATTTGTAAAGTATAATTGTAGAACTTAATGTTGTCTCTTTTATATTTTAAAATTATATTTAGATAAAATTTTTGCTGTTATATGTTAGTTAATTTATATATTATATAAAATAAAACTGCAGAACACATAATTAGTTAGTTATATGCATAAATAAGCTAGAAGCCTGTTTATTCTATTACTATATTTAAGTCTTATGACTGGAAAAGACACATTCAGCCTGAGTCCCCAGCGATGACGACGTATCTGCATTATGATTCCTTAGCGGGGATGAATGTAGGTGTCCCAAGTACACTTCTCCTTGGGGATCCATCGTGTGCTCGTTTGTCACACTCAATACAAAAAAAGTCTTCTACATAATCTGTTCTATTATTGTACCTATTGACAGAATTTACCTTGCAACATTATTTGCCTAATTTCCTTTGTTTGTTGAAGGTTATCGTGACAATTTTAATGTCTGAAATTTTTACTCACAACTGATATTTAACCACTTGACACAGTGATATTCAACCAGTAATATAACAGTGTATGACAATCTCCTGCGCAGCCCGTGTCTCAGTTCTATTCCGGTCGGCAACAATAAACTAACACGGCGATATTAGACGCGAACACGCGGCCGACTTGTTAAACGATCCCCCTGTGACTAATTTACGAATGATCATACATTTGAGTCCTCATTTCGATAATTTCCAGAAAGAAATCATTGCCCTGAAAGAGTTCTGTTTTGTACATGAATACAACTTTGTTTAACTACAATCCTACCTGGTATTAAGAGGTAATGTAAAGATTGTTGATAGAGGGCACTAGATCATCGAATGCCTATTCACTCCAGATCATTTGATCATTAGATTTTCATCAATTCTGATTTCACTCTCGGAACAGGGTAACGGTCCAAGCCGAGTCCCCCTCGGGAGCCCTTGTGATGGTTACCCGCTAATAGAGATCTCGAGTGAGCGCCATAAGCGCTCAGTCACTTCTCAACTCAGTGAAACTGTATAAGCCCTTGGGCTAACAGCGGCCCTCAGCCTGAAAAACAAACAAAGTAAACATGATTTAACAAAGTTTAAATACTTAAAGTTAGTGACTACAATCCCACTTGATATTCCGCGACGGCAGACGAAGATGATACAACGCACTTTCTTAGCAAACGCTTATTCAGTAGACCATATTCTTGATGGTGAGGCCATTTTCATCATCGAGGGTAAGAATGCATTATCATTATGATTCCTTAAAGAGGACGGATCTGTGTCTGACCGTAGTAATCACCAATTAATTGCGTAGGTTAACGCATATTGCACTGTAAGATCCCCATAAAACACTTCTCGTCTTTGACTTCATCTTCTGCAGTCTAAAGTAATGTAGAATGGTGAATTCAAACCTTTCAGTCCAGCATCAGAATCATCGCCACCAAATATTCACAAACCATCTAGATGGAAGCGTCAATAGCTTAATGGTCCCTCTCGGGAGCCCTTGTGCTGGTTGCCCATATATAGAGGACTCGATTGAGTGCCATAAGTGCCCAAACCGCTGAAACTGTAAAAGCCCTCGGGCTAATAGCGGCCACCAGACCGAAAATAAAAAAAAATAAAAAAAAAGTTTAACGGTTTAGAGTACGGTCTTCAAAACTTAACTTCATACCGGTATGTTTTAATCAGCCATCCATCTGTTGTCGTATGTTAATAACAATAATAATTAAACTTTATTGGTAACATGACATAAGTACAAGTTTTTAGTAACTTGTGCTAGCGTAAACTGTGTTACAAGCTTCACCGTCTTCCCAATTAATGTTACTAGTTAATAATTATATATTTTTTAGTAAATTAAATTAGTTAAAAAAAGAGAAAAAAATAGAATCAAATAAAATTGAAAACTGTTGGTATAAAGTACAATGTGTAAACACGCACACATTGTGTATAAAGTCTCTATTCGACTCGTTCCTAAAGCATTTCAGATTCGTAATCTAACGTTCTGAGGATATTGTATAACGTATTTTTAAATAGATGGTGGTTATTATAAATTTTAGTAACATTATCGGAGTATTAATTAAAAAAGAGATTTAGAAGTTTAACAACGATGTACCTGTACTATTCTTAAACAATTTATTTCAATTCCATATACTTGTAACAGAAGTAGATACTCGAAGTCAAATACTTTCCATATGCGTACAATTTGTGGACGTAATGTACACAGGGCAACGCAACACCGTCCTCCACATAAAATGGGCGCCCATCAATAGTCATTGTGTTTGTTATGTGGTGTACGTTACCGATTGAATGCGATATCGAAACTCATTCGTAGACAGTCGTATTATGGATAAGACTACATTTTAAAGTTTTCCTAGAATGTCATTTAAGATGATTGACTCCTAGGTTGCCTGTAAGAGATCGATCTATAGCGAAAAGGCCGCCTTTTAGTTTTTTTTTATATAAGCTTTGTATGACTTTTTTATAGAATGGCAGGTGTCAAACGAGCAAGCAGCCCACCCGGTGGTAAGTGATCACCGCCATCCATGCACAGCTGCAACACGAGTTGCAAATGCGATGCGTTAATACATATGATAAAGAATATTTTGTCTGTTCGTATCTTTCGTTCCATTTCGACCGTGGCGATATATTTCTTTGTATTGAGAGTTTACACGTTGGTTAGTGATTCCTGCAGCCCGTGACATCAATTAATCCACGATAAGGAATCATAATGCAGATGAGTTTTCATCCTAGAGGGCTATCGAAATATAGAAAAGAATATAAGGATCATCGAATTCCGTCCATCACTAGACGAAAAAAAGCAGTTTTATGCTGCCATTTCACTCTGGTATTCTACAAGTGCGTGGTTCTTTCTCTATCGAGCTGGCCCATTCATTCTGTAGCAAGCAGCAAGCAACAACGTACTCTTCCTACTGGTTTGGTTATTATCAGTAAACTACACAAATTTATGCCTTCCAATTTAATATTCGTAGATTCTTGCGTAATTTTTTTTTTTAAATATAATGTATGTTTATTATATCTCTACAATATTATAGAAAAAAATAATTTTTGAAAAACATTGAAAATTTTTTTATACACAAAATAAAAAAATAATAATCCAACAAAGTACAGACATGTCCACACAAAGCTACTTATACTATAGAATGTATTTCTGTTCGTAGATCTGTAGGATATTTGTTTAGTGGGCTATATATATATTATTATTGATTTTTATCATCTTTTTGAACATTGTGAAGTTAGAAAAGTAATAAAATGACATCTAAAACACAGTTCAATATATGAACTATATAATATATTTAGACGCAAGCTTCATGTACTTAGTAATATATATTTAGTGATTATTGGATGTATTTATAATCACATTTCTTTTACTTAATTTTAATAGAACCATCAATAGAATTACATAAAACTTGATTTATCAAAATGCCTTAGGTTGTTAAGTATACATAATTCCACTTACAGCTACATTTCGCAGATTAAAAGTATGTATACGATAACTTGAGATTAAAACGAAGATTAAATATCTAATATATTAAATCTTATAATATTTATTAGTTACGTCAAAGTTTTTCTGCCACGCACAACTACTCTCTTAGCTTGCCAGCGGTATTTTTTAACCAATAAGACTTAGGGAATTTCAAGAAAAGAGCCTATAGGTACCTTTCTTAAAGACCAGCAAGGCATCTGCGATTTTTTTTTCTAAATTCTGTTGATGTTGATGCTGTTAGCCTATGCGGCTCTTACAGCTTCATCGAACACAGAGCTCACGGAACTGAGGGCGCCGTGAACTGGTTTTTACTTTTTGCTTCTCTTACTTACACAAAGCACTCATAAACTGAGCGTGTCGGTCTGCTCTGATCACGTTCCTATCTGATAGTGCCACACAAGTTGCCAGTTCCCTAGCTATCGAAAGATTCTCCAGAGTAGAGAATGGATGGTGATGACTACTGACCGTCCAAGGTTTTGGTATGCGGACCTAGCGTCTGAAGGACGCCCCTGTTGTCTGATCAACCAGAGCATCTGCGACTTCTCTGTTGTTGCGAATGTTCTTGGGCGGTAGTGATCACTTACACATCGGGTGAGCTGCTTGCTCGTTTAACACCTATTTTATAAAATAGGATACCATTAGGCTAGTGAACCCCTATCCCCTACCACCAGCCACCAGAGCATCTTTAGAATTCAAGCATAGATTTTTTATAGCATACTAGCAATGATATTTAACATAACTAACACTTCTGTTAAGCACACCGACTAAGATTAAATACTTGTATTAGGATACTATACTTATATTATATACTTATACTTGTATTGAACACTTACACGTGTTACCTTAAAATAATACTTATTTTATTTGTTAAGAGTTCTTTTTTCAAAAAATGTTTTTATTAAACGAATAAATCCCATTTATGGTTTATTAAAAACACTTTAAATATATCAAGGCTGGTTTTCCATTGCTCACTGATAGGATTTTAGTGGTTTGTATTAGTACTGATTTTTTGCAATAGATGGCACTGTTATGTATATAACATCCATCCAGACAAGCACGTGATTGAATATACATAAATACGTTGTTAAAAATAATCCTTATTGTTTAACGAGCTTTATTGTTTGAACTTGTATGGCTATAGTTATTAAATACTGAGAAATAAACATAAATTCAAGTAGTTAACCATTAAAAATTAAAAAAAAATAAACAGCTAATTAAGAGACAGACATTTAAAAAATTAAATCAAAATAAAATCAGTTTTATATGTTATTTAATTTATTAAGTAATATAAAAAAATATTGTTCAAAAATAAATGCCTGTTTCATGAATTATTGTTATTCGAAAGTTTACCATGTATTAAGCACCTGGGTACACCATGTAAGTACTTTTCCCCTCATCTTACTGCAATTCTGATCTGACACAATTAGGTAAAAAAAACTATAATTTCGCACACAACAAAAAATAAGCCCCAATTTCCCTTACATTCGAGATCTCAACAATGGGATTAGTTTAGACAACAGGTGTTCCACTTTTATTATTACGATACATTAGTTTACGCATTAAAGTAAAAAAAAAACTAAGCCTTCGAATCAAAATCGGTATACGACAATGATTGCTTTACGTCGAAAAGTAACACATCTGTAATTATTCTGATGACAAATGAAAAAGAACTTTTCTGCATTGAATTAACGTAGACATTTATTTGTTTATTTTTACGCTGTTACGATGTTTTGCCATTGAGCTGTATAGAGGTCGTTGGTACTCTGGGGAAACTAAAGCACAGGTGTCCAGCGTTCGGCCCGAACGAAAAAGATGGCAATAGCCAATATCGTCGGGCAAGAAAGAGACACAACCAAAATAAACGTTGAACTTGTTTACCGCTTTTTTCTTTTTTTTTCTCTCTCCCTAGCCTATGTTCGTGACGGATCTTTTTTTTTATTTCTCGTTTCGTTTTGTTGCTCTTTGCCTCGCCTTTTTGGATTATTCTGTGGCTTTTAGCTATATTTTATACTAACTTTACCAATTAAAGTTATACGTTGTTTAACTGTGGCCGATATACAGCCGGTTATTTGCGCGAGTTTTAAATTATCTACCTCGAGGTTATTTATTTCAACTTTGTAATTATACGAATTCTATTAAACCGATGGTATTTTATTTTTTATTCAAATGACCTATCAAAATAGTTGTACTTTAATTATTGATGGTTAATATTTTACATTCAATAGCTGGTGGATAATTGGTTTTATTTAAACAGTGTTTTTTGTCGTAAATTTCGCTAGTGCAGAATGAAAAATATTGTTAACCTTTTTCGCTGTGGATATAAATGTGTATAACTTAATGAGTGGTTTTAAGGATAATCTGTCTTATAACTGGTCTGATTAATTTGTCACTTTTTTGAACGAAATAATAAAATATTTTAAATATATTTAATATATTTTATTTCGTTGTACCTCCTATATTTCCCAGATGAAATTTCTCGTATTCAGTAGTAAAGGTTATCGTCATCTCGATGGTTGGTAATCCACCACTGTGGGCTTCTCGCGAAATTTTGTTACCACGCACAACTACTCTGTGGAATCGTTATTTCCGAACCGATACGACTTAGGGACCTTGAAGAAAAGAGTCCTCTGGTGTTGCGGATGTTCATAAGCGACGGTGATCACTTACCATCGGGTAGGCTGCTTGTTCGTATGCCAGCTATTCTATAAAAAATTAAATAAAAGGTCTCTTACGCTCAACAATCGAAACACAGCATCAGCTTATCTGGTCTTACCGACCCATTTGTGACGTAGTTAGAAACAATGTGCTGCGTGGCATAGTAAAATCAACTATCAATATATAACAAACACGAGATTTCGAAGCCTTGTCAATCTGACTAATCTGGTAGTATCAACTAATTAATTTGCCTTGACAAGTTGGAAATCCTAATCAAGATCAAATTACTGAAATCTGACAGCCGTTCTCTAGGGTAAATATGCATGACTTGATTTTCAATCAAATATCATCAGGTGAGGATTGTGCGTCATTAAAACATCGACTAGAAATAAAATCAAAATAATCTTTATCCTTGTTATTAATCAATCGTAGAACGTTATGGAATGTTGTGAAAATATATTTTAATAGTCTAACAATTTTTAAGCTTGACTTAATAGAGCAATGCCGGGTAATTATCATATATTTAATAAAATCATCCATAGCTTGTCTGACTGTCTCAAACTTGCGTCGCCTAAATTAAATCGGGTGAGTTTTCGAAGTTATATAGTGGTGAAATCATTTATAATGGGTTGAATGCCCGAGGCCAATGGAACGAAATCGAAGGAAATTCATCATTCGAATTTCGTAAGAAATTTAAGCTTCATTTACCATGTGTGTACTTATAAGTTATTTTACGAAGTTTATAGTCACAAATAATTAAACAGTTTTTTTTTATAAGTGATGGAGGCAAACGAGCAAAAGTGTCACCCACCTATCACCTTTTGTTGCCGTGCCGTGCCACTGGCACTGCTCACACCAACGGCACTACCAATGCGTTGCCCGTCTTCAAGAACAACGTACGCTCTATTCTTGAAGATCCATGGCATAACACTTGTCCGTTGTCGTTCCTGGGGACAAGATGACTTAGTTACTGACCACAGGAGCCATTTACTATGCTTATCATACCAATATCAGCACTATAAAATGCCATATTGCTGGCATTGTGTAAGAGAGTAGGACTCCCGCAGTTGAGCGACCGATTCATGATACAGCCAGCATTCGATACCATCTAACAATAGTTACTGTCAATTCAATATTTGGTCTTAAACTGATATATCCCGTCCCATATGGCAGTTTCTAGATGTACATCATGGGAATATAATGGACAATAGATACTTACAGATATAACTATTTAAATTTATTTTAAATATTTTACGGAAAAACAAGCACAGAGTTTTTGAAGTTACATTTTATAAGACGACGTTAGATCTTTTTGAAAATTTAATATATCATAACAATAAAATAAGTAAGAAGGTATAAAAATAAAACATATAAATCACTCTTACTGCTATACATATAAACCTAATCCTATATAGAAAAATCCCACTGCTGGGTTTAAGGCTCTTCTCGATAGTGGGCGTTCCAGCATCCAGTTTACGTCTCTGAAACTCCTTGCCCGATGATATAAGAAGAGCATATCGAATAAGCTCTCTTTTAAAAACTGGTACTGGAACACTATTTAAAAGACGTCTGATGCTAATCAATATGGTACATTGCTCTTGTCTATGTTTGTTGTATGTTTAATTATGTATTGCTATTTAAATATAAATATAGAAGTGTATAATTAATATATATATTTAGTTTTAAGTTGTTTGTTTTTCTTCTCTTTTACAATGTATGCACTACACCTACCACAATGTCTCTCCACGCCACGGGTTGAAAGCTAGAGAATGCCATAAGGCATTAAGCCCGCCCTTTGCCCTTTTTTGTAAGGTTTGACCAATAAAGTGTGAATAAATAAAAAAAAATATTTACTTAATGCATGGCCGTCGCATATCTTGAAATAAAAAGTATATTTAGTATTCTACACAGCACATCAATCCCGCTTTGGTATAAAAATAATTCCTTTTGTATTAAGCCCTATTATTTGCGGATTACAAAGAATTATACCACCCTAATGATATTTTGGAGACAAATCGTATTATTTGAGCTTACTGTACACGAATGTTGCTATATTACAAATTTTATTCCGAATTTAGGATTTTTCGCGTGCATAAAATGAATTTAAATTTACAAAATTGGATAAATTTGCTATTAATAGCAAAATTAATAAATTTTAATTATATTAGACTTAGAGTAACAAACACCAAGCATATAAGGTATAGAGCTTCGCAACTAGGCAAGAACATTTATTAAATATTTTGAAGAAAACTTGGACAATAGGTTCTGTAGTACGTATAGGTACGATCGGATACCTAAAAAGTATCACCCCACGAACAAGATAATGAATAAGAAAAACAAATATCATAGATAATCTACAACTGAATGAAGATAAAGAATCTATTTCTTCTTGTTCTTCTAATCAATTACCAGTTGATGTACTCTAGGATATGTTATAGGGTTATCAATATTTACGCAAACAAAGATGTACTTATTCAAATCTCAATCTAATATATCATTGCATAAGTCTACAAATAATATTTCTCATGTAATATATAAACCATAGACAACTGTGGGGTGTAGTGATTAGAATACTTAGCTGGTAGGTCGTAAGTCCTGAGTAAGATTCCCAGCCGAAGAGCAATATTCGTGCATCACGAATTGTTGGTTTTGCTCTGGGTGTCGTGCGTATGCCCTGTGTCCCTGACATTGCATCTGAATCTTCCTCCGATCTTATTGCAAACGCATTACATTGGATTAGGGAATGGTGTGACGACAGAGTGCCTCTGTGTTTACGCCAATCCTTACGGCACTATAAAATGTATGTGCTGTTAATGTCATCTGGCAATAACTAAAATTTCGCCTAGCTGGAAATGGACCACATAACTTGAAACAACACTAGAAAATTTCAACTATTCATAAATTATTCGCAATACGTAACTCTAGGCGTTAAAACGTTAGGCATTACAAAAATTTACATTTACAACTTTTGTCGAAACCAAATAACAGTATGGCAAGCAAGTAACAGGCAACACACTTCCACACACACAAACAAACGAGCGCGTAGCGTTCGATATAAAATTAATACACGCACACAGTCGCACGGAGTAAAACCAGTAGCCGACAAGTTTATACGTAACAGAACGGTAATAATCTTGATATTGTTGTGTACGGACAGAATGTGAATAAATTTATATATTTTATTTGAATTGTAGACCTAAATACAAGATCGTTTCTACTCGGCTGATATTTCCGTTTGAAATAATTATAAATCTGTACAATCATATAAAAATTCGTAAAAATAGTGTATCTTGATTAAGATACACTATTTTTACGAAATCACATGAATTAATAACCTATTCACAGTTCACATGATGACGAATGGCCATCCATGGTGATCCATGAGGAAGGATAAAATACCTCACCACGGATACTTGATCTTTAACTCAACCCAAAAATTCAGCAGCTTAATATGGTATTCCGTGAAAGTTATATTCTTCAATAGAGCTTACCTTGATGCCATGTGATACTGAAGCTACTGAATCTTAATATAAAACATAATTTTATTATGTTGTAAAGTTGTTGCCATCAAAATATAATTTTTATTACTAGTAAGGGTTTTAACGATATTCATTTGGCTCTTTGTGCAATATTATTTGGCTTGTTAATATTGCAATTTCCAAGTGATATGAGAGTGGGATATACGAAATTCAAAGGTACGTTAGGTTCTAAATGTTTCTCATGTGGTCAAACTTTTAAATAAACTCAACAAGTCGATAACCGTACACAAGTACGTACAACATGAACAAAATTCAGCATTTTCATGTCCATTTATTGAAAATTATGTCAAGTTTACTCACTTAACCAACCGAAAAGTTTTCTGAATTGGTAATTATTTTGTATCAATAGGAAAAAAACTAGAGATAGAATTTTTAAAGTGATTTGGCTATGAGGTATCAGTTAATTTTGGAAAAGGGGTCTCTTGCCCAAAATAGATTGGGAATCCCTATTCTAAATGATCACTGTTAACGACGCATTCTGTCATCTCTAGTCCTCAGGGTTGACTACACATGTACATTATGACTCTTTACCGTAGATAAATGTGAGTGTCAAGGGCCACAGGAATCACTTACCATGAAGACTTTTGAAACAAATAACAAAACAGTAACGTGATAACTTAAACTTAAAGACTATTTGGACTAATTACGCGAGTAGAGAGTCATCAACCAGATTTTTCAGAATTTCAGCCATCTGCTAGCTGATCACCTCCTAAAGATGAGGTTGGGATTTGGAGAAAAGTTTAGTATGTTAACTACTTCATAATCCCATAACACTAAGGCATATTAGTGTTAGCTTCACGCTATTCAGGTCAGAGTCACGCTACAGCTGGTGTCCGGGTGGCAACATGAATGGGTCGGGTCGTCCATGACTGAATGAACACGTGGAATACTGATGTATGTCGTATGATGAGTGTTGGGATCCGGTGACCCAATTACAGGTAAGGAAGCAATCCATCTGAGACCTAAGGATGCAATTGGATACTGAAACTTTGTTACCGATGGATGTATTTTTATATAAGAAATTTAGCGCCATGGTAACTGATTCCTACTGCCCATGACAGCCACATTCATCCTCAATAAAAAACCATAAAGCAATGCGTTGCCATTTCTAAGAGCTAAGACTGAACGCCTCATCACCAGTAAGGTCTCTTGATTGATGATCAGACGAAATAAGTAAGTGTTAAGCTATGTTACGCTTGTATCCTAATCATGTATATTATATTTATATTATATTTAAGCGTGGCGATAACTATCAATCTAAGTGTGGTAGTATGTTAGATCGTCTATATGTAAGCGTGGTGATAACTTTCAATCTAAGCGTGGTAATACGTTAAAGCATCTATAAGTAAGCGTGGTCATAACTATCAATCTAAGCGTGGTAGTACGTTAAAGCGTCTATATGTCAGCGTGGTGATAACTATCAATCTAAGCGTGGTAGTACGTTAAAGCGTCTATATGTAAGCGTGGTGATAACTATCAATCTAAGCGTGGTAGTACGTTAAAGCGTCTATATGTAAGCGTGGTCATAACTATCAATCTAAGCGTGGTAGTACGTTAAAGCGTCTATATGTAAGCGTGGTGATAACTATCAATCTAAGCGTGGTAGTACGTTTAAGCGTTTATATGTAAGCGTGGTGATAACTATCAATCTAAGCGTGGTAGTACGTTTAAGCGTTTATATGTAAGCGTGGTCATAACTATCATACTAAGTGGTAGTATATTAGTATAAGCGTCTATACGTAAGTTTCCTTAACATTTTCTAAACGATAAATAAATTGAATTTGCAATAAGAAAAAAAAAATTTCTTATATATGTAAACACATATGTTAGTGAACCCATGAGAGGAGAAACCTGTTCGTGTCTGATGAAAATGAATGAATATCTTGTGATTTGTTAACATTTATGGCTAGATCCTCCCGGGTACAACGGTGAGCTAATGCCAATAGATGAATGCTACTATTAATCATAATACAAACAATTATAATTATAAACTGTAGTAGAGCCACGGTGTAGTTTGCTTCTGTCTGCGGCATGAATGGTGTAGGACCACACCGTCACAAAATACCAACGTAAATAACATAACTCTGCTGTGTTTTGTCTGGTGAGTGTAGGGATTCGAAGGTCAACACCCTAGTCTTTAGGGGTGACAATGCAGATGCTTCGTGATTTCTTATCGTGGATAAACGTGAGAATCATGGGCCCCAGGAATCACTTATCTCTTATATCTCGATTGATTTTGAACATTTTTGTAAGCTTTTAAAAGCTTTTAGCGGAGAAATTGGATAAATAGATATAGACGTACGCACATGAGCGAACAGATCAAAATATAAAAATATTATATGTTTGTTATTTTTGAAAACCGTACAATCGTGTTAAGTCGCACTCGCATCTCGAACACGTGGTATAAGAAAGAGAGAAAAATATAAACCCTTTAATTTATGCCATGATAGTACTTGTATCTCGAAAATAAAATATCATCTTATTCTTTTTTGGGTCACTGGCCGCGAGTGACGTGCTTTGTGTTGCGTTATCGATATGTTTTATTTTTATCATTTCAGATTACGGAGAGAGAAATAATTTTATGTTATGTACACATAACAGCTTAGACATAGCTTAAATAATTATCGTTTCATTTGCAGTATTCAAAGTACTGTATTTTTAGACGATGTTATATATGACGTTATATATTTATGACGATTATATTTATAAGTATAAATGAGTCTATTTTTAGGTGTAAATCTACGATAATACTACTATTTCCTTATTATTTCGTAAATAAGAAATACCATGTAATTTTATTTCACTAGGATCAAATTATAGAAATCTTAAAAATGTATTCACATTATCAACAAAGAGTTTCGGCCCCGGATAATATATAAGAACTTAAATTTTTATAGTGCCTTAAGCATTTGCGCAAATATAGAGGCACTCTTTCGTTGTTCACTTCCCTATTCCGATGAAATGCAATAAGATCGGAGGAAGGTTCAAATGCAGTGTCGGGGATACCGGACATAGATAAAATATTTTGCGTAGTTGATGTAATCTGGTTTGCAATGGTAAAGCTACGCTGCAGTTTGTTCCTAACTACAGAATGAATGGGTCCGCTCGCTCGGAGTGGGTCCACGCCCTCACAGAATACCAGCGTGAAATAGCAGCACAGTGCAGCTGTGTTTCGTCTGTTGAGTGTAGGGATCCGGAGACCTTTATAACTAGTGACGAGGCATTCCTTCTCAGTCCTCAAGTGTGCAACGCATCTGCTTTATGATTCCATGGCAAGGATGAATGTAGATGTCATGGGCCGCAGGAATCATCTTTCGCTATGTGAACTGTGTGCTCGTTTGTTACAATATAATAAAAAAAAATATGAGAAGATATCGCCGTAGTCGTGGACCATGAGGACATCATCATCATCATAAGGACTGAAGTGTCTATTGTTCAGAATCTCCTGAATATTATACAATATAATCTTTTTGTTTTTCTATCAATGAAAAAAATTATAAAGCTTAAAAAAATATTCATATAAGTGAAATTTAGTACACCATTTTAAAATATCGACGCACAACTTATGGCAAAACCCTAGTCCAATTTTTATGTTTATATCAATGGAAAATGATAAAACTTAAAATATATTCATTTAAAATGCAATTTAGTACACCATTTTAAAAATATCGACGTACAACTTACAGCAAAACCCTAGTCCAAATATTATACGGAAGCTACCCACTGCCCACGCAAACCAACACGTCACAAATCACACCATAGACTCTCGCTTTTGAATTTTATGAAGATCGTAAAAAATTACCGCATCGTTCAACATTCGAATGACTTCAATACACGAGTACCACAAAAAATCGCTACCACCGAAATAATAATTCAAAAGTCGGCACTAAGCGTACGCCCGAAAACCACAGCTACCTGAATTAACGTTCCAATACGGGCCGAAATATCTCAGTGTGTAATAAAATTTTGGGCGGGAAAACTCGGCAGCCATGTTTAGTAATGTGCGGTAGGCCACAGGTAATTTATTTATGCCTATACGGGTCTAAATTTTGTAAATTTATTGGTTGTTTATCAGTGATTGGTTGAGAAAGTTGACCAATTTATCGAATGCATCAGGAAATTAATCTAAAGTATTTTTGTATCGTACAGATTATATACGATACAAAAATACCTATAAGATAACTAGGTACTGCCTGTACAAGACGCTTGCAAATAATATCGACGACTCAATTTATAACATCGAAACTAAACAACAAATAAACTATTACATCGACAAATCTATAATCTAGACTAGTCAAAGCTTAAATTAATTTTTTTTTTATAATATTAGGAGTGGCAAACGAGCGTAGCTTTACCGCGGCTGATCGCAGTTGTCTGTTCCTTTATCCTCATGGCTTAACTATCATTAATAAATAAGCACTATTATTTAGAGGTTCAAAAATACCTTCCACTTACCTTAATAGCTTTCTTACGTAGATGCTTACGATAGCCAGCTTTTGTTTTTATCTCAACAAGACCTCGACATTATTTTTAACCGTTATGCCGCAATTATTGCGATTCTATCATGTCTTTGTTTTTTTTATGACATTGGTTTTAGTAAAAGTAGTGGTATGGAAAGATATTTGTTTAGATAAAGACGATCCACTAATTAGATTATTTTGACGTGACAACATCATTAAAGAGTTGATTTTATATTAATTTATAGTTATTATATTTGGCTGACCAAACAACGAAACAATTCATCTGATGGTAAGTCATGCCTGTAGTCCATGACATCTGAATTCAGCCTCAACGGAAACAAAATGCACATTCGTCCTCACTCCTAAGTACTTATATGGAATGCCTGGTTACCTGCAAATCCCAGGTCACTGAACACTCGAAACACAAGAGTGTTATACTGCTGTTTGAGGCTGGTATACTGTGAGGGCATGGTCCTTCCTCAATCGAGCCTACCCATTTCTGTTGCTCCTAGAAAGCTTAATCATGTCTCTACCAATGTTGGCTTTTTATTGCGTAAAACCTCAACTAAATGTTACAACCATAAAGAGAATTTTTCATGGACAGTATCAAAAACATCACCAGCCGTCATTGATGAAGCCACAGCCAATTTTTTTTTGTTTCCTGATTACAACAATCAACCAATCAGAAATAGATCTATGCACTAACGTATATTATGACGACATAAGCTCCGATACGACAGATTCCTGAGACTACTACGTCCTGTAAACTCCAGCGCAAATTGGTAAACTTCACAGATATCGAACTATTTATCGGTATTGCCAGCTTCGTCATAACAGGGAAACCCAGCTTGAGCTTATTGATGTATAACAAAGACAACAACCCATCGATTTTGTTTTGTCCTGCATGTTTCGTTTTGATATCATACTTTTAGTATGGAACACGAGGTAAATGTGCCAACGCAATGGTGACAGTAGTCCGTTGGTATCAAGTTTGCGTCACGTGTGTTCAAAATGACAAACATAATGACTTTAAAAAATTACCATCTAAATGGTCGCGTAGTGCGGTAGCTGTTAGCTTTTACAACATACTGTTAACGCAGTCGACGTCTATTATGGCGACGGAACCGGTTTAAAGCGTGTTACACTCCATTAATGGGGTTCCTTAAATATTTGGGAAATATTTTAATAATAAAAGTTATAATGCCATATATTAATATTATAATTTAGACAGTCGTAGAGCTACACTGCTGTTTGTTTCTAGGTGCAGAATAAAGGGGTCAGCTCGACCGGGGTAGGACCATGCCCTCACAAATTAGCAGCGTAAAATAGCAGTATAATATTACTGTATTTCGTCTGATGAGTGCAGGGATCCGAAAACCTTTATTACTGGTGACGAAGCATTCCATCTCAGTCTTCAAGGATGACAAAGCATCTGCATTATAATTCCTTGTTAAGGATGAATTCAGGTGCCATAAACCGCAGGAATCACTTACCATCAGATGAACTGTGTGCTCGATCGTTATTCCCATTGTAATAATTCACTATTGCAGTGACGTTCTCTTCAACAAAGCTTAGCGTGTATGATCAATGTCCAGCGTATTCTAACTCTTCGCCATCAGGTCATCAGAGCTTTTACCGTGTTAGGAAAGAGAATATTATTATCGACAATCAATGAGTCGACAGTGTACTGGCGACTAAATGACACTAGAAATTACTGTAACAGAATTCAAAAGCGTAGTTCATTGCCGAACGCTGTCGCGTCCAGACGTCCCGCATTGTATGCAAATACGCATTGAACCTCAAACTTATTAATTATTGTAGTTGAACACCGTTCTGAATAATAAATAGCTTACTAGACGGGACAGCATTTTGAAAGATATGTAAGATTAATCTAACTTTGGATAAGTTATTGTTGTATTCATTCCTTCCTTATCCTACTTTACCGACTTGGACCGCGGCGATATCTCCTGATTATTACCAATTTATATAATATATTTTATATTTTATATTTCAGTTTACCTCTGCGTTTGCATAAACACAGAGTGTAGATTCAGTTTATGTTTATGCTGTTATCCTATGCGGGTCTTACAGCTTCATCGAATGCAGGGCTCATGGAGCAGAAAGGTCCGTGAACTGATTAAGACACAGAGGCACTCGTCTTCCCCTTCCTCTTCCCTCTACCGATGTAATACATTTGAAAGAGATAGGTGGAAGATAAAATACAGATACATCAGCACCATGCTTTTCAGGATGCTGGAGATGCAATGTCATCGACAAAAGACGATTCTAAATCATACTAGAAGGGTCAATTTCGAGTACCTAAGAGTGATTAACAAAATTCCCATCCATCGCCAATTAGCATTACATGAGAATTTTATAGCTTCCACTTAATTATCACTTAATAACTCTTAGCTACGCGGACGTCAATTGTAAGTACTTGTAAATTAATCTCATCTTACACTTATCCCATATAAGTTAGTCTTGACACAAAAAAAAATATAAATAATTAATATAATTAAATCGATTTAAATTGCCGACAATTCAGTAGTAGAAGTTATTGCTCTCTCTGAATCATTAAATAAACCACCATTGTTACTTGTCTATGGGAAAAGTGATGGTTTGATCGCGCATAATGATACCTTTATGATTTGGTATATCACAGTAATGGGAAAAGGCTCTCCATGTTTGTGGAAATAATTTCGGGACAGTTATCGGTGCAGATACGTTTTCCATTAATCATCATTTATATTTTTAAAGATTCATTATTTGCGCAATTTAAATCCCAACAGCAGCTAATATATAGCGTGCAAAAAATTTAGAATTTTTCGATTTTAGATGTATTGTGAGGTTTCTTATACTTTTTTTAGAACTATCGCGATTCGTATAAATTAGCAAATTTTATAGATAAATAAGATAAATAAGTCTTTTAAAATTGAACAAAAACCTACGTCTATTTAACCGAAAATATGAAAAATTTTACAAAACATCATCGTTCTATTATCAACTACCATCGAACTATCATAACTTGTATTTGCATTCACAGAATATCATATGGTACAAAACGTAACTCACTATGGTGACACTGCAAAACATTTTCCGATTATATTTGGCACAAAAACAGTTCTAATTAGATTTCTTCCTACAGACAGGCTATCTTTTGGGACTTATTTATACTGTAAATGTAAATAATATGAGGAAAAAAGATTAATTAACTAACGTAAAAACACGAATAAAAGTGGTTAAATAATGAAAAGATCAAAAACGTCAAGTATTTGGGCTATTCGTTAAACCCTAAAATGCTTGGCTACCATCAATAATCCCTACAATTAACTATAATAATAGGTAATTGCTGTAAAACGATTTTGGGCATTATACATTCGTAAGTTATTTTTTATTTAACGATTTAAATACGTTCCAAATCTAATACATTGCTTTCCTCTCTTCGTGTTTACCACTGTTCATCAATAACTTACTCTATAATTTAATCGTTATACTTTTATAATTGAGTCAGCCTGTAAGAGGAATAGATTATCTGAATCGTAACTAAGTTATGTATCGAGTTGGCGTTTTATTAACTGAGAATAAATATATTTACGTATAAGATACATAAGCCCGCCAACCTAAAGATTTCTTGTGACGAGAAGACAGGGATTGGGATCTACAAGTTGGAAAGACCTAAGCAAATTTACAGCACGATCGTTGAAAACCGTCTCTGACTTAGAGATGTCTTTCAATGTACCAATATAACATTATATAATAGATTGTTGGACGTTCCATATGGGAAGGTCTTATATTCAATACTCTTTGACTACCGCAAGGAGATGACCGATGATTACCTTCATATATTTTTTTATAGAATATTAGCAATCCTAACTTAACTTAACATTACTAATATTCCGGTTAATCACTCCACGTGTTCACGAAAGTAGTTCCCTAAACCATTAGGCTATTGACGCTTTGTATTTGGCTTAATCAGATCCCTTTATTAATTGAAGTCGAGTCTGTATATCCTTCTACTATATTTTCTTAGTCTTCCTCTTGCATCCCTTCACGTTCATACTTATCAAATTTCAAGTAATATAGCTTTCATCCCCCTTTCTTACATGTCCAAATTATGTCAACGTGTGACTTTTCGACTTGGACAAGTAAAAATTGTGTCAAATATAACAAAGCTTACGTACCACGCAAACTCAGTTAGATCCCTGATGCCGGCTTCAATGAAATTGTTAACTGCAATTTTAAGTGTAGGAAGACGACAGGAGAGCTAATCGACATGTCTCAGAAATAAGATGAAAATAAACATTATGAAAACATGTGAAGTTCGTTAATCCGCAGTGGAACTGAAAAGTGAAGAGGAGTTGCGAAAGAAGAGGTCTGAGGTCTTCTTTCGGTTGAGAGGTCTGGGGATAGACATACAGTGGGTTTTATATGTTCAACCTATACACAGTTACTTATTTTATTATTATTTTATTTAACTTTTGCATTAACAGCATGCAGCATTTATACAGGGAAACAAATATAAGAACAGTATGTACAAAGGCGCAGCTTATTTTACAATAAAAATCTCTTCCAGTAGGCCTGGTGTTGGACATATTATCGGAAAAAAAACAAAAGTAAATAGAGATAAAAAAAAATACAGGAACATATTAATTTACAAACACATGAATATAAATACATAAATAATAATACATATAATATATAATGCAAACATAAATAATAAATAAATATATAAAGCAGCGGTAGAGCTACACCGCAGATTGTTTCTAGCAGTAGAATTAATTGGTCAGCGCGACCGGGTTAGGACCACGACCTCACAGAGTACCAGCGTAAAATAGCAGCTTAATGCTGCTATGTTCCGTCTGGTGAGTGCAGGGATCCGGAGACCTTTATAACTGGTGACGAGGCATTCCATCTCAGTCCTCAAGGGAACAACGCATCTGCATTACGATTTCTTGTCAAAGATGAATGTAAATGTCATGGGCCGCAGGAATCACTTACCATCAGGTGAACTGTGTGCTCGTTTGTTACTCTTAATGCTATAAAAAAAAGGAAAACTTAATATTTCATTGTATATTCAACTAGATAACGATAAGTAATGTCCCTTCACTAGTAATTTAAATATTTATTTCCTTCAGTTCAATACTTAGTTTTAATAAAGGTCTCAAACATTAAAGCTACAATCAAAATTTGCTAAACGTCAGCATATGTTCCAATTTAGCAGATATTCAAATCGAAAGGAAAAAAGTAGTCGACAATTTTCCACAGTAAACATACATACAGTGCATACTCGCAAAGCAATTGAACCCTATATCAAGTCCATCTATAATGGCAATCAAAGAGTAATGGTGGTCGCTGTCTTCCGTTTAATTGTTGTTAAAGACTTAATCCCATCCTCAACCGGCGGTGTAACTGTTCTGCAAACCAGTTTGTCGACCGCGCAAATGATTACAGTGATTTCAAAAGACGTGTCCGTACGACAAGCATGGCTACCGTAGCGGAATCGACCAATACACGACTGTCCCTCTTGGCCTTAGGGCCTAGCTTCTTATTAATTGATAGATGTCAGCATGATTACAGCATCGATAGGTTCTATATTTAGATGCAAATAATATGTTCTATATTATGGACCAGCTGCTTATGCTTTGGATTTAACCGTAAGGTTCAAGAAAAGACTGGTGTCTTAAAGGGTTTAATACCTAATACCTAATTTCTTAAATACCGTGATTCTACCATGTTCTTCACGTTTGCTGCAATATCCATGGTTGTGTCTTCATGCTGCAAGACACTGGGTATTTCACAAATAAGCATCATAATATTGATTTATTACATAGACTTAATTTATACACAGATTAGTTAGGCTTGATTTTACATAGACATAGACTAGTTTTTTCTACTTAAACCAATTCGAGTTTTCAAAACTAATAAATAACTTAATTAGAATATGAAAGTTAATACAAAAGCCAAAGTAATTATAAACAAAATTAATTGTATTTTTTATGTATTAACTTCGTTAAAAATATGTTGGAATTAAATACAGATTTTATAATAATACTTTTCTGGCAACATCATATCAATTAAAATCTAAGGGGTATCAAGGTAGAGAAAAACATCGTTTACTAAACTGTAAACTAAAAACGAATTGATTTAATATAAAATTTATGCTACTACTTAATGATTACAATTGTTTTCTATTAAACTTTTGGACTGGTATCCGAAGTTTTAAACGTGTTTTGAGGTCAATATACTTTTGACATATCTACCGTCAACTGAAATAAATAATCTCCTCATCGTAAAAGTACCAAATAAATCTCTTATTTAGGTCAATCCAATAATATACGAATGAATGAATTTGGGTTTGAGAAGTTTGTCATTAATTTTAAAAAGATCATCCGTACGTGAAGATTTGGATGTGAATGATCAATTAATTAATCATTCGGTCACGAATCTCGTTCTGTTAAGTCATCACTTTTTTCTATTGCATTCACATCGAAGCGAGACAAAGGTAATTGTGGATAGGTCCATTCATTCACTTTTGTTGCTTGGACAGTGGTCAACGGCGTGTGAAACTACGCTCCAAACACTGGTTTCTATGGGAATTTCTGTTAAAGATTATTACAGCTGTCGTTAATCACAGGATTTATATAATTTTGTTTTTTTTTTAATTATCTATTTTAGCCAAAAACACAGATTTATTATTATATTAACTTATAAGTATAAGAAATCATAAGCCAAAATCTACCATTAATATATTTATTGTATTTTAATTAAAAGAATTATTAAGGAATAAAGATTTTACAATGTCAATCTTAGACTGGCAAATACAGCATAGCGTGTTACACATTTAGTAGATAAAAATAACCATGTCAAATACGAATTTATATGATCTGTGACAGGATTTGTTCGATTCGATCTCTGAGGGACAAAGTTAACCTAAACACTACACGATCTTATAAGTTTGTTTTATAAATTCCACCGTCCTATTCTCCAAGATAATTCATTGAAAGAAACTCTTAAGCAACATTCATTGTTGCGTGTCCCATTAGAACGGTGCTATTCGCTATCGATTCATGATTTACGTCGTCATAAAACTGACCGTTTTATGGGGTCCAGTGTTTGATGTTCGACTTCTTGCACCTAAGGGTTTACTCTCAAACAAAGTATTAAAGAGTTTATTTAGCTATCGTGGACGCATTTATATATATTTTTTTAAAGAATTTTACCAATGCTATAAAAATACTAATAACCACTCCAACTGAGCGTAAAATGCTTGACGCTTCTGTGTTTTGTCTGGAGAGTATTAATGCTGATCAGGAATATCATCCGATGATTCTCACTCCTCATCAATTATCCTTGGGTAACAACGCATCTTCATTATTATTCTTTATCAAGGGTAAATGTGGGTACTGTAGCTATAGGAATCACTTACCAACGGATGAATTGTGTGTTCATTTCTTACTCTCAAAACGATAAAAAAATATCTCTGTAAATAATAATAATAAAATAATTAAAATATGTCCGTCTTCGAAATATTTTCATATGTATTGTTTTCCCTCACCTTCGGGCACGCGGTAAATCGGCACTCAAAATTGCAACAAACAATTCCGTTAGCACTTAGACACTAAGCTACTGTGTCTAGATACACAATGAAGTTACTATTTTACGCTAGTATGTTTAGCTACGAATATGGGATGACGTCCTCCTGGTCGATTTACACGGCGATATTTTCTAGTTTTTGGCAGTCGATATCAACTGAGCGGAATATATTATATTGCCGTAAAGCATTTGCGCAAACACAGAGACACTCCCCCGTCGTACCCTTCTAATGTAGTAAAATTGTAGGAAGAATTAGATGCAGTGTCAAAGACACGGGCATATATACAACCCACCCAGACCAGAAAACCAATTTGTGATATACAAATAATGCTGCACGGCTAGGAACCGAACGGGGTAAGGCACAGTACTATAAACGTGGCCGTCAAATAATATATATTATCTGTAACAGGACTTGGTCAGTTTGATCTTTGAGGGACAAACCTTTGACAGATGTCTGGTAAATAAAAAAAAATCTGTAAAGTCCTCTTGATATCGACATAAAAAGACTTAATTAATACCGTTCCTTACCTGAGATTAGACACTATTCGCTCATATATTCTCTTCGTTGACTTTTACATACCTACTTAAGGATTATATATTATCTTCACTTGCTGACACAAAGAAATTTATTCACAATGTTTTTTATAAAATTCACGATCACATCACTGATTGAGAAGATAAAATCAGTTTACTTCTCCTAACACACCGCCTGGTTAGTGTTTTTTTCAATTCCTCGTATTCAAATTCCAGTTTTGCTTGCAAGGTAAATGTTTTATGAGTCAAGTTTGGAAAAAATATTGGATACACGCACATCGCAAAATTACAAATAATTGTTGATTATTATGTCGCACTGGTCCACGGCGGAACTGGCCGGTTGTTGCCAAGTAACATCAACTGGGCAGAATATATTATAGTGCCCTAAGTATGTGCGCAAAGAAGCGTCAGTGACAGGGACACGAGATAGGTATACAGCACACCCGGACCGAGAAACCAACAATGTGTATTGCGCACAAATATTGTTTCTCGACTGGAAATCGAACCCACATCGCACAGTGGTGGATTGTGAAGAATTCTGTCGTGATGGATGTCATATAATCTAATTAAATAAAAAAACAATAAAAAGACTTACATTTTTTTTATTACATTGAGGGTTACAAACGGACACCTATATAGGTGTAAGTGATTCCTGCGGCCCATGAAATTTACATTCCTTGACAAGGAATCATAATGCATTTTAGTTGTCACCCTTGAGGACTGAGATGGAATGGTTCGTTACCAGTAATAAACCTCTCCGTATCCCTGCACTCGCTAGAGCAAACACAGCAACATTATGCTGCTACTTTAGGCTGGTGATCTGTGAGGACTTGGCCGGTCGAGCTGACCCAATCAGTCTGCAGCTAGAAACAAACTGCAGTGTAGATCTACCACCGTAAAATACAATATGGGTTCATTTTTGAAGACTTAGACATTTGTATAAAGGCGACCCATTGTTAGTTTAAAATTTACGTGTTTCACCGGGTAAGGACGACGCGACAATTGAAGTGAAATAGCAGAATATCTGCTGTTTCTTATGATGAGCCCCCTATTTTTATTACAATAACGTGTTCCATCTCAGTCTTCAGGGATGACCTGGACATGTAGTTGCGTCTCATGAACCGTTGTTAAGAATGGCGGTTGGTGTACAGCGTCTGCAGTCATCACTTACCATCAAGTGAGCAATGTGCTTGTATGTCAAGAGTAGATTTTTTTTTTAATTAAAAAGCAATAAATAAAATCTACTCAATTACTATTTTATTGATAAATAAACCTTTAATGTATCCAAATATGATTTAGTTTCCTTTAACAAATGATAAATGTTGCCACATAAGAATTAAGGTGACCCCTTTAGACAAAGATATTGTCAAAAGCAATAATATGATTAAAAAGTCTTATTAAAAAAAAGTAAAAGGCGTTCAGAAATATTGTAAATGTGCGCAAGTTTGAGACACCTGTGTTACGCATCCAGGGTAGAATGGAAAAAAAACTTCTCGAATATCAAGGTACATTAAGATAGTGTATTATGGATATTGATGATTTTTATTTTATATATATTATAATCTAAATATATATACATATTGGTGAAGCAACAAGTACGAAGAGATCTAAATTCTCCTCTAATACTCAATTTTTATATAGTTTTAGGAGTTCAATTAGTGTGTTTGGCATTTTCATACAATATTGTCTACTTAATGAATAATGCAGTAATTGAGGTTATTTAATACTACGGTTATCATTTAGTAGTAAATATTATCATCATTGAGAATCATCAATTAGAATATTACCATCTTTATTAAACAAATTACAGACGTACTCCCGACAAATAAATGTGAGTAGTACTTACTTATAGACCTTAGACTTAGATCCCCAATGCCAACAAAAGAAAACATCAGGAAATCTGCAAGTTTAAAAACTAAAAAATATATGTTTATAAAAATAAAAACCAAGGTTTTATGGTCTGTTGTAACGTAGGAGAGCTTAATATAATGTATTAAATTTTCATTGTTATGAAAACATAAAACAATATAATATAATTTACAACAATAAAATCTATTACACGTGCACTAATAGAAATATAACGTAATAACAAAAGCGCATACAAAACTGGAACTACAGCCTTACGTAACTTAAAACTGTCTTCTAGACTTTGCGGTTAGATCCGACCGACGCATCCACAATATTCTGAACGTTGCACTTTAGACAGAGATAACATAATCCATCCTCTCTCTCGCCCTCCGGCCGGTCGCTGCACGTGTGCCGTGACAAAACGAGTTTTGCCTGCGGACGGCCCAAGATTTTATTAATTTGTGTTTCTTATACATTCTGTATATTACTTTCAACGGACTCCTGCTATCCTGGTACTTGCCCCATCGATTTCATTGATAACAAATTGCCCCCTTTGTTCTGTCTTGGAGTTTCGCTTGTTTTTTTTTTTGTTTTTAAACATTTGTCATGTCTCTTGATTTCTAGACGCGATGTTTTATACATGTTTATTATTCAAACTGTTAACATTATTCAAAGTCGAAACTCTTTATTAAACTTACTTTACCTTAAACTTTAGTGTAGAATGAAAAAAAAATGTTCGTTTTAAATATTTTAATCTGGAATCCGAGTTCTAAATATTTTATCACCTCTAAAGCATGTATGGCAACATTCACGTCACAATATCTTTATTTAGTGTTGAAGGTTAGTTTCGTTTTATACGTATACATACATCATGGTACCGATTCCCGTAGGGGAACTTTATTCTTTTTTTTGTTAAGTAAAACTAGAAATTTATTATAAGATATTATATTTTGAAGTATATGATATAGGTGCGAATTATCTACCAGATAGGATCGCTTTGGACCGGTTAGGGCGAGCCAGTGCTCGGGTACTATGCAATTAAAAACAAACGCCCAAACACAGAGCTCAACTCAGATTTAGGGGAATTATCATAAATTACTATTTTATGCGTTTTGATTAATTATCTATTAACTAAATAAATTAAGATCCAACTATTCAGTAACATAATCAATTAATATTTTTATTACCATAATCGGTGAACGTTAATTGCATGTATTTTACAATTTAGTATGCATGTAGTATGCATGTAATATAACGGCCCAAGTATCATTTATAGAAAATTAAATTGCTTTTGCGTTCATTTTTTTTCATTGGGTAACTCCCAGCGAGCACATAATTCACGTAAGTGATTACTGCGGCCTCATTCATCCTCAATAAGGAATGCCAATACAGATGCGTTGTCACTCCCTGAGGATTAAGATGGAATGCCTCATCTCCAGTAATAAGGGTTTCAGTATTGCTTTAATCACCAGACAAAATACACCAGCGTTATGCTACTATTTTACGCTGGTATTTTGTTAGGCTGTGGTCCTCCCCAGGCGAACAAACGTCAGCGTGGGCACTAACTCTGTCGTTTATTTTTGCTATTGGTAATATTATATTTCAAATAAAAGAAAACAAAGCTACAAATAATATTAAATGTCGAGAAAGCTATCAAATTCGTAATGACAAATCCAATATAAGCCAACACTACACAAAATGAAGCGTCGAATTACAGAAATTGGCGAGAATTTGAGATAATCGTACCTAGCGGTTCTATATGATTCAAGATATCAACTAGAATGTACATTACGAGTATAAAACATATTTCAGTGTTGGGTTAAGATTACAATGATTAAAAAGTTTTTGAATTATTATAATTGCGTCGTATTATACATTAATAGAAAAACAGTTGTAGTACTCTTAATATTAATTCTTTTAATATCACTATAACAAATAGGGCTATGTATATAAATCGGGAGAACGGACGATGCCCTAGCCTCTATAAAACTCGCTAAAAATAAAACAATGCGACGATGCCGCCCACGTCACGTTGACAAGCACATGACGTGTAGGTGAAATGGCCGCTAATAAACATCTGATTTATATTCCGACATTTGTTTTTATACAAGCGATGTTATTAAAATAGGAAACAAGATGAATTGATACTTTCAAAATTAAAACGATTATTAGTTTATTTACTTGCTATTGGTTCGTCTTTAATAGCAGCAAACTATGTTTTCATACATCCTGGTCACAGGTCCTCGTTCAAGGAGACTTTTTTATATATATGATATGGACATACATTTAGTGTAGAGAAGGAATCACAATTCAGATACAATGCTCGCTATTAAGGATGAACGTAGGTGTCTACGGCTTCCAGTAAAAAATACTTTCAGATTCACTGTGCCATCTTTCGTCATCCATATTTTATGAAACTAATTTTATAAAATTTTGTATCATAACCCGGTTCATCTAAGTATGCACCTCACGTCTGATATTTTTTTGTTTGATTAAAACATCTTCGATCAGCATGGATTTAATTATCTGTAATCTTTGTTGAGAATGGAAATGTTTGCTCTTTTGTCATCGCTAATATTTAAAAAAAGTAAAACAATAAACAATCGGATATTATTATTAAGGGTGAGGGTAGTATCTGTTCTACTACATCTGCTACACGAAGTAATTAGTATAGATAGCTACTACCTTTAATGTACATAGACCTTAACAATTATAAGCTGGCAACAACAACAAAGTAGACTACATATATTTTAATCTTTTTTATTTTTAATCAGGCATCATGACATTTTTTTTTTAAGTTAATTACACTTTTTTTGTTCTCTCTGTCAAATCATCGAATTACGTTTTTGCAGAATTTGACGTCCCGTGTCCATACGTACATAAAATTAAAATAAGAATACATAAATCCACACTAAAAGTGAGATCTTTTCACAGAACGCCCATACTCCGAATCTGACATCGAGCGACCGGCGCCGCAGCCACAGCCGTGCAGAAGGTCGGCTTCCTCCCCCCCACTCACCCTAACCCTGGACTCGGACCTAGAAGACGACGTATTCGTCAGCCCTAGAACCGACAGCGGTAGCGATCCGTTCTCAACGACAAACCTGGAGATATTTCGATACGGCAGTCCTAGGACCCCGGCTGGGATGCTGCTAAGTCCTAGAAGAGAAAGGTCGTTCACGTTCTCCGTTACCAGCGAGAAGCATTGGAGGGATAAGGGTGGGACGGACGTAGCTGACGGTATTGCTGGCGCTGATGTGGTGAGTACATTAAAATTTTAAAATGTATGAAGGACAATTTGTATTATAATGTTGAAAATTTGGAAATTTTTTATTATATATTTCTTTTTTTTTTATAACCTCAACCTACACGAGAGGTAAGAGCACAGCAAGCAGTTAGTTTCGACAAGGAAGAGCGATTCAAAATATTACCACGACTGTTTTGTTTATTTATTGGAGACTGGATTTTTATTTTCCGAAGTAAAATTATAATCGTATCTTATTCTATTCATCGATGTCCAAGGGTCCATTACCTAGCCGTACCATTTTTTATTTTGGTATCAGGAAAACAGGGTTAAGTGGGATTTACACCACTAAAACTCCTCGATTGACGTCCTCAGTGGATTTGATTGAGCTTCAGGATCTTTTACGGAAAGCACCGATACCCCTGAGGCCCCCGTAGCATCTTCTTTTTTTGTGGAATTATTTAGCGAAGCTTAAGCATTACTAATATTCCGATCAACCACTCCAGCTAAGCTGACACAAGAGTCGAATAGCGAGTTTGAAACCTTTAGGCTATTGACGTATTGACTAATATGAAAAAATACGGAGTTACTTTGATATCGCGGTCTTTGCCACCTTAACAAACGCCTGTAATACGGAACTTACCAATTAGTCCTTTAATTAAAACCTATCTACTTATTGTCATAAGATAAAAACACAGAAGCGTACATTTCAAAGTCAAAATACAATTATCCGTAGTTAATAATAATAAATATATTAAACGCAATTAAAACCGCAACTTTGATGTAAAACAAAATAATATGGCGTAGAAGCCTCGACATGTTGTGTCTCCCAATATTTATTAAAGTTGATTATAATAACATTATTAACGAGCCGATTTGTGGTTAGAAGGTAATGATTTAACCAAAAATAGTATATTATCAGTAAAACAACGTTTTCAACTGACACAAATTGTTTTTCTAAAAAGTCGCACGTGCGAACCTTTGTCTCGCACGCAAATGAATCACGATGTCGACGAACTACGCATCACGTATTACAGTTTAGCACGAGCGTCAAAGACTGTGTTATTTAAAACTAGGTTCATTAAATATAACTCAAATTATAATTACAAATATACTATAGCGAGATATAAGACAAATATAAAAATCTTTATTAATTCTATATCTATGTTTACGTTCATAACGAAATTTATACTTAATTTATAACATACTAGCGTTCCATTTCCACTTTGTCTGCGTAATAATATAGATTATTTTCAATAGGAATAGTTTAACTTTTTATTAGTTTTTTTTCTTCAAAATTGGTTCAATTAGTTCAGGAGATTACTCACTAAATATATATGAAAAAAAAACAAATCTTATCTTTGTAATAATAGTGTAAATGGTGTGCCTTCTAACCCGGATTCGTTCCTGGAGTTTTTTTTACATAATTTGTATAGCAAACCCTTGTATTTATATTTTTATACAACATACATTATAGAGACCTTATTTTAAAATCAGTGAAAAGAGAATGAATTAAAATAATTCCCTAGTTCGATAGATATTACCGTATTCTTTAATTGTCGGTAAGTCTACCTTATCGGTAGCGCCTAGCTATCCTTTTTCTGTGCTTATTGAACGTGGTGTGCTTTTGTAGTAAAGAAATACATGAAAGTTAAACATTTGTCTTGCTTATGTTTCTCTGATATTATTGAGATGATCTATACTTTCTTGCATGCATATAATTTATATTTTCTATTTTATAACGTTTAAATTAAATTACTTTATTTATTATTAACGTATAGAAATTTTACTTCCTTTGTAAAATTTAAATACAAATGTTCATTACATCAGCAAAGTGCTATTGCAAATGATCAGGCGCACATAATAAATAATGTCCGTATAAAATGACCTCTACAACGATGCAGTAAGATCCCTCTTGATCGACGGTTTAAGGTATACCTTATACAATAGAATTATATTGTTAATGCTACGATAAAATAAAAAGTGCTGACTGAAACGGAAATTAAATCTTACTGAATGCGCTTCGGTTTACGCCCAAATAAAGTTTAGTGGCCGAGTGTTTCTTTTGGTATTTGTGTTTAGTACTCGGTTAAAGTGGAGAAGACTGTTTCTACCTTTTAATATTTATTTATTCAAATATTTTATATATTTTATATGTTCCTTAAAATTATATCAGATATACGATAATATATCCACTCTGTGTAGTTAAAAGTTTTATGAAGCAATAGCTTATTATAAAATATCTTACACGGAAGGGATCTTCAATGAAACAGTGTCTTCTTAGTATTCCCAAAGCGTAAGATTTAAATTTAATCATAAACAGATGCGTATACGCTTGTTGGCATTTCGCCATATCTTGGCTCCGTATCGCGTTGTCATGCTAAAGAAGTGTGTCAGCCTCTATAATTTTAATGTTTAATGTTTTTCATAAAATTAAATCACTTAATTTAATAATCGAGTTTATATTTTAGATAAAAATTCAGTAGGTGAGGATGAATCATGAATGTTTGTAAAAATTCTTCTTCTATATATTCAATGGCGGTTTTTTTTTTCTTAGATAAGATGTCTATCATAAGTTTATCATCGTTATTATATTTTAAATCGAAAGATGAGAGGATATATCTTCTTCATTTTGACTCAATTTGTGTCACGAGCTGCCTTTCGTGGTGACAATGCATCTGCATCTCATCTGTCAAGTCCTCAAAGACTGACAAGTAATACCCTCGGACCCTTACGCTGACCATGCAAAACCCAGCAGTTTATACCTTTATTTTAGCTAGTATTCTGTGAGGGAATGATCCTTCCTCGCTCAAAGCGAACACAGCTAATAATCAGCTAGCGCATGGCCGGACCACAGTGTATAGTGAATGCATAGGTGACAACGCAAGTTAAATTTTTATTGAGGGTCGATGCGACGTCACCTGTCGAGGTAATCACTTGCCACCACGTGAATAGTATGTTCGTTCTTCATCCCTTATATTATAAAGAATACTTTATTACTACACTAGGACTTATATTAGAGTAACAAAAGAGCACACAGTTCACCTGATGTTAAGTGATTCCTGCGGCCCAAGATATCTACATTCATCCTTGACAAGGAATCATAATGCAGATGCGTTGTCACCCTTGAGGACTGAGATGGAATGCCTCGTCTCCAGTTATAAAGGTCTCCGAATCCCTGCACTCACCAGAAGAAACACAGCAACATTAAGCTGCTATTTCACGCTGGTATTCTGTGATGGCGTGGTCCTACCCCGGTCGAGCTGTCCCATTAATTCTGCAGCTAAAAACCAACAGCAGTTTAGCTCTACCACTGTAAGTACCACTATATCTCCATTGAGGTGGGATGAGTATTGAGTCTGGTATAGCAACTATCTCTTACTGTCAAGTGAATCCAAAAGCAAGTGGTAAAAAATATTACACAATAACATTAATAGACATAAATGAAAAATGGCACAGTTACGTAATTAACGATGCCCAACGATCACTCGTTATTTTTAGTTGGTCGGTTTACTTTTGAAATGATCTGTATATTGTTGCAAGTGGAACGTTAATAGGTCGCAGTTTGTGTGAGTAACGTAGCGTGACCTAAATTAAACTAGCTCCCAATTAGATCATTTATGTGGTAAATGTTGCTATTGACACGGAACTGTCAAACTCTTAAACTGCAAGACTTGTAAAAAGGTTTTATTTTAATTACCCACGAACCTCCTTGCTGTACTCTCATGGTATTGGCAGGCGAATTATCAAAATTGCAACATTTGTGAATCTTATTCCTTTTTTAAAATTCAATATTGTGATACACGCTCCAAAACTATCGAAGGGATGTTTATAAATATTAGGTAATTTATAAAATATTTTTTTTTTGTCAAAGAATGCTAGCTGGTTAACCACTATAAACACATAAAATGAAAAGAAAGACAAAGCGTCGTTTCATGTATTATGTTAAAACGGCCTTGAATTAACTAAATGAAAAAAAAGTTGACTGTAGTTCAGATTAACAATGACACCTGGACGTCAAACATCTCAGTCCTCCCTGTGACCACGAGTCGTATAATGCAACACACCCTACACGTATAGACCAGATAGACCTCACTGCACTCCCGTCGCCGACAGCGGCATACGCGAAATTCGTTCGTAATCCGGGCCGCTGTTTATTAGATAGCGGTCCGAGCCGAGGTTCGAACCTACTTATAAGGGGCCCTCGGATCGTATATCACACCCACTCTGTTGTCGTCGACGTTCTTCGTCCACAGAGGTCGGAGCGCAGCGGTGGTGCAATAGCAGTACTCGTGGCAGGATTGCCAGCATCGACGTTGCCTGCCCCCTACTCAGCGGGTCTCCCGCTCCCAAGTCTACTCAGATAAAGCTGTCAAGGTCTCACAAATAAAGATATAAAGCACTCGGAACTCTGAGATAAAAACTTTTAAAATTAAAACGACTTTTTTTAAATATTTATTACTTGTTAGGCAGTAAAATAACTACAGCTTTATATAGGGTTGCTTTAGGAGAATGCTTAGGCCTACATTTAAAAAATAAATAATTGTCTTCCAAGGGACATTGGGATTATGAATTTTCTTTTATCAAATACTATTTTTTACTCGATTTTTTTATTCTTTGCATTTTTTTGTTATAGCCGTTTCCACACTAACTTAGCCTCTCCATTCAAAGATGACTTTCACTCTCATTGTAACTTTACGTTTAGTGTGAAATAAACTTATTTTAGTATTTAGTACGAAATTAATTGCCCCACAAAACATCGGCCGGGGGGGATTTACGCCTTATTGGATGTATTTGATGGGAGAGCTTGGGATTTTGTGCAACGACTCATTCTGGTGTTATGTTTCATAAAGTTTTGTAATTTATTGACTATATCAGGAATGAATTGTTTTGTGTTTACTTTAGTTTCTTTTATTCACTGTCTGTTTTTGTTTTACTTTCGGCTTATATCTAATACGTGTGCCAGAGCTGCATTATAGTTTGTGTGTAGCTATGGCATGCGTGGGTCGGTGCGACTGTGGATGGACCATCTCCTCACATAATATAAGAGCGAATTAGCAGCATAACGTTCTCCTTTCCGACAACGGTTCGAGCCGTGGTCCAATATTCCTTATGAGGGCCCTCGGATCGTATATCGCCCCCCTCTGCCGTTGACCTTCCTCGTCCACAGGGGTCGGTGCAGTGAAGTTGGAGCCGTCATAGAGCCAGCATCGTCATCGTGCTCCTCAATCTCGGGCCCCCAGTTCTCGAGCGTGTTCTGGTGATGCCACAGAGGCCTTAAGGGCAATACACATACACAAAAAAGATGTGACAAAGAGGCATTCCATCTTAGTTCACAAGGACAGAAATAGAATTGTATTACGATCCATTGTGGTGGATCAAAAATTGAAGTCATACGCCGGAGGCATCTCTTACCATCAACCGTGAACTCGTTTGTCACATCTAGTCACACACATCATCTTCATTACTCTGATGTAATGGATATGCAATGACGAATGAAGTTTCGGATGCAGTGACAGCAGGACAAATAATGTTGACGTCCTCCTGATCGATTTTCTATCACGTGGATATCTTCTGATTATTGCCAGTTGATATCAACTGCGCAGTATATTCTATTGTGCCGTAAGCAAACACAGAGGCACTCACTCTCCGCTTCGCTATTCCGATGTATAAGAATCACTGATACTAGGGACTGAATTTAGACTTTTAGGATGCCTAGGTGTAGTACTGAAGAAAATCCAGATAATGGGGAACACAACTTTATTCTTTCCCACGACCTTCTCGTCCAACAGCTCGAGTCAGAATGTTCAACCGACCTTATTGTACCAACTTTAACGATCAACTGACAAACTAAAGTGTTGCCAGTACAAAATATTCGAATCAAAAAGTTATTGGCCTGGAAACTGATCTTTTAGCGTTCCAATGTAATTAAATAAGTATGTAAATTAGCGAACCCTAACAGTTGTAATACATGTTGAATAAAGTCGGTGGAAAGTTCAGATTCAGTTGCTCAGGGAGACGGAGTTGTTCGGATTAATTAAAAATTTCATCCTCATCATCTCGTCTGATTGGCAATCGACCACTGTGCGATTTATGCCATATTATCTGCGACGCTAAACTACTCTGTTAAATAAGCTGTCTGCTTGTTTTCAAAACAGAATGTAAAACGAATCATAGAAAGCCCAAAGATGCAATTAAACAAACGATAAAACAACAAGGGATGATCTCATCAAGTATTGCCTTGCTCACGCTTTACTTCAATCCTATAAATACTCGATAGAGTCACGTCACAGTTATAAATTGGCTGCGGAATAAATAGGTCAGCTGAAATAAACTTTAACATAATAACATATAACATAAAATAAAAGCAACACACCACGATTCCTTGTTAATTGTTCATCATATATGGGCATATCACAACAGGCTGCAGAATTCAACCGTCATAAATACTATATCATAGACCCCAAAATTGTGCTTTTGATCTCGGAGCAATTTATAATATAACCTAATACAATTCCCAACTAATTCAGTCCACACACAGCTACTCTAGGACAATCATACATGTACTCGAGTGCCTTCATGGAAGTTTGATTATCTAGCTGTCTATTATCAAAATGTGTACATTTTTTTAAATTACTTTTAAATAATGAAAAACTTTTTTAACGGTTTTCCTTACCTTACAATGATATCGGGGTGCAAACGGTTAACTTCTTCTTATTAAGAAGGTTGGTGTCGATAGATTTACCCTTTCGTACTTTATCAAAATGCTCACTCTAAAGAAGGTCGAAAAAACTTTTTCTAATTTGTTTATAATATTGGGGCCGAAAACCGATTACAGTTCACCTGATGGTTACTGATGACTGCGGCCCTGAACATCCACCCTCATCAAATATTTAAGATTCACATGCGCTGAAGTTTTAAAGAATGCTACCAAAGCTGTAAAAATTAATAATAATAATAACTAACATTCATAACTCCAACTAAGATTAAATTTCTCTTAGGAGACGGTTCATGACGATATGTTGGATTCAAAGCTAGGACTTAAAGTTTCGTAGACCATACCCTAAACCTTTAGGCTATAGAGGCTTCTCCCTTGAGGATCGACACTCGTAACTTGTGATCTGGACACCGATGACCTACACTCACCATCCAAAACACAGCAGGTTTCTACTTATATCACGTATTCTGTTCTTCGCGTCGGCATTATGTGCGGAAGTTGCCCTTCCCGGTTTAGCCAACTCATCCATGCTACATAATAAGCCAGACCATTGCGGTTAGCCCGATGGCTATTCACCGGGTTGAAAGGTGGCCGAAAGCTTAGGGCACTGAGCCGAGACCTTCATTAATAGGTAACCAGCACAAGGCTTCCCGAGAGCTGAGGCTTAGACCGTTACTCTGGACGTGAAAGCGACTGACTCTAGGGTGCACGAGAGGGCGAGTTACTTCTGACAGGCTAACTAAATTAATATCATTATTATTATTAACGACATTTACCACTACCTCGGAATGCGTTGGCACTGGAGAAGAAGTGGTGTAAGAAACTGCAGCGACGCGAAACTCCTATGTATACTTATTGGTGAAAATCGGCCTGAAATATGGCTAATATAACCCGAATAATTTTGAAAAATGTATATATATATATGTTGTTGCAGTGTGTGTATGTAGAGTTTTGTTAGAGTTTTTAGTTTTCGGTAGACACCGTCTTAGTCTTCAGTCCTTTCATTACACCTATTGATCGTCTCTACTGTAAACAATCATACCTTGATATTTAAACGAGTTCTAATTTCGTCAACTGATTCACAGCGGGAGAGCGCACAGACATACGAATGTAGAGTCAAGAACAGATTCGCATTAAAAACCTTTTCCAAATAACCAATAACCCATCATATACTAATTTAGTGAGAGGAATATGTCAATCTTACTATTACACGGTTGCATCGTTTTATTGCACATTTTATTAGCGGCACATTTCAAAGGAATGTTTGTACTGTAACTGAATCAGTGATGGAGGGTAATTGCATAAAATGTACTTGTGTATATTTGTTTAGGTCTCCTTATATCTTGATATCGAATGTTTGTTGATGTAAGTTGTAGAGAGTTGAGAGATTTATTCATATTGTGATTATTTTAAGGTCTGATCAAATTCCTTTGTTATTGGTCCGAATCTTTTTTTAGGGGTGATGAAGGACTTTTTTGGTTTTTTATAATTTTATAGTAATTGTGATAAGTGCAAAAGATGACAGGGATGACAAACAGTGACCCCTGACGACTGAGAGGGTAGATTATAGTGGTAAGCCTCATTAATTGGTTCCTTTGATCTCTACACTTACCATACGAAACACAGCGGCGTTACGATGCTGTTCTACTCTAATATTCTGTATGTGTATTCCTTCTCCGGTCTTGCCGACCCATTCATATTGCACCATATACCACATAATTTGTTTTTTGATAATGCTTAGGTTATATCATTGATTACCATTACTAATATTCCCGTTAGCCACGACATGTAAGGATGTTGCTAGTATATGGTCCATGACAATATTTCAATGGCGGATTTGAATCTGAGACTTCGAGTTTTCAGGCCGTAACTAAATCCATTGTAAAAGTAAGTAAAAGTCTACTGACGCTTCAATGACGATTTGCAGTTTGGACGATGTTAAGTGAATTTTGCCTTGTCACCCCCAAAGCTGAACATGGATTGCCATGTAACCAGTAGTCCTGAGGGAATTTTGAATAATTTCACTTTACCATCAGGTTAACTATGTGCTCATTTGTCACCCTTGGTTTAATATAACAGTTAATGCCCCGTCCATTAACAAGATCTCCCGTTACCTCCAGATGAAATACCCGTAAGTTACTGATTTAGATTGGCATTTTGCGAAAGTTAGTTCCTAAACCTAAGTTCCTAAACTTAAGTTTGCTATTTGTGCTGCTGTTAATTTTAATATATATATATATATATATATATATATATATATGTATATATATATTTATATAAGTACTAACTTATAACGGCTTATAATTTGAAATATTGTACTGGGACAAGTTACCAAAATAAACCATTAAAAATGAAGATACATAACATTAGGAGTATCAACATCAAGCCAAATACACTTCCGATTTAGCCGTGCAAACAAAGGACCATCCCATCTCAGGATAAGAACTTTGAAAATGGGATCGTCTGAGGAAATCTTTCATTTTAATACGGTAAACACTCTCAAATATTAAATGCGCAGAAAACTCTGAGAGGCGTCCTTGTTCGAGTTGCGTTTTGTCATCCGTCAAAATATATTTTCGCATTTTCAAGGATCAGTGGCGGAGGGTTCGCCAATTCTTTGTCGACGGTGTCCGCGTTTTTTTCGATTGCTTTTTTTTTCCTTCATTTTTTTCCACCGAGCTCCCTTTTCTACGCGATTAATATTCATAAGTAAATTGGTGCGATGATCCGACATGGACTCTTTACGGGATTCGCCGTTTTGTATATTTCTTTTTTGTGTACGAATAAATATGTAGGTATAAACTTTGATGATATTCTAGCTCATTTCAAATCAAATCAACAAATGGTAGAGTTATGCTGCAGTTTGTTTCTAACTGCGGATTGAATGGATCAGCTTAGCCGGGGTAGAACCACGCCCTCACAGAATACCAGCGTGAAATAGCAGCTTGGATTATGATTCCTCATAAAAGACGAATGTATCTGTCATGAATAGAACCACTTGCTTTTCTTTATTTTGTTGACATTAACAAACGAGCACACAGTTCACCTGATGGTAAATGTACGGCCCATGACATCTACATTCACACTTGACAAGGAATCATAATGCAGATGATGATGAAAATGATGACGAAACAAATGAAAAACAGATGAAACAAACTTGCGACTTGTTTTTCGTATAAAAAATGATAAAAAAATACTATAATATAATAAATACGCATATTTAACAAAATTCCGCAAATAATAATCGATTTGCAAATTTAAAATTATGGTTGAAACCAATTAATCAAAAAATCTTACTACTCTTTGTTAGAATATTTGTCTGCTTGGATTTAAGCTTTCTGTGTTGAATATTGAACAACTCCTGGACATTCTGGGTCACGAAGCATTCCATCTCTAAACGTGAAAACGAGTGAAAACTGTCATTGTGTTACTACTAATGTAATAAAGAAGAAGCAATGAAATATTTTGGCTGTAAATTTCTGTGATCGAAAGTTTTAACGATGGTAGAGTTATGCTACAGTTGATTTCATACTTCGGCATGACTGAACTGGCTCGACCGGAGATGGAACACGCCCTCACAGGAGCATCATCATGTGTCCATTGTCCACTGCTGAAAATAGATTGGGCACAAAGCACCTGCATCCATCAACTTCCAGAAAATTTGCACAGGTAGTAGCTCTGAGTGTACGGATCCGGTGACCTTAATACAATATATCTGCATCAGGATTCCTTGTCGAGAATAAATGTGTGTTACAAGGCGCAAAGTCACTTATCATCAGGTGAACTGTGTGCTCATTTCGTATCCCAGAATACAATAAAAAGTCCTATTCTGTCTTGGCCCTTAGAGATGATAACGCCTTTTGTTTGCTGTTTACGAATGAATAGAGACGTTATCAGTCTCAATAATCACTTACGGCTCCGTGGTGTAGTGATCAGAGTACGCTACTGCTGCTTCGTGGATCCAGGGTTTGATTCTCAGTAGAGGAACGATATTTGTGTGTCACAAATTCTTGGTTCTCTGGGTGTGTTGTATATTACGTCCCGTGTTAATGACACTACATTTGAACTTTCCTCCGATTTTAGGGAAGGGAATAGTGAAGAGGACGATGATTAAAGTGGACTATATGTTTGCCCAAATGTTACGGCATTAATGAAGGTTTCGGATGCCCTAAGCCCTTGGCCACCTTTCAGTCCGATGATGCTATAAAAGCACTCGGGCTAACAGTGGCCGACAGCCATAAAAAATTAAATAAAAATAAAGCTTACTGCCCTGCAAAATACTCTGCGATGTCGTCTGGTCAATATCCCGAAGATATCGCCGTCGAATTCGACCAGGGTTACATCATCAATCACTTACAATTAGGTGAACTCCGCTCCGAATGTCACATCAACTAAAAACAAAACTTGACTCGACAACACATAATTCGTAGTCGAAATAATAGGATAATATTGACTTTTGCCGTAATAGGTTCTAGATTAAAAAAAATAGAAGTAGTATCGGAACTTGGAAAATATTGGAAAATCTGGTCTAGATTGATAAATTGAGCCTAGGTAGATAAGTGCTCACCAAACGAGTTCGATCCGCGGCGTTGAAAAACGTTATGAAGAAATCTAAGCCTAAGAAATAGATTAAAATATATAATAGATTAATATATTCGACGACATTTGAAGTCATCGAATTCGCAATGGAGACGCGTGGTAGTAACACTAGGGAGAAGGCTTATGCCCAGCCGTGGGATTTAAACGTTTTAGCTGCTACTTTACTGTATTCATTATTTTTATATTTACGTAAATCTTTGCATTCATGAAAATGGTAAATTTTTATATTTTACCTAAAAAAACGTATATTTTACGTTATAACTGCGGTTGAGGGTGGCACCCTATTAAGTACAGTATAGATATACTTAAAGTAACTTATACATAGCCAACAAGCTCGATGACTCACTATCATTAAATCTGTTGGAATCTCTAAGTCACACACCCCTAAGTCATTACCCCTCCCCCGGTTTGCGGATGAATCATATCCCCTCAAGGGCATCACAGACAAGGTCCGTTACAGTTCCACAGCGTGGATACATTATTAAAGTCTCCAAACACACCTGACTCATTTAAATATTCCCTCAGCCAACCCTAGTGGAATGGGGTCTGCTTGAGTCCAAGATAAGGGATTAAAAAGAAAACGCCAACCTATTGTAGCGTCGCCCACTTGTACGCGACGGAGCAATCATCCGAGACGCTCGCGACAGGAAAAAAGGTAAAGAGGGAAGCACGGGGGAAAAGATAAAAATGTTGTAAAGGAAAAGGTAAAACAAGTTACGCTGTGTCCTTTTGAGTAGAGAGTATAATGGAGATCGCGGATTTGAAATTGAGTAGTGCTTGCGTGCGAATGACGTCATTGCTGAGTTTTTATCTATTCTAGATTAATTTTATATATATAAGAGGCTCGTAGATGCAACATGCTGCTCAAACACATACATAAGTGTTGAGTAGACGTGTTCTTTGAAATTATTGTGCTCTAATGGGGTAAAATTTAATTTACGATTTTGATATGTAAAAATTTAAATTTAGTAAATTTAATAGACTTTTCCCAAAGTATTTATTACCCTAGCGTTAGGAAGGTTCGAGAGTGGAAACTTGAAATCGGCTAATGTAAAGACTTAACTAGGAGTAGTATGCCTCCTGATTAGTAAAGCGACTATCCTCGATACGCGACTGAATAGAGTTAGATGAGGGGGGCCGAAGATCGTGAAGAATGACGTGCAATTTAAGAATGGTAGCGTCCACATGTGGCTTGTTTATCTTATTACTTTTTTTATTATTATTGCATTATGGGTAACAAATGAGCACACAGTTCACCTGATGGCAAGTGATTACTGCGGCCCATGACATCTAAATTTATCCTTGACAACGAATCATAATGTAGATGCGACGTCACCCTCGAGGACTGAGATGGAACGCCTCGTCACCAGTAATAAAGGTCTCCGGATCCCTACACTCACCAGACAAAACACAACAGCATTATGCTGTTATTTTACGCTGGTATTCTGAGAGGGAGTGGTCCTATTCCGATTGAGCTGACCCATTCATTCCACAGCTAGAACTACACATACAGTGACGTAGCCCTGCCATTAACACGCTTGTTTCTAGCTGTAGGATGAATGGATCTCCTCGACCGGGAAGGAATCACGCCTTCACAGAAACACAGCCATCGTAATGCTGTATATTTATGGTGAGTGTAGACACTGGAGATCTGGGTCCGTTGTGGGATTACTGGGTTTGAGACTCGGGGTGAAAACCATGCCTGTTGAATCTTTATTGACGATGGATTTAGGTGTTTATGGACCGCAGGCCGCAGGCACAATGAACTTTGTTTGATTTATATAATAATAATGATAATGAGAAATTAGACAATATATTTATTTAACTTTTATGTACACAAAGCATCTATATAAGGGAAATAATATAGGAACGGTATGCGCAGCCTATTTTACAATTAAAATCTCTTCCAGCAGGCCTAGTGTTGGATACATTATCGGGGAAAAAAAACATAGTGTACACACAAAATAAAAAGAAATAGAGTAGCTATCAAATCAGTGAGATTCCAGGACCGCCTGGAACAATTGGAATTTCTAGACTACCTTGCTGCGTCACGTCACGTATCGAATCCCAGATGTGGAACGGCATTTGTGCTTCGCAAATTGTTGATATTCGGGTGTGGGTGTGTTGTATTTATTTATTTATTTATTGTTTATGTTCCTAAAATAACCATTATACAAGGACAGACTTAATGTCCAGTGCATTCTCTACCAGTCAAGTTGTATGTATGTGCCGTGTCCCTGACACTGCACCCGAATCTTCCTCCGATCTTATTAAACATACATTACGTCGGATTAGGGAAGGGGATAATGAGTGAGAACACTCCCCGTATTAAATTCGGTGAAGACTTTGACACTTTCCTGAATCGTCAAGTTTCTTTTAGTTGTATACATTGATCCATTGTTTTTCCGCGTAAGAACTAGTGCTAGATGGAATAATAATTCCTTTGAATTCAAACTGAGACCTGATACCTTACACGTGTTCTATATTTCTTAGATTTAATTTATCTTATACAGAACACGTTTTTCTTTTCATATTTATTAAAAGAAAGGTATAAACGTAGCGCCTGCTCTTAGACATGCCAACGTCTAATCTCAAATATTACTTATGACTTCTTAAAATCAACGAAAAAAAGCAAAGCAAAAGAACCTTGAAAACATACCCGGTTGACTCGATGCTTAGTCTTGAGGTTTCGGTGCTCGGGGAAGTCGAGACGTTTCTTGTTTATTGCGAAAAAAATCCGGAAAACGGATCAAAAATAATAGAAAAAATCGAGACATCTCCTAGTAGCGTCTCAAGCCTCGAACCTTGAAGTTAATGGCCCCCTGTCACACCGTTATCATCAATCTAAAGAGATCGTATTAAGAATGTGTTTTAGTTTGCAGTCTCGTGTAATTTTTATAGAAAAAATATATAATACTTATACTTATAGACTAGATATAATATATTAATTTTATCCCCTTTAATTTTATAAATGTCTTCTAATGTAAAATTGAACTTTATTTCTCTAATACATTCATATCTAATTATAGTAACATAACCCTGATGTGCTTCGACTGGTGAATAATACAAGTCATTCCATTTCAGTACTCAAGGGGTCAACGCATCTGCATTATGATTCCTCATCGAGAATGATTATAGGTGCGATACGCCGGGAATCCCTTACGATAATGTCAACTTTGTGCTCATTTGTCCTCGTCAATTTAAAAAAAAAGAAGATATTTCTGGCAGAATTTCTCTAAAATGTCTTGCATAACTATATTATTATTCCTAGGACATTATGTTAACCGATATAATTGTCTTGACTGACTGATTGGTTCATCAACGCAGACCCTAAATCGCTGGGGCTATAAACTATACTTTTGGCAGTTGAGGAAGGATTTTTGGAAATTTTACCCCTTAAAATAGGGGATCAACGGTTGTATGGAAGTCCGTCATTTTTAAAGTAAGAAACACGAAATTTCATATATCTGCTTCTGTTTAGAAATAAATATAAACGTATATCGGCGTTTTACAATTTTACCCCAATGAGCGTGAATTGGGGGTTAAAAGTTTATATGGGAAGTTCTGAAGGAAGAGGCATGAAACTTAATACGAAAGCTTATCTATAATAATATTATAGATAAGTTTACATCTAAACTCGATAGGTGGCGCTGTGCACTGTTTCTGAATCGTGCTATGGTATCGTTATGTGGCTTTTAGCTTTTTTGACTACTCAAACTACGAGCTTTATTTTAATATATGTACATGTCATATCTGCGCATATAACAGCTAGTAATTTTATAAACTATAATAGCATTCCTTAAATAATAAGAATAATAATCATTTTAACGTTTAAGTGTAGCTCACACTGCAGTTTGTTTCTAGCTGCAGAATGAATGGGTCAACTCGTCCGGGGTAAGACCACGCCCTCACAGAATACTAGCATAAAATAACCAAGTGAGTGAAGGAATGTGAAGACCTTTATTACTGTTCACGTGGAATTCCATCTCAGTCCTCAAGGGTGATAACGCATCTGCATTTCCTTGCACGATTCCTTGTCAAGGATGAATGTAGATGTCATGGGCCGTAGGAATCACTTGCATTATCAGGTGAACTGTGTGCTAGTTTGAGTAATGACTACTATAAGTGATATAAAATAAAATTGATAAATTTCAATGAAATCTGTTTACTATTCGTGTAGAGGGTAACATGTGACAAAACCAGCACATCAAGCATTAAAATAGAACATAAAATTGCACATAATAATTTCATTGATCCCGACACCAAAACCGGGATTCTGGGATCAAACTGCTCACGTACCGTGAAATTAGAAACAGACATAGGACGCTTAAGCTCACTATTAAAAAAAGTTATCAAACGCCGCTCTTGTGTTTTAATCGTTACGCGTCGGTGTAAACGCTACCGAACCTTTGTTTCACCGTTCGCGCCATACCGTATCATTAACTCGGAGTGGAAGCACAACGTTTTTTTCTTCCTTTTTAACGTTAATTTCTTTTTTATTTATTTTATAGCGTCGTCATCACCACCGAACTTTGAGTCGTCGAGAGGCGATGAGCGTGGCTCGAGAGTTATGCTTTAATTAGTCGATTGTGTTTAAAAATTACCATTATTCACAGCGAAAATACATTAACTTACAATACAAAACAGGATCGGAAGACCAGGGAGAATATTAGTAGGCAGTTATAGTTACTTTAGTATTATCTGAACAGTGCATCGGTGACTTGAGAACAACTCCACTTTATCTCTATCTAAATAAATATTTAACACGGCGGATTGCTATCCTTCCGCCGGTGTATATCGTCGTCTTTACGCGAACAGGGAATTTTGGAATAATTTCCAAAAATTTCCATCTTCCGTGTCATAATGTCTTCATATCTTCAAGATATGTGTAAATAGGCATTTGATGAGCCAGTGCGCTTTGCCATCAAATCCTACATTACCAAATCATCAGGTGAGACTCTATAGTCTGGCTTGTGGCAATAATATATAAATGTATAGTTGGGGATATGAAGTATCAGCGTAGTTTAGCATGGTGGGTGGCAGAATAAGGAGATTGATTTACTGGCTATTTGCCTGATAACACACCTTTAACTAGCACCATCAAGGAATTGGGGTTGGGTATATATGAAGGTCTTCAGCATCTTAGTTCCAGGCTTATATAATGGGCAAAAGTAAGGCGATTACGGGCTCGAGGGTGATCTGGGCGGACGTTCTGATCGTCCATGAAACTGAACTCGGGGAGGACGGCAACATGGAATGGTTGGGCGTTGCCGGTACAGGGGTACCTGCGCGTTCCGTAGCATCTCCCACGGATTGGACGGGCCCAATACACTGAATATACGAATTCTACTCAGAATACTGAAGATATTTTAGTGACCCACTCATGACCCTATCTTCCCCCCAAGCAGTCTTAAAGATTTCCTCTCCGATACGAAGAAAGGTATATGAGGGTTTTAAGTACTTAAAATCAGGTGAACTGAGTTTAGTATATTTACTTCATTAAAAAATATTATTATTTAATAATTTCAAAGTATAACCCAACAATGTGGTAATATAACATAGCGAGGAGTTAGTTACATCCTTTCAAACAATAGAAAACCGCACGGACATTTGATTCCCTTTTGTGCGTTTCCATTCCCATGACGTTGTCCAGGTGATCACAGAAAGGGTTGTAACGCCTCGTAATTTTCTATTAATATTTGAACTTACACCGTCTAAAGTTAATGCTTTTAAAAGTGCTAGGGTCACGCTGCAGTTTGTTTCCGGCTTCAGCATGAATGGAAGGGCCATACGAATAATACCAGCGTAAAATAACAACATAGTGCTGCTGTGTTTCGTTTAGTTCTAGGAGACTTAGTATTAATGAGGCGACATGTGTTAACAGTGGTAGAGCTACACTGCAGTTTGTTTCTAACTGCAGAATGAATAGGCCAGCTCGACCGGGGTAGGACCACGCCCTCACAGAGTACCGGCGTGAAATAGCAGCATAACGCTGCTGTGTTTGGTCCGGTGAGTGAAGGGATCCGGAGACCTTTATTACTGTGACTTTATTCTGGTGACGAGGCATTCCATATCAGTCCTCAAGGGTGACAACGCATCTGCATTATGATTCCTTGTCAAGGATGAATGTAGATGTCACGTACGTAGGAATCACTTAGCATCAGGTGAACTGTGTGCTCGTTTGCAACACTCAAAAAAAAGAATGTCTTCCATGGTTAAGTGTTTAAAGACAGTTTCACTTACCATCAGGTGATCTGTGTGCTCATTGGTCACCAACGGTTTCATAAAACAATGCCTTCTCTAGACGGGAGATCCAATATTAGATCTACATATATAAGATAGTATAACATAGCCCTGACTATATCTGCTGTGGATGAACGAACTTCACATGTTGTCTTCGTAGTATTTTTTTGTGCTATACATAGTTTGTCACTGTTTTTCGTTATAGCCGAAAAAATAAATAATATATATAGGCTGCTATACTCCAAAACCCGAGCCACTATTACATCGACTAAAACGTACACTAAAAAAATTCCTAAATTATACTGTAACTAGTTTCTAGCAACATGGATGCGTCAGTGCGACTGGATAAGTACCAGGCCCACAAAGAAGACCATGCTTGAAATAGCGGCGTAACGTTGATGTGTTTCGTATGGTTTGTATCTGATCTGGAGAACCAGTTATTCCATCCCAGTCCTGCTTGTTTGCCACCCCTGCTATCATAACAAATAAAAAAAATCATTGCATCATCAAAGAAAACTCCATATCAAATCTCTTATACAATATAGGTGGTATGATATCGTAATGAGATCGGAAGAGGACAAAAAAAAATCGTACACACAAAGCAAATATAAATATCAGACTTCTTTATCAGGCAAATAGCGAGATGAAATTGGACGGATAAAAGGAAATTTTCGAAGGTGAGGCCGTTTGACAAGGGTGGAAGTTAATAAAAATTTCATTCATTTAATTTAGGGACTTCGTATTGATAAAATTTTATACAAATCTTTGTTGCTACGGACATAAACAAGAACCTCAACATTTAAGGTATTAATTAATAGTAATAACAAATAAAAAGTAACAGCCTACATATATAAATCCCACTGTTGGCCATAAGCCTCCACTCTAGAGAGGTATGGCCCACTCCACTGTTGATTGGCGGACTTCACATGCTTTCGAAATGTTTTTTTTTTATTATTTCATTATACTATATTTATATACAGTGGTGGTCATATAATTAGAATCACTTCTTAATAATAAATGAAGTATAACTTCAAAGTTCAAATGTTCGCACAAAAATATACAATTTCAATAATTAATAGTCATGCAATAATATAGCCACTCAAATGAAAAACTCATTAAATGCATAATAACTATTAGTAGGCTGTGGTAGCTATTTCGTAAATAACAATACTAATTACTAATACTTAAAAAAATATTGTATTTTATACTATTTTGTTGTTGTTTCTAATTAGTTGATTTATTGTTAATACCTTAAAACTGATTTAAATTTTGTCTATAATGTACTATTGAAACTGCACTTGTGTAATGGGATTTATGTTGCTTTTCTGATAAATGATAAATCGTTGAACATATTGTTGTCCTATTTATTATTTAATTTCGAAATAAAAATGATTGCGGTTAAATATCTTACATAATGTCAAGGACCGTTGGTAGTGTTTCAAACTATACGACCACCACTGTATATTTAACAGAGAAAAAGAAAAATCAAGAAAAAGACTTACCTAATCAAAAAAAGAAAAACGAAAAATTATAAATAAATGAAAGATAAGTGAAACCTGTACGCCAAATCAAGAAAAGGATCTCCACTCAGGTACTGTTGTGACTTAGGGTCATAACCCTGATATTCCGAGAAGCCTACACAAGAGAAAAGGCGGACCTCATTTTATAAACTATAATATAATAATAATGAAGTAATAAAAAAAACAAAAACAAAAAAAAATCATACAGAATAAAAAATGTTTCTATGAAAGTTGACAGATGAAGTTATTGTGTATTTAACAGGTTACAAAATAAATAAAACAAAAATATTAACAGAAACATAATAGAATAAACATAAATAAAATAGAAATCTTATATTGGGTGCCCACATGACTAAAACACATTGCACAATTTTTTTCAAATATAAAAAATATGCAATTTATTTGTTCTCATAATTTTTCATGACAGTGACTCCCCTTAAATAAAATAAACCGAACAAATAATTGAAAACTTCAGATATAGGTGAGACGCCGTAATTTCGAGTAAAGAATGAAGATAAAAAGAATCAGACCTTAAAGATTTCCCCCGTGAATTCGGTGTTTTTATTATTTGGACGCCTTTTCCATCAGATAGCGGGGAGCGTCGGGGCGGTGGATTATATGAATTTGAATTAAGTATAATTATGTAGTCGTGATGAAATATGACAGCCGTGGTAGCTTAAAGTCTAAGCGCTCGTTTTTAATGGTACGCGAGCGAATCGAGTTCGATTCCCGATGCCGGCAACATTTTTTTTTATATATATAGTAGATGAGAAACGAGAAAGCAACTCACTTGATAGTAAGTGATACAGCCGCTTATGGACCCATCCGCAACACCAGAGTCGCATTCTGTTGATATTTATGCGGTAGAGTTACAGCTCTTACAGCTTCATCGAAGGCAGGGCTCGCGGAACAGAGAGGTCCGTGAGCTGAGGAGTCGCAGATATGCTGCTGGCCTTTAATAAGATATAGGCTTTTTCAGGTTCCTAAGTCGTATCGGTTCGGAAATCAGAGTAGTTGTGCGTGGCAGAAAATTTCGCGTTAAACGTACTGCGGTGGGTTGCTTGCTAATCGTCGAAATGATGGGCATGAATTTAGAATTCTGTCGTTATGTACGTTGTTAATTGTTTTTATTAAGATTAATTGTTATTTGCAAGTTTAAGGACTAATTTACTCATATTCCATAATTACACGAATTTTTAAAGTATCCGTTATGACGAAAAATGTTCAAACGTAATGAAAATACAAAGGTAATCAATAAACTAAAGACTGACTTTGTAAAAAGAATGTCATGTTTTTAATACAAAATTAATTTGAATTTAGAATTCACAGCCAATCAAAAAATTTTTGTTAGAAATGGCCAATACTAAAAGTGGCAATTTCATAGGTATAACATATATATACATACTCTTTTTCACCTTTTGGTAATTCGACTGAAAATCAGCATTATATATTATATGTTCAAATACTTTTAGTAAACGATTTTGATATAATATGTTCATATATAAAACATAGCAAGAGCTAAGGAGCTTTGGTTTTACATATTCAGTTCCTATAAATGATTTGTCTAATAACTTGTCGCTATTAAATTTACCGACAAACCTCTCGGAATCTTACATTTCATTTTTTTTTCATCAATTAATTTAGAAATTTTTAATAATTTTGTGTTAATTCCTTGTTGCTTAATTCGCTGTATCCTACTGCGATTATAACCGCTTCTCAATTGTGTTCTTTTGCCTAATGCTAGTAATATATGGGTACTTTATACATACAAATTGTGTGTACTGTTAGTTGACCCAAGTAAAGAGTAAAAAAAAAGAACTCAATCTATATACAGGTCGATTATTTAACTTTCTTGACAAATCAAAAAAAATATATAAAGTAAATTTTTAAATAATATTAGGGGGTGACAAAGAAGTGCGAAGTTTATCTGGCAGTGGTTCCAATAACTCATGATCCAATAGCCAATGGTCTAAAATGGTCTCCCTATTCACTAGTCCACCAGTAACGAGGCCTTCTTATAATTAATAAACTTTTCACGGTGGCATTCTGTGAAAGCGTGTACAGTCCCTGGTTGAACTGACCAATTTATTACATATGTATCTTGTGGTTGTGACATTTTTCCACCACGTAGTATATATTACATCAAAACTTCACAATAATTGCGTAAAAAAATTAAATAATCAATTGGGGTTAATACATAATATCAGTGTGAAAAATCAGTATAATACTGCTATGTTCTGTAGGAATTAGGACATCCTACTAGAGGTAACAAAGCTTTTTATCCCTACCTTAAGGGTGACAATGTATCCTAAAACTTTATTGAGGATCGATGTAGGCGTGTGCTTGCTTGCCATCCTTAATATAAAAAATAACATTGTAGTGATATCGATAAATCGATAAACTCACTCAGATTTAAATCCATACGTTATTGCAAATATCGAACCCCCCCCTCCCACCCACCCACCCCCAACCCCCCTATAAAATGTTTAGAGTTGCCGACTTCGTAAAATATTGCCATAACAAATGCGGTACGCGTAAAAATATCTCGTTATTATCAATAAATCGTCCGCCATCTTAGTGCGTTCCGATCGGCTAAGTGTTACATTGAGATCTCGCGAATATAATGTGGTTTATTTGTACTGAAAAGTTTCGAACGGTTCAAAAGAAAACCCCACTCCTGGACATTGGCCTGCTCTCTATGTTAGAGCATATAGTATATATATAGTCTGGTGTCATAGACTATGCGGCTTCACTGCAGCTTGGCGGGCTTCACGTCTTCGAAATATATTTTTTAATTTATTTCTTAAACCTACAGTTTTCCTGAATATATTTTCATTCACCACCGAGCATGTGCTATTACTAATTAATACGATGTCAGCACCAGAGATCGACTTCGATGAGCCCTTACAAACTTAATTACCACGACAAAATTAAAAATATTTACATAAATGTCTTAGGTTATCTAAGTAAGTTATCGATATAAAAATATATTATATCGATAACTTACTTACATAGATTTGATATAAAAATCAGAATCAATTACATATATTTTTAACGTACATATATTGCGTTTACATAAAAGATATAACCTATCCACCCCATACCCCGGTCGAAGCATTATTGTAATCTGCGCAATAAAAACGATATTAAATTTAAGACTTTCGTTTTTTTATAACGGAAGATGGAAAATGCGAATTTCATATCAGTTGTTAAAATAAACGATGGATTTAGACGACACATGGCCACGTGCGACTTGGTAATGCAATAACACGAATGTGCGTTTAAGCACGTTTATATATGTATACACTCGTAAATATATTGAAATTGACGAACCAACGAACACTCAGTTCACCTGGTGGTAAGTGATTCCCAGTATAACGCTTTAGTTTTCTTATAGCTTCCAGTATTTACACACTTCATATAGTCGCCAACTTTATAGCTTTATGGTGAATTAGCTATGCTATTACGATACAGAATTCTGATTGAAATATTACAATATATTTACAGATAAGATAATTTCTTTAAAATGTTTCAAACAATCACGAACTTAAAGTCCTAAGCACATTGAACCCAAAGAATTTTAACATCAAGGTAACTAGACAAGTTTATACAGTACCGTTAAATTAAGAACTTTGGGTGTATTTTATTGTAATTATATAAAATGACATTGAACTTTATTAATTTTTCATTATAATTGTATTGGGGATAACTAATTCATACAGCTGAAAGAATAAATTTTATTCGGTCATCTCTTTCTTCCCCATAAGTCCTCGGTTCTACGAACTATATGGCTTGCCTATTGGCATTTCAGCTTGCTGGATCTATTTAGCTATGTCAATAAAATAGAGGCAGCATGAATGGTTAAGACGCCGCATAAAATGGGTCAGCTCGACCGGGGTAGGACCACGCTCTCACAAAGTACTAGCGTAAAATAACAGCATAACGCAGCGGAGTTTCGTCTGGTGAGTGTAGGGATCCGGAAACCTTTATTACCGATGACGAGGCATTCCATCTCAGTCCTCAATAGTGAGAACGCATCTTTATATGATCATGTAGATGTCATGGGCCGCAGGAATCACTTGCCATCAGGTGATACTGTGCGCTCGTTTGTTATTCCTAACGTAATAGTAGTATAATGCTGCGTGCTAACGTGTTTCGACTGGTGAGTTTACGTATCCGGATACCGAGTTTCAATCAGACTTCTTACAATGCATATTTATCTTGAACCTTTGCTGAGGATGCATTTAAAAACTTCTGGGCCGGAGTCGTTAATAGTTATAATTAATATCGTTTATTTATAATCTTTATATAATCAAAAAAGTAATACGTACAGTTTTATAACCTAAGAACAAAAAAATACAAAATGAAATACAATAAAATACACACTATATAAATATATAGATAAACAAATTCTAATTAAATGCCAAAAGGCATTCTATACCAACTACCTTTGGGTTGAGCAGTTTTAAAGAGTACATAAATGAAATAAATAAAACATTAATGGAAATAACAAACATAATTTAGTTCTCGTACTAAACAAAATGTGTGTTTAGTTTTTAAATCTATCAAAATACTACGGTATCTGTTTTTTTAGCTTATTAATTATTTTTAATGTAAGTCTATTTTCATATAGTATAAAATATTTGTAAATACCAGTGTAAATTTCTTATTAAAAGAAAACAAGTTTTCCCTATAAAATTTGTACTCACATTCGTGTTATTGTATTTCTCACAGCCTATTTATTATTAGTCTTTTACGAATGTTATTTTTATGATTCGCCTTTATTCGCTATAGCTTTTACTGTTCCGGCATAAAGTAAAAGAATAAAAGATTTGTTGTAAAAATTAAACTCTTAAGAAAGCCCCCTTATCAGTCGGTTGCAAAAGAACAGGCGCATTATATTTTTTATTATTGTTCTAAAGCTGGTCGTATTTTAGAGCCGCCATTTTTGTTTTAGCCGTTCGAATTTTAAAAAGCACGAAATAAAACGCGCGTAAAAAATGTTTTGAAATTGTTGTTTTTTTTATTGCCAAGGAATGAAAAATTACGGCTATAGGCCTAATAAAATGGTGTACATAATTATGAATCAAAATTGATACATTTTATTATTTGCTTTATTCATGCTGTTATAAATTGTACTTTTATCTCAATTGCTTTTTACTAAGTTTATATTTTTTACTTTGAAGGAGGAGTTACATTATTGCTTCGTATTTTAAACCTAAATAGCTCACCTGTACACTTCAGAGTTTGAACAAAAAGAATCTCCTCGTCATCCCCACCATTATTTATTTATTTAGGTAGCCTATTTTCTAGTATTCGACTACATAAAAGTCCAACTGAGTCTAAAAATTATTTAGTTGCGTCACCAGCACACGCCAAGATTCTGGATCTTACATGTTTTTGTTTTTAAATTTTAATATTATTTTGAATGCAAGGTTTTGATGCTTGTAAGTTTTTGTCTACGTCATGTCCAGTTAATGAATTTGAATTTGTCCGTGGTTTTAAAAAATAATACTAAAAAGGCAGACAGGGGAGCAGCCATTACTACTATTTACTCGTCTAGATTCTGTTGATGTTGATGCTCATCGGATACAGGGCTCACGGAACTGAGGGGTCCGTGAGCTGGTTATATAAACCGTGTTCCCTATTGTGGTTCTCTTACTTACTCAAAGCACTCATGAACTGAGCGTGTCTCGCTCTACTCTCTGGTCTCATACCTATCTGATGATGCCACCCAAGCTATCGAGTGATACTATTTACTTTAAGGAACTTTCTGTATATGTACTGACTCATTCGGAAACTTCGAAAGCGTGATTATAGGATGGTAGTTTCTGATTGGTTGTTGTGATTGATTTGAGTGCCACAATACAATTGAATGTTATTACTAATATTATTTACTTAACTGCCAATCGAAATCCAAGAATCTAGCATTTTCAAGTACAGTTTTGTAAACAAGTCCGACTTCAATCTGAGTTATGACCCATTCGTGGACGTTTGCTCGTTTTGCTATTGTTACTTGTATATACTTTTAATTCTGTTCTAGGATACAGTATTGCGATCTGTCTTAAAAGTTTTAATGTTATGTTAAGCACTAACATCACTTCTAAAGTTTCCAAACTGTAATAGATCGTAAAGTATGAATACATTTGCAATTTTCTATTTTCATTTATACTGGCCATATAGATCGTAGAACTGATAACAGATGAGGAAGAGAGGTTTGTGAGTTCGAGTGGCGACCTCGTATTGGCTATTGCGGTATATGACCACCCAATAGAGTGAGGACTTTTGCCAGTCAGTGGGGTGCGGTGGACTCAGGGTCGTGCTCCGTGGCAGTCTTTGGGGAGGCCTATGTTTCAACAGTGGCCTGATAATGGTATGGGATGATAATTAACTTTGAGGTAGGTGAAGTTTTTGAGTATGAATTTCATAGAGACAACAAAAGAACATCAATAAAATTAAAAAAAGAACGCAAGAGTCGAAATTTTTTTTAATGTTTGAGCATAATGTTCTGCATACTATATGATTTCAAAGAGGCAACGTATTTTATTGTACCATCTTCCCTAATCTAAAGCTAGAATGGAAATATTGTAGAAGAGTTCAGATTCAATATCAGTTACCAGACGCGCTGTCACTTGTTCAGTCGTGATCGTTGGGATCTTAGAATTTCAAACAATTCTAATACAAGAGAAAAGTATCGTTGGAAACGTTATGCTTTCTATATCTCTTTAGTTTTTTCTGTCACTTTAATGCGTAGTAGCATTATCTGCTAGTCAACCCGGTTGTGGTAGTGTGAAAAATTTGTAGGTGCAAAATAAAAAAGTTATTTATCTTTGATAATCCTTAATTTACAAATAAATATATATTATAAATATATCGACGAATATGATGGAGTAGTACAAGTAGGCTGTGATGGTATGGCCACGTAAAAAGGAGGCCACCTTACTACGTCGGAAACTTGACACTGCATCTTTCCCTTCTCGGTCGCAGATCCAAGGGCAGACCCAAAACAAGATGGAAAGATGTAGTGCGTGCGATATGCGTGACTGCTAAGTCTCGGACAGGGATGTCGAGGACAGAACGAAGTGGAGGAGAAAGATAAGGAAAGCTGACCCCACCACCATATGGGATACAAGCTAGGGAGAGAGAGAGAGAGATATATATATATATATAGACCAATATACAGACATAAATATAATATACATAATATACATTTATTTTTATAGAATAGGCGGCAAACGAGCATGCAGCTCACCTGATGGTAAGTGATCACAGAGGAGTCGCAAACTCGTTGCCGGCCTTTAAGAAAGGTGTACGCTCTTTTCTTGAAGTTCCCTAAGTCGTATCAGTTCAGAAATACTGCTGGCGACAGCTGATTCCACAGAGTAGTTATGCGTGTCAGGAAATTTCGCATAAAGCGCACAGTGGTTGATGGCCAACCATCGAGATGATGAGGATGAAATTTTGAATTCGGTCGTGAAGTATAGAAATATATAAATTGCAGTCCAATTATCGAAAAAGAGCTTCAAAAGAAAGTTTACTATGTGCATTCTTCGTATCATCCGGAAGGACATACTATGATGAAACTTGGACAAGTTTGATATATTCCTAGCTACTGCCCGTCAACTGCTTGTATGTAATATGTGAAATACGGGAGATGGGTGTTGTATCATTATTTTTATTAATCAATACAAGCTAGACCTTATCTATATCCCCACTTGGTGTTAAGTGGTGACGTAAACGTTGATGATAGTTATTAGCAGATACACTAGTTCAATAATTATTTATTCACTCTTCTCTTGTAGACACCTGTTCGGTGTAATGACACCTAACACGTGACGTCAGCCGCTCACGCAGCATTTTGGCCGCACGTCGAGCTAACACATTTAGTGCATTTTACGGAACCGTCACGACATGCATTCAAGCATTATAACAACAATCGTAACCATTCTAATATAACTATCATTTAAACATAATTCTCTTTTAATCAACTCAACAATCCTCGCGCCCCACAGCACCTAAATTATAATCGGATGGAAAGAATGTCTCGAGCGAATTGTTCCAATCCTCCGCAGTTCGTATTAAAACGACGAAGCATATAGTCTGAATGCGAGTAAGGCTGTCACCGTATCGGCAAGACAGATGAGGTATAAATTCATAAACACGCTGATGGCTTATATATAAATTTCATCTGAAAATTTTCTCAATTACTAAATTTCAAAGCTCAAACCTGATTTAAATATCACCACATCGAATTGGATATTTATTTGACAGGTAACTATAAAATTAAAATCACGACAAATTTGAGACCTCATCAAAAGTCATTAGTCTCTTTAACTGGTGATAAACAAAATTTAACGAGCGCGCTGAAGAACAAGGAAACTTGGTTAAGCGTGAGCCGGATGGAAGAACTCCGGTTCCTCATTTAAAACTTTAGGCATTAAGAATGGGAATGTTAAAAGGATCGTATGTTCTGGTTGTATTTTTTTTTTTTGGCTGATGGCCACTGTTAGCCCGAGGGCTTTTACAGTTTCACCGGATTGAGAGGTGACCGAGCGCTAATATAGGCAACCAGCACAAGGGCTCCCGAGAGGGAGCCTCGGCTTAGACCGTTACCTTGTTAGGACCGTTACCTTGTTACCTTACGTTGTCGCCTTACGTCAATTGTGTAAGATATATCATAGTTCCGACAACATTTCCGCAAACAAAATATCTACATACGCTTCACTATCACATATGCTAATTAATGTAAATACATATGCTATTATATTGAAGGATGAACGGGCTAGCTCAACCGGGGTAGGACCACTCCCTCAGCGTGAAATACCAGTATAATGTTGCTGTGTTTCGTCTGGTGAGTGTAGGGATCCGGAGTAATTTACGCATCTGACTTAAGACGTCATGGGCCGCAGAAATCACTCGCCATCTGGTGAACTATGTTCTCGTTTGTTACTCTCAATGTAATAAAAAAAACATTATAAAAAATAAAATACAAATTGTGTTGGTTATATTTCGACATTGATACGATTATCAGTACGTTCTTTTTTTTTCACATTCATCCTTGACAAGGAATCATAATGCAGATGTGTGACACCCTTGAGGACTGAGATGGAATGCCTAGTCACCAGTATTGAAGGTCCGAATCACTACACTCACCAGACGAAGCACAACAACACTGGTATTCTGTGAGGGAGTGGTCCCTATACCCCAGTCGAGTTGACCCATTCATTCTGCAGCTAGAAACAAACTGCAGTGTAGCTTTACCGCTATCAACTTTGACCAATAAGCACACTTTGCACCTGAAGGTATAATAGGGCGCCACGACATCTACATCCATGTCATTCTCAAGATACATATTGATAGTCACTCCTGAGGTCTTTGACGGATTGCACTCCCATACGAAACACATGAGGGTGTGGTCCTCGATGTGTTGGTCCGATTGACCTATTCATGCTCCAGCTAGATAGTAGCTACACCGTATCTCTAATGATATATTGTACAAATATAGACGATTTCGAGCAACTACATCCCCTTTATACTAAAATATACTCATATACAACGCGCATTCAATGCTTCGTTTAAAAGACTATCTTCCGCAGATTTAGGTACATGGAATGTAAGAGATCTACATTAATAAATGTATAAAGAAAAAATATGGATGTAGCATGATCAACTTAATAGTGAAAGTACTATTTTTACATCATTACCGTTTGCTGTGTTTCGAATGGTCCGTGAAAAAAGAGACGCCAAATTAAATGAAGTCTTAGTCCATAACGATGATAAAAATGTCATGAGACACAGGAATCACATTAAGTGACTGCGTACTTGTCTGTCAGTGTGATTATATAAAAATATCATGAGACGCAGGAATCACATCAGGTGACTGTGTACTTGTCTTTCAGTGTGACCATATAATAAATAATAAAAAAATCATTTTTGCTTCAGGAAGCTGAGATTCGAAGTCAGCTCTCCCCTGCCCCTAATCATTGAACCAAAACGTCTCGTTATCCGCATCCAAAAAGAAACAATGACATCATAAATCGACGCCGTCACAACGGAAAGTTGGATATCCGAGTTTTATTCGTGACTTTATGTTCTCGACGCGTGCGCATACGTTAATGACGTCACGTCCTTTTATGAATAATATGGGTTGTAACAGTTTTACGATGGGACGGGATTGCAGTGATAAAGGGTGCTGGATGCATTAGCGATGTGTTTAGCGCTAATTGGAGATTTTATTGGCATTACAGCTGAGGATTATAACTTGTAACTTATCGCTTTTTTAGATTTTGTTAATATCCGAAATATTGACAAAATTTTAAGGGTTTGGAATAAAACACCTTGTAAACTTTTTCATTCAGTGTATATGGACGATTTTAGTGATTTATCAATAGATTTTATTTTCTTTTAAGTCGACATCAATTGATTAAAAATTAGATCAGATTTGAGTTCCGAGTATATAAATAGATATTGTAATATCTATAGTTAAGACGATTCAGATGTAAAGTTACCTCTAAGATCTACATGAAATGCCTCCTATCGCGTTAACATTGGTAAAGCCATGCTGTAGCTACTCTCCATTTGCAGCATAAAATGACCACCAGCTTGTAAAAGTAACACAATGCTGTCGTGTTTCTGCACCGTAGTATCGATATTGTATCGATCTTGTATTGTATCGATATTGTAAGGAAATAATGGACTAAGGTCTTCAGATGGTATTAAAACTACGAGACCAAAGGGTCATTAGGGAATACACAAGAAGAATGCTAATGCAGTGCTTAGATTAATGAGCCTTTTGGCCATCGTAGTATAGATTACTGAGCTGAAGTCCTTCGAGAAGTCTTAAAATTACGAAACCAAAGCCAGCCATTAGGGATTTAATTAAAAAGTGCTTTTCTCACTTACATTTTCTTTTGGACTGACGGCCGCTGTTAGCCCAGACCTTTATTAGTGGGTAACCGGCACAAGGGCTCCCGAGTGGGAGCCTCGACTTGGACCGTTACCCTCGATGAATATACGACTAGAGGGACCCGCTATGAATATACGAATGAATCTTTTTTCCTATTGCACTATTAACAGCAGAAGTTAAATCGGAAGATGATATTATATTTATAGTTTTTTTTTTACAGATATCATTTACGGTCACATCATAAGGATTTTGGCTAATCGCTGCCCCGTAGTAAAGAGGGATACCGTTTGTCGTAAATGTACCGGCGACGTGCCTCGTAAACTGTTTATAGATCGGAATATATTCCCCGGTTATGCGCACAGTTTAATGTCATATACGTAATAATACACGGACTAATAAAGACATCTTTATTTGCTTCTGGACTCATTGTCCATGTCCATGATATATGTACTGAGGTTATTAAAATATATTTATTTATAAAATATCTTTCTTTTTATATTCGAGTCTATAGACAATGTTGTATTATTTTGATCCTCCGGTCTTAGACGAGCAATTTGAATACATTTCGTCGCAGATTGATTTGAAGCAGAATTCGACAGTTTTGGTATTATTTAATATTTGGAAGATAATTTTTTTAACTACTTGTGTTACATGATAATGAAAACATTACTTTTCTTCTTCTTTTTTTGTATTCACATTGACGGTTTGTTTTTATTAAGCTGTAGTGGTCCAGAGCAGAATATCAGTGGAGTGCTTTGAGCATTACCAAGCTGAATCCTGGACCCTTTTGTCTAAAATTTATAATTAATTTTTATATCTAATTTTGTTAATGTTTGTAAAGGTTATATTTTTTCTTTGTTTGTTTTGAAGTTTGGATTGATAAACGTCTAATTAATATTATTGTCATATATTATATTATGCAGTACATATAAATACTTTAATTTACTTACTTCTTTAGTAGGCAGTCACATTGTATATGAACAGAAAATCCCACGACGCGGGGCTTTGAACGCCGTAATTAAATTATTTTTTTAAAATCTACTTTATAATATTTATTAATGAACATTGTATAAATACTAATTTTATAATTTAATAAATTAAAAAATATTTATTATTTTTTTGTAAACCATCGGTACTGTAAGTGGATCGTCTAAATGGAAGAGGTGATATGCCTTTAAATACCATCAAAATAGAACTTTGTTTCGTACACCGAGAGAAAGTAATCAAAATTTTTTTTCCTTTTTCTTATTATATTAAGACAGACTAACAGACAGTTCATCTGATCATCAGTGATGGTGACTACGACTGTTTATTGATGACGTCTTAAACAAAAAAATATCCATCCAAACAAAATGCAATACGCAAGTGCGTGTATTGTGATAGAATACCTCATTACTAGTAATTTTCCCTCTAGTTCCCTGTCGTAAAGTTCATCTATGTACTATAGCGTGTACGAATTGTACCTCTTATTGGTTTAGGCACTAACTTCCGAGTCTGGTCTCGTAATTTTAAAACCATTCGAAGACCTTCAACGTGGTTCAATGACTTTTATACTAAAACAACAATAACATGCGCTATCAAGCTGGGAAGCGCTCGGCATTGAACGCGAGCTTTGCTGGACTTGGTAGAACTGATAACGACGACTTGTTATCATCTGATACGAGAGCTTTTTTAACGGCAGCGGTAAGTTGATATCTTACGCTAGTATTATGTTAAAGTGTGACCTTGACTCAGTCAAGATAGTACATCCATTCATAGCTGCAAAATAGCATTGAACATGACAACGTATAATTGTTTTCAAAATTTATTGAAATACGTTTATGTAGACAAATTTATTTATTTGTTTATAAACAATTTGTTGTCCAAAAGAGTGCTAGAGGACAAACAAAGTGGGGAAGAAAAGCAAATTTTAACATTTAAATATTATATAGTATCAAACATAATAATGTTAACAGACGTACATACCTATGTCTATAATTACATATTTGTGATTAATATTAATGTATGAGCTCTGGTTTGATACCATATATTGTTTTATTTTTGTGTATTTACCAGTCTTTTTCTTTCTGTATATTTTTCTTCATTTTAGATAGATTGTGTAATTTGGATGAAGTTCACCAGTATATTCATTAAAATATATGCATTTTTAAATTAAAAGTATATAAAAATATGTACATATTTTACATAAACGGTACCCCACAAAAAAAAAGAGAAATAACTCAAACGTTTTTTATTGTGACGCGTTTATGAGCGCAGACATTTTTTTTATAGTGATGCGACACACGTCGATATCGCTCGATATTTTTTATGGTCGAGTTTAATTTATTTGTGCCATCGTAAATGTCCGTGTGGAGTATCGATGCTCGTTGCATTCGGAGATTATTATTTGTTGCCGGCACGGTTTTTTAACGACTCCATCAAGAGATTACTTTGCGATTCCGCGTTCGTAAGTTGACGATGCTAAAAATAAATTATTTTATTTGTTTATCGAGACCGGCACAAGAATCTATACAGTCATTATTGAGTATTGGGCTTTCCTAGCTGTTAAGAAATAAAATATCTTCTGCTTATGGCCGATATTATTAGAGGCTAATCTAAGTTTCAAGGAGGTTTTACAGTGGTAGAGCTCCACTGCAGTTTTTTTCTAGCTGCAGAATGAATGAGTCACCTCGACCGGGGTAGGACCACACCCTCACAGAATATCGACAGATCATCTACACACAATAATAGCAAAGTAAGATAAAAGATTTGTTGATAGTTGAATGTCTTATATTTATCGGCAAAATAGGCATTATAATGCTTGGCAGCGGTACTAGACACGAAAATGGTAGTTCCATAGTTATAGTTGTCCATGTGGTGATAATAAAACATATTATTTTAATTATATTTAAGAAAATAATTTTGAACCTGATCACCACGGGATACGCATATCGTTCAGACCCGAAAGCAAATTGTTAATTTGTGATATACAACAATTGTTCCTCGGTTGGGATACGATCCACGAACCCGCGATGCAGCAGCCAACTACACTTACCATTATACCATGCGACGATCAAAAGACTAAATTAAATTTTCGTAAGTTGTAATAAAAAAGAATTATAGGCACTCCACTCTTTTGCACTTTATACTAAGTAACATCTATGAGATAAATCTGGAAGAGTGGTTGAATTTAATATTTCATAAAAAAAAACAGTATTTCAAAACAATAGTATAACATATACTATACATAACAATAGTATAAGATATAGTATATGACATGATTTATTCATGAAATTCAAAGGGCCTTTTTCAACAATCTAATTGTGAAGGATATATCATTCCAGTTCTCCGCCTATAAAATATTTTTTTACGACTAACTCTGATTGGTAACTCCTGACTCCTTTCCAATGAAAACCCATTACACTTTTACCGATTGATAAAGAATTCATAGCTGTTATAATAAAATATCGAATCGCTGATAAAGTCTTTAAGTCGACAGTTGTTTTTATTGACATCACTACAATGTTACAATTTATGAACCTAATGTTGCCATTGTTGATCTTGTCTTTGGAATGTTCCTTCCGATCTCATTGTGTAATCTTGTCATATGTTTTAGAATTGTCTTCTTCTGATAGTAATGTAAAAATTTTCACTGTTAAACTTTTATATTTCATAAAAGGCAGTGAGCATGATTGATACCTATTTATAAATTTACTATTATGGTTTTTTTATTGTATTAAGGATGAGAAATGAGCACACCGTACACCTGATGGTAAGTGATTCCTGCAGCCCACATTCATCTTAGATAAGGAATGATAATACGGATGTGTTTTCACCCTTGAGAAGAGATCAATTTCATACTCGTCAGTTTTTTTTTTATTACACTGAGAGTAACAAACGAGCACACAGTTGACCTGATGGTAAGTGATTCATGCGGCTCATGACATATACTTTCATCCTTGACAAGGAATCATAATGCAGATGCGTTGTCACCCTTGAGGACTGAGATGGAACGCCTCCTCACCAGTATCAGGATGGAACGCCTCCTCACCAATAAAGGTCTCTGGATCCGTACACTCACCAGACGAAACACAGCAGCATTACGCTGCTACTATGTTACATTGGAGTTCTGCGAGAGTGTGATCCTACCCTGGTCATTCTGCAGTTAGAAACAAACGGCAGTGTAGCAGCTGGTGTTAAAATTAACACCTTGTGGGTGGTATATGTGTATTAAACTATCATTAGTCAGATAGGGGATTGCTTGTAACTTGGTAAGTAGTGGCAACAAATTTCACATTTGACATTTGGAAGACATTAAAAGAGAAAATATTGCTAATTCGTGTAAGGTATTAACGTTGTTCATTCTAAGATATCAAGAATTAGCATATTAACTTCCATTACAACTTTTTAAGCTTTTACCTATTCCAATAACAATAGTGGGATAATGATAATGGGTAGGATGTCCAACAGAAAAGAACTTACATCTTCTTTAAAGGCCGCCAAGGCATCGACTTTGATGGGATCCTCTTGTTCCTATACAATTAACTATCCTCTAAACTTGATTTTAATGAAATTTAAAAACATTTTATCGCTGTATTAATTAAAATAAAAGTAAACCTTCTATCGTACAGATCTTAGAACGTGAGACGCCTTAATATTTTTTCATGCGCTTATAATAAACCTTGCAGATATTGTATTCAAACGTCAGGCTAAATCAATTTCTTTAGCGACTAAGCAGAAAAAGTATTGCGAAATTAAATATAACTCATTTCGAGTCTCCTTTCATAAACCTCTTTTCTTAGAGCGACACTGTAAATAACCCAACAGATTGTATCCCTTATGTTGCATACAAAAATGAACCTTACTCCTTATCTTTTTGGTGCCAAAGTCACCTGCCACGTTAGAGGTTTTTTAAAGTAGCAGGATCGGTATCGAGTGAAAATTATCCACCCCAATCCCTTTGAGGCGATTTGTCGTGATCCACGCGAGTCTTTTGTTCCACTTCAAAGGTATTTTTCTGCGCGCATTATTATTACGCTTACACGGGTCGAAAGGATTTTAATACGATTGTTATTTTCGTGTTCGATAATTTTGAAAATAATTTTTCGGTTCACAGCAGATCAAGGAAATAAAAAATACTTATGCCCGTATATTTCGATTTATGCAAGTAAATTAGTTTTATATGTATATATATATTGTATATATACGTATAAAGCTAACAAAATCAAACTAAAAGTAACTACGTAAATAATTTTTTAATTTATTTCCAAAAATAATCAAAACAGGCGTGAAATAATTTAAAATTAATTAAGCAGTTAGTTAATAAATAATTATTAAATTACGCGTGTGCTTCGATTATTTTTGAAATTAATTTAGTTTTATATGTGTATATACTGTATACACATATAAAACTAACTAAACAAAGTTGAAACTACGTAAGTAAGTTTTAAAAATGATCAAATCGTACGCGTGTTATTTAAAAATTCCTTGCGTACTTAGTTATTCAATCATTTTTAAATATATAACAATGTAAATTAGTTTTGTATGTATATATATATATATATATATATATATATACATATATATATATATATATACATATATATATATATATATGTGTATAAAAGTAAGTAAACAAAACTTAAACTACCTACTTAGTAATTTTTATATTTACTTCCAAAATAATCACAACATACACGTGTAAGTAATTTAAAAATTACTTACGTAGTTAGTCAATCCATCATTTTTAAATTACTTATACGCATACGTTTTGATTGTTTTTGGAGTTATATGTTATTATATTACATATTATATATATATATATATATATATATATATTTATTATTACTCAGATATGAAAGTTGTTTTCCTTAACCGCCGAGCACGTCGCAAATCAGGACCTAAAATTGTACTTAACAATTTCATGTATATATAGACAGAGATCTCTCCATTCCATTCAACCAGGATTCTCATGACTCAATCAGTCTTGATGTCCGTTAGTGACTTGGCAGTCAAAATCGCGAAAGTTAATGATCGAACATTTCATGAGGAAGATATCCATTATTTCATATGGTTGCCATGTCGATCTATAAAATCTAAACGCGAGTTTAAATTCACGTAACATATCTTGTTCTATCTATTCAAACTATTTAGTTATTTATCTTAGGCAAACAGGACATTGGGACTTTGAAATCAAAGAAATGGGTTCAATGTTTTTGCAAAGTATGTTTACAATATTTCCACCGAAGTCTCTTTGATCCGATCTTATTTGTATAGTCAATAAATCTATCAGATAGTTCAGTTAAACAATCTTTATATTTGTTCACTTCTAAAACATTTCCAACGCTTCATCGGTCCTAATAAAGCGTCAAAGGAATTTTTATTTTCGCAACAAAAATATACGATTCAATTTAAAATGGCACTGTGCAATTGTATTTAAAATTAGAACATCAATCCTCAGTCGAATTTGCATCTTAACATCTTTGTTTAGAATATAAAATTACTCGGCGCGTCATTCAGGGGGTACAAACGGCAACTTCCTAATTTACTTTTTTTATTTACATAAAATGTACGCAAATGTAAATGATTCTATTCGATTGATGCTTTGTCGTAAGATTATCAGTTGAATGTATCCTCGTGCTCTTTCTATCTAATTTAAATTTATATTTGTTCTCCTTATCTTCTCGATTCTGAAAAAAAAGTAATTTGTCCGTGGTACTTTAATATTGTTAAAGGAAAATTACGTATAGACGAATTATACAGATCTTTAATGTATTGACGGTAAGAGGATCGAGGTATTCTAATTCTGCTTAACTTGGGGTGTTTCGTACCTGCGGTTTGATATCGGTTTAAATTGGATCCATGATGGCGTCTATTGTTTGGACATCTGTCGCGTAATGTTATAACTACCCGTTCATTATTTTTATACTTGGTATTAAATAATATGTCGACCTCGTGGTGTTGTTGTTCATGGGTTCGTATCCCATTCGACAAACAATATGTATTATTTTATCACATAATGTTGGTTCTAAGGTCTAGGTGTACAGTGTACATTCGATATCTCAACCTTCCTCCGATCCTATTGTATATACAACGGAATAGAGAAGGTTAGGAAGAGTGAGTGCCTCTGTGTTTGAGCTCTATAAAATGCTTAGTGCACTATAAAATATTCTGCGTAGTTGAAGTCATCTGATAGAAATCTTTAGCCGAGGTCCGGCCCTCACGGGCACCCTCGAGTCAGTTGCTTTCACGGCCAGGGTAACAGTGTCCAAGCAGAGGCTCTCTCTCGGGAACTCTTGTGCTGGTTACCTAATTATAAAGGCTCTCGACTGAGTGCCCTAAGCGCTCGGCCACCTTTCGACCTGGTGAAGCTGTAAAAGCCCTCGGGTTAACAGTCGCCATTAGCCGTGAAAATCGAAATCAGCCAGGTGGGTGATTGAATAATATGTGTAGGCATGTTAGTAGTCTTAACACTAAAATTAGTGATTTCGATCTAGTGTACATAATTTATTTTTAGTAATTCATAATTAGATACAATACAATTAATAATAGATACAATGATCTATTATTAACTGAAGGAACAATAATAGAGATTAGGAAATCATAGGCGGCTACTGTATAATAACATAATTCTTACAACCCGTGGTAAAAGTACACTTTATACACACAAACATATAGACGTTGATAGGTAATCGAATTAGCTCTAAAACAATCGTAACACACTCGTAGCTGGGGGTAATAAAAACACCATTCAAATTATCCCAACAATAAAACAGCCAAGTGCATCACTCACTTGAATTACAACTAACTCGCAGTTTATACTATACGATTTTTTCGAAACATCGCGATCGTGACGTCCTCGTGCCAAGTAAAAGATGTGGTTGAATAAAATAATTTGACCTACGAGATTCTCGTTCTAAAGTTATAGAATCGGATGACGTTTAACGAGATAAAATAACGCTGCTGGGTTTCCTATGAAGAGTGTTGGGGCTCTGGAGACCCAGAAACAGGAGGCATTTAATATCAGTTCTCAGCGACAGTCTTCAACGCATGTGCACGAAACTTTGTTGAGGACGGAAGTAGACCTCATTTTCACGTGGTAGAGCTACGCTGCAGTTTATTTCTAGTTGCAGAATGAATGGGTCCGCTCGTACGGTGTAGGACCACACCATCACAGAATACCAGCGGAAGATAGTAACATAATGCAGCTGTGTTTCGTCTGGTGAGTGCAGGGATCCGGAGACCTTTATTGCTGATGACGAAGCATTCCATCTCAGTCCTCAAGAGTGACAAAGCATCTGCATTATGATTCCTTGTCAAGGAATAATTGAAGATGTCACGGACCGCAGGATTCACATACCATCAGCTGATCATGTGCTCGATTGTCACGTCTACTAATATTTAAAAAAAAAACGATACATCCAAAGAAAACCAATTATTTATACATGGTTTTATAAAATGACCCAAATACACTCTATTTAGGCCATATTTAATAGAAATAATATATGTCTTAGAAAAGAGACTGTCAGCTCGATTCCTATAAGTCGGTGTTTATTATTTTATACCCCTATCTCCCGCCTCGATACCCTCGAGACCGAGAAGGAAGGACCGAATCAGTGTTTCTCTCTAAATAAATCGTGTAATAATATAATAATATTATATATAGATACACGTACATGTAGTTGACTAAATTGCTATAATTATGTTAAAACAAAAGTAAATTGGTTTTAAATTTAAATTCATTGTAATATTTGCACGCCATACGTGGCAGAAGAATATGTTTACGTTTAATGATTTATTGTAACACCATATTCTGGCAAATAAACTATTTGATTGATTGATTATTCGTTGGCGTTTGAAATAGGGATCGTTGTTAATAATATGGTAACTTATAGCTCATAATCCTTCATCGTTGCATCATTTTAGGCCATAATAAACAAACCTTAGCACAGTTCAAGTCTCCGTCTAGTGGAAGTACGTCTTACACTGTGTTTGTAAATACGAGATCGTATCGGTTTTATCCAATTATCATTTTTACTCAATATATTCACAGTTGAAATAAAATTACTAAATTAACCAAAACAAATATTTCGCTTGCAACACAGTGGTCAAAGTATATATAGGTATATGTATACGCAATAAAACCCCCGTTACCGAGTCCTTTAATACGAACGTAACGATTTTAAAATCGTGTATCATAAATTAGATCTCTGTGCAACTCCCTACACTAAACTTTACGAGTGCATTGTTTTATTAATATCTATAAAAAGTGCTTCCCAGTATAACGTTTTAGTTTTCTTATAACTCTCAGTATTTACAATCTTTATAGAGTCGCTAACTTTATAGCTTTATGGTGAATTAGCTTTGCCATTCCGATACAGAATTCTGATTGGTATATTATAATAATATATTTAAGAGACGGAATAATTAAAGTAAAAGTTATTTAGACGCAATAAGGTTTTTAACGCTTGATCTTATCTAGATTAATTTCAAGTGTTTAAAACCTTATTGCGTCTAAATAACTTTTACTTCAATTATTCGGTCTCGCGACACCGTACAATTGAGAAGAATTTTTGGTGTCTTTTTTTTTTCTTTGTTTTCGGGCTGATGGCCGCTGTTAGCCCGAGGGCTTTTACAGTTTCACTGGGTTGAGAGGTGACCGAGCGCTTATGGCGCTCAGTAGAGACCTTTATATATAGGTAACCAGCACAAGGGCTGCTAACTAAGGGGTACCTTGTTTCGCGAGAGCGTCTGACTCGAGGGTGCCCGAGAGAGCCGAACCTCGGCTCGGTCAGTTGCTTCTGACAGAGGATTATTTAAGTTAATATCGCTATTTATTATAACCTATCTGTACCACCACTTCGGAATGCGTGGGAGCTGGAGAAGAAGTGGCGCAAGAAACTCCAGCGACGCTTCTATCTGTATGTTCTGCAGAGAACCGGCCACTGACATGGCGGTATCGCGAATAAACTTGTTTGCGACGCCCATTGTCATTATCGTTATTTCGGGGATGACTGACATGCAAACACCTGATGATAAGTGATTCCTGCGGCCCATGACATCTACATTCATCCTTGACAAGGAATCATAATGCAGATGCGTTGTCACCTTTGAGGACTGAGATGGAATGCCTCGTCATCGGTAATAAAGGTCACTGGATCCCTGTAATCACTAGACGAAACACAAAAGTGTTATAATGCTATTTTACGCTGGTGAGGGCGTGGTCCATTCGCAGTCGACAAATACTGGAGCTAGAAACAAACTTCAGCGTGAATCTACCACTGAACAATTTGGGTCGGTCGTCGGCTCGAATTTGTTTCTCTACCAAGTGTATTTGAATCATAATAATAGTTCCACTTAAAAGGTCCATACTTGAACAGAATAAATAGCAGCGGAAAATAGTAACTTAGCACTGCTTTATTTTCTCTGGTGAGTGGAAGGAATCGAAGGTCTTAGTACTGGTGACAAGATTCCATCTAAGTCCTTAAAAAGAAATATATGAAAGATTAATGAAGATGCTATAGAAAAAACATTTGCGATTAGATCGTCTTTTACTAATTTAATAAAGAATAATGCCGTGTAATTGTAAATTAAAGTCGTAAAAAATTAAAAAATATTCAATTTTATTCCAGACGGACTCAGCGTCGCCAGGGGAGACCTTTCAGCCAGAGAAGTCGTCATCAGAATCCTCAATCTTCTCCTCCATCATTCCTGACAAGTTATCCGGGTCCATATGCACCGCTGTGATTTTCATGCTGGGATGGAAACTTTTAGTCAACAAACGGTGAATTAAATTCTTGAACACCACAAGGAGTTAAATAATGTGTTATATGAATGAGGGTTCATATTATTTTATAAATCATGCTATTAAATCATAATTGTCTAAAAGATTATTTTCAATAATAACATTTTAGACTCGATTGCTTCGACATCCGTTTACAACCGGATATTTGTATTATTATTAATGTATAGACGAAATATATTAATGGAAATTTCTTTTTTATAAAAATTACTCATAGCCAGTTACGTAAAATTTACAAAAATTATCCAAAGATGTTTGTTTAAATAACTTTTTTTCATTGAATTAAATAAAAATTGCTTTTTGACTAATGAATTTCATTATGAATTTATTGGTAAACGCATAAAAAGGATTTTATGACGGTTCTATAATTTGAAATAGAAAATTGTATTAAAATCGATTTGAAATTCGAATAGAAGAAATATAATGTTTGTGACAATTTAACACATTTTGATTTGCATTGAAAATGTAAATATTAAAATAATTTCTATACAATATTTATTAAGCGACCGTATATATACGAGTATTATAAGCCCTCTATTACATTTTAAAAGGTTTTTGATAAATATATTTAAAGCATCAATTGGTAAGATTATTAAGTCATCTTTTCTCACAATTACCTCCATAGTAAAAAGTAATTTTATGACAAAACGCCAAGTCGATAAATCACTAAGTTTCTTAGGCAATTAGATATTGTTTGCGTGCAGCGAAATAGAAAAAGAACGGCAATAAGATTAGACCGAAATAGATAAACAAAAAATTTTATAGTGTAAAAGAGGCATGTAAAATTAAATTAAATATTTACTCGATTACCCATAAATTTATAGTTAAATGGGAAAATGTAAAATAATAATTGTAAAATAGAATGCGTTAATATATTCTGCTTTTGGTGTTGAATATATAAGATTGAAATGGATATAAATATGTTTTTATGCACTTTTATAACGATAATATTAGAAAAACCTGTAACCAATTTTTGATAATTATAATCTATTAATTAATAATACAAGATAATTTTGATTTGTTATAAATATATGTAAGAAAAGAAATCATTATTTGACGGTAAAATTATTGCAAGATCACAGATTATAACTTCGCAGGTTTTTCGACTTATAAGGCGTCATACACACTGCGCGGTTTATAAACGAGGGGGAAACAATGCTGAGTAAATTAAAAAAAAACACTACATATACGATTCACAGACGTGTATCCTAACTATTGCTATATTTTATTTACGAAAACATCTGATTAACAGGCAAAATAGACAGCTTCGCAGGATAATTTGAAGAAGAGGCAATTGCTCTGCTCTCGCAGTTTTAACGTTAGGTGGCTCTTGGTTGGCATACTATGGGGTCAAAGATAAAACACTTCTATAGTAATGATTGGGTCTTCGGACTCTCTTTGATCTTATAGAGTTCATTGCAGGCCAGAAGAATTGGCATTACTTGGATTGCCCATACTAATCGCGCTTTTTAAACTATAGTAGTGCCACGCAGTAGGTAATGTCTAGCAACATAAATGGGTGGGCTGGGCTAGGATAGGACTACGACCTCACAAAATACTATACCTATAGTGTTTCGTAAGGCGAGCTTAGAGATCTGGATCCTATTACAGGATACATTTCAGTGCTTAGGGGTGACAATGCATAACAAATGCAACTCGATGCAGATGGTTCGCAATCGTCACTTTTCAACTTTTTTCTTATTCTCAAGATGCCATCTCCTACCGGAGGTCGGCTATAATTGAAATATCTGGGTTTTAGAATTTCCGCACGGAACAAGCATTTTGTGCTCAGGTTAAACTGTGTGAAGTTTATTTTGCCTTTTCTGCCCTAATATTATCAATGAAACGGACAGATTGATAGACGCAGTACTAGTACATTCGCATTATTTTAATGTTAGTTATTTAACAGCATGTGAGATTTTTGACGTAACTAGTTTTGTATATTTTTTCGAAAATAATCTGTGCAAGAACTGCGAATGCATAGCAATTAAAAGATAATAGATAAACAGTAGAAGATGTCGCCGAGATAAAATCGGCTAGGAAGGCATCTCACCTTTATTTGTAAGGATTTGAAAATCGAAAACAACTTACTCCAATATAGCGTGCACTGGGATATTATAACAATCGCGCAACGTGTATGTCGCCTAACAAAAATATTTTTAAATCAAAAACACGTTTTCATTGTTCCAAAGAGAGCAGCCTAAAATTATCATCGATTGATCTCATTATATTATTTTTGTATTAAAAGCTTTTATATTAGCAGTAAAATAGTGTAATTTAGTTTACGTGCCAAGCTGTTTGAGAATTATATCTGAGATGGTCTATTTTAATATAACGATATATAAAATTGTAAATAATTTGTCTACTCAAGAAACGGTAGTCCGTCTTCGTGTTTTGTATTTTTTTTTTCACTTACGTCCTTTTGTATTTGGAAGGAGCAAAGTCACAGCTATACCTGTTATATTTGTAAATTATGAATCTGTTGAACGTACAGATAATAAAATTGTAATGTCACAAAATAATAAATGGTGAAGAGAGATTTGACTGGACTCGTTACCGGTTGGTTATAAGTAGATATAAGTTGTGTTTCTATTAAGTAATAATTGTAAGACACATATAATATATTATAGTTCTTCGCTAGCTGATTACTCATTAAATTAAGTTATTAGAGGCTTCGAATTTAAGTATTTTTCTATTTGATACCGCGTCGTGTGATCGGCAACGCGTTTTATCTCATACGATTTCAGTGCGATATCAGATATGTAACGCCAAATTGATTTTGTCTTCTTTTATAAAATTACTAAACTATTTCTATACATATAAAATAAATATAAACTTCTTTGTGTAGTGTTCCTGTCCCAAATTATCTATTGTACATGGCGGGATAGGATAGTTTTCAAATATAAATTTAAATTCTTAAAAAAATAAACAACTTTACTAAAATTTAACATTTCGAAGCCTTCTATTGATTTGGAAACTGTCAATAAAAAACGTATTCCATAGATTCTGATGTTTAATGAAAGTTGGAAATGTCTTAAATTCTTATTAGAAGTAATTTCTGTAATTTTACGCCAGGGAACAATATATATTGGGAACAATTTTATTTTATTTCTTAGTATAGTTTCTCTTTTTAGTTTTTGTGTTAAGGAACAACAAATTACGGAAGGATGTGTTCAAATGTGATATATATTTATTTAAGATGATAAAATAGATTGAGAAAAAGAAGTTTTCCTAATGATCTCTCGAAAACTCTTATTTGCTGTTTTTTGTAACAATTATTTTATGTACTGGTGAATGTAAAAACTTTGAGTGTTGTTAATTGGGCTAAAATAATTTCACATTTATTTTATTATATTAATCGTATTACGTAAAAATATGATTTAATATTTGGATGATTCAGATATTTGTCTTTCTTTTTCTTTTAATCCTTTAATTCTAAAATAAAAAAATAAGATTTCATTTGCTTTTTTGGTAAGATTAGTCATAAATATTGAAATACAAAAACTTAAAAATCAATCATTTGTTGTCTAGTGAAAATGGCTAATTGCCACCATGTATAAAAATTAAGATTCGTGACATATTCTTTAATCACGATGATCACTAAAATAATTAAAATCAAAGCCAATTTACACAATACAATAAAATCAATTTATAAATACCGTCTAAATGTAATTTTATTATTAGTATTATTTAGAAATATATAACAAGGAGTTAATAATTAAGATAAAAATATTTATAATTATGAATTCAAATAACACTTGTCAATTTCTCCTATAAATATGTTAATTATATTTAATTAATGATTCTAATTATTTCGAAGAGACAATCAAAGCTAGTGGGCTTGACGTAATGGCGTCCCGTTCTCTCTCAATATTATATTTACTAGTACATAAAATGATGCAATGAAACTGATACGAAGCAATATAAGAGTTTTGTACATAAATTTTAATTGGTACCTATGCTTATTGCTCTTTATTAAGGAATGTAGAGAAAATTTCTAAATTTCCATTAATAACGCTTCATGTGTCACCTAACCGTGTAATCGCGAGGAAAATGCAAGGCTGAAATGTAAAAATAAGTTTTGAATCTGCGTTCTCTCGGTGTAGTAAAGTATATAATTAAGTTTTACTGTGCACTCTTCATATATTGCACAATAAGACATTTATTGTCTTCACATTAGTTAGGTTAGGTTAGGTCAGCCTTACTCTTTGCCTTCCTCGAGATGAAGGGTGACGTGGCTACTTGATTTATGGTTAATCTTCTGTAGGCTATAGCAGTCTATACAGTACTCTCTAAACTAGTTGAGAGATCTATGTATCAGTTTTTCAAATAGTCCTCTTAATCTTATTTGATTTCTACGTCGAGTTGTTACTTCAGTGCGACGATAGTGGTGAAAGTTTGTACCAGAGAGCAACCTTGGGATAAACATCCACCACTGTCTGTACCACTTCACGAACTGGATCTTAAGTTTAAATAGTTTCGACTCAACTTTGAAAGACAAAGAGGCCAAATTTGTAATTGTTTAAAATTTGTTTTTTTTTTGACGTTTCTTTTTTGACTAAAAAAAAATACCATACTTTTTTAATTTTTACATTTGCTAGCCTTGCGTTTATTGCGGGTATTTTTGCTTTTTGCAATACTATGTGTCTATAATAATTCGTACCTAAAAACTATTGAATTCTAAGCAATAATAACATTTACTCTTAGACTTAAGTAATCTCACTACGAAGTCTTTCTTACGTATTTCAATGTTTTTTTATCTAATACATTGTCTATCAATTTTCTATTTACTAGGTTAATTTATCTTGTATATCAAAATTGCTTATTTTCTTATATTTTGTAATTGTTAATCACAGTGATACGACATATGTAAATACCTTAAACTGTGTCCCAATGTTTTAAAAATACAACGATTTAGTAATTAAATAAAGACAAAATATATTAAAGCAGAAGGAGTAAAAAGAAAGCTTGATACTTAGATCGCCAATATTGGGATGTTTATCTTTATTGTAGGGTTTATATAAAACTTGCATGATGTAACCAATAACAATTGCTAATCATAATAAATAAGTATTTTATCTGACGTCCACACACTCGTTAAAAAAATACATTGTAATATTACGTAAATGTCTCATGTGAAAAATCTCATATATACTACGCTGAGTAAAATATCTCTTTTGCTATTTTTGCGTAAATATATTTAGTAATATTATCAGGTTATCAGGTTTATTTTTAATACTATTTAATTCAATACTCATATTACTATTACTACATAATATAAAAATGCATCGTTTAAAAATCCCGATAAGGTGTCTACATCTAGCGTTGAAACTAAAAACTAAGGCGTTGACTTCAAGCCGATTGTTTTTAATCAGCTTTTAACGGATCTTTTTGGGAATTGACGTATGCGTTTTAAAGGAAGGTTTGTAATTTTGTAAATATTATTGTATAATGTACTATGTTTCGTATTACTGTGTAATGTGTGATTTATTTTAGCTTAATTATTCAAAGGCCTGTATATTTTAGACAATATTATAGTTTAATCTTTTTAATAATTTCAATTTAGTTTCGAATTAATTTTAAACAAGTCATACCAATTGACTTTATTGTAAGTTTGTATTCTATTACTTTTAATATAATTTCAGAACAACTGCCAATCATTATTTCTGTTTTTACTTTTATATTCTTTATTTGAAAATAATATAATTTTATAGATAAAATATGGTTTTTATTTATATACAAAATTCAGATTTTACCCTATTGCTAGCTTGATTTGTATGTATGTATGAACGAATTTAAGGGAAATTTTAAATTCCATTTTAACCCACTTCCGGACATCTGAAAGAAACGATATTTTTCTACAGTGACGAACGTATGACAGTACAATATTTTATGACTACCTGTTTTAGTTACTAAAGTTTTAAAATTTATTATTTTTATAATAAAATTACATTTTTTTATTGTATGAAAGATCTTAATGCTAAAAAAAATCAACGGCTCTCTTCTGCTTTCATAAATAAAATGAAATTCAAGTGCAATTACGTAATGATTAATAATAAGATCTGTTAGACAGAAAGATATAGAAGTCGATTAATACCTAACCTTTACCACGAACTTTGCGTTGAATGAAAACATTGTAAGGAAACCTACATGTCTATGAAATAATTAAATAAAAAAATATCCAATCCAGCCGTGCTGGATTGTGCTCTAACACCATCGCCGACCTCTCTGGTTTATGCCCAACAGTGGGACTTATGTATATACATCAGTCCCATATATATATACTTATATACTGTTTTTTTTATATAGTATGTATATACACTGTTATTTTTATACACAGATAGCCTTTGTCGAAATATTTTATGGGAACATATATTTAAAAAAAAATTGATGAAGTCTGTCGACCAGAGCATACTATGTAATTCCTTCTTTGCGAATTATACTAATGTCACAATTTTCTTCCATCAAAGCAGAACTTTACCAATATCTCGTACAAACGACGTTGAATCTGTCCCATCAAAACTTTCACGTATAGAAAATTTTACTTTTCAAAAAGTTAAACTTTAAAGTATAAGCTACCAACTCACACGTTATAACAGTATCATCCATCTAAGTTAGATCACTTCCAAGTTAGAAGAGCTAACATTTACCACTTACATTCAACTTAATGTGGTTTGTTAAAGTTTAAATTTTTGTTTTAAGCGTCTTGCTAGTTATAAAAATAAGTACTGCACTGTGGTAAGTTTTATTGGCAGTGAAACCAGATGATCTGATTGTTTTATTATAGATGGAGACTGTCATAGCTGAGGCAGCTGTGGTTGATGATGTTTTCTACTCATTAGGTGATGACATCAACTGGATAAAATATAATTTTTATAGTGCTGTAACAACATACAGAAATTTCACCACCCTTCCTATAAGGCACGCAATAAGATTGGAAAAAACTTTAGACACAGTGTCGTAAACACTATAATAACATACAATACACGAAATGTAAATTAAAACATGTAAATAATAAAATTAGGACTGCTTTTAACAAACAAAAAACGCTCTATAAAATCAGAATTTAATTACAGCGAGTACAAAATGCCTGCATACCTTTGTGATTCAATGTACCGAAAAGAGAATACATAACCCCTTACATGAAGACTTAACAGTACATAGAGTGATATCGGACAAAAAACCGGAATACCTATTTCAAAAGCTGCGTCAGCAAAACCTCCGTTTACCAAAGCTAAAAAAAAATTGTTTATGTAAAGTTGTTTATTTTTTCTGTGGCAATAAAATGTTTTTATTTATTTATTATTATTAAAAATCATCACACCCAGGGTAACCTTGATGCAATACTCTGTACAATACTGTACACGATCTTGACGCCTATATATACACGATACATTTCTAAGTGGTTAGAGTTCGTTACAGCTTACTTCTAGCTCCAACATGAGTAATCCAATTCGACCAGGGTAGGACCACGACCTGACGGAATACCAGCGTGAAATAATAGCATACGGATACGGATATTTGCATGGTCATTTATTTCACAAACGAATGAGCTATCTAACCTTCAAACCTCAAGATGATAAAGTTGTTAGGTCTGAAGACTTTTTGTATTTACATCAAACTATAGTAAACTTCTATGCGAATATATAATTCATGTAAAGGTCTGTTTTAGTGTAACAGTTATAACGTGTTTGTTTTCAGAGTTCACAAAACAAAGATCTTAAAACCACAGATTATGAAAGATGTTGCCGAAAGACGTTTTTTGTAGATGTTAGGGTGACAAGGGATCGATGCGATTTATAGATATCTTAAAATCTTGTTCTTAACAACAGGAAAATGCCTTACCCCTTCTTAAGTAATCGATATAAGTGTGCTTGTATGTCACCTTCTACACAATCTGTATAGTATATGTGAAATTTACCTGATGGTAAGATACCACCGTGATCGAAATTAAATTTATGTATTAGACGGCCGCGTGGTGTATAGGTTCGCGAGTAACTAGCTGCTACGTTGCGAGTCCTGGGTTCGATACCTAGGCGAGGAACAATATTTGTGTATAAAAAACTGTTGGTTTTCGGGTCAGGATTTGTATATATACATATATATATATATATATATATATATATATATATATATATATATATATATATATATATATATATATATATATATATATATATATATATATATATACGTATATTATATTTATATATATATATATATATATATATATATATATATATATATATATATATATATATATATATATATATATATATATATTATATTAGGAGTCTTCTACTTTACGCAAAATGAAATAAATCTGAAAATAGAAACAATTTGTTGTCTACCCAATTAGTTGAATTCCTTACAAGAATTATTGGAACTTTAAAATAGACCACAATTTACCCACGCACATCGATCACGGGTAGTCGATTCCTTGATAACGACGCTCTCCATCTTTATGGGTAGTTTTCCCTCGTTTAACAAGTAATCTTTTGGCAACAAACTTTTTTTATTCTTTTTTTAATATAAGAGAGGACAAACTCAACGCGACACAGTTCACCTGATGGTATGCGATAATTGCGGCCAGTGACATCTACATCCATCCACATACCTTATCACTTTAAACGACAGACGACTGGAATGCTCCGTTACTTGTAATTGAATCCTCGGATGTCTTCACTAACTATTGCTATTTCACGCTAGTATTATTTGGACTTGGTCTTTCGATCCATTCGTGCCCCAGCCGGAAAATAGTCGAATCATGGCATCACCGCTGTTCATTTTGTATATAAATAAGTCCGGACTAGATCTACGAGAACGGTGATACGAACTCGGCTTACATGAGCCAAAAACACTAAGTTCTTGAATATCTATTTATGGATTATAAAATCAAAAATAGAATTACATTATATATATTTATATTCTATAACACTATTTTTATAATCACTATTTATTATTCTTAATAAAAAACAAACAAAATATTTAAAAGCCTCAATTGCCCAATGATTTAGTTGGGTACGGTCTGCGAAATTTAAGGTAGGTTCGAGAGTAGGATCCGCCATTAGACTATTATCGTGAACCGTGTCCTAGCACAAGCATTGTCAGCTTAGTTGTAGTGGTTAATCGGAATATTAGTAATGTTAATAGGATTGCTAATATTCCTTTAAAAAAAAACCATAATTTAATTTTTATGTATTCTTTAACTCTGCGTGAGTACGCATCCGTACCCCCAAATTAAACCCGTGGGAACGGACAAACATTGGACAGGTATCATCGGCTCCCAAAACATGTCGATTAACATTTGATTTAAAAAGATACCACCGTGATCGAAATTAAATTTATGTATTAGACGGCCGCGTGGTGTATATGTTCGCGAGTAACTAGCTGCTACGTTGCGAGTCCTGGGTTCGATACCTAGGCGAGGAACAATATTTGTGTATAAAAACTGTTGGTTTTCGGGTCAGGATTTGTATATATACATATATATATATATATATATATATATATATATATTTATATTCTATAACACTATTTTTATAATCACTATTTATTATTCTTAATAAAAAACAAACAAAATATTTAAAAGCCTCAATTGCCCAATGATTTAGTTGGGTACGGTCTGCGAAATTTAAGGTAGGTTCGAGAGTAGGATCCGCCATTAGACTATTATCGTGAACCGTGTCCTAGCACAAGCATTGTCAGCTTAGTTGTAGTGGTTAATCGGAATATTAGTAATGTTAATAGGATTGCTAATATTCCTTTAAAAAAAAACCATAATTTAATTTTTATGTATTCTTTAACTCTGCGTGAGTACGCATCCGTACCCCAAAGGTTAGCTCTACACCGCGAGTACGCGGTATGTCGTTGGTGTAGAGTGTGTATAAAATAGGACCTAGGACGGAGCCTTGTGGTACTCCGGCACAAATGGGGTGAACCTCGGAACGCGTTCCCTCGACGCGGTAACGAAAGGTTCGATTACGGAGAAAGTCATAAGTACGAGTTGATCTGGCACACCGAGCTCATATAGTTTGTATATGAGCCCGTCGTGCCAGACTTTCTCGAAAGCTGGCTACGCCAAGTCGAGGGAAAGTCCCCAGTTTGTCAGCTCTGAGGTAATTTACTGAGAATGTGCTCCGTGATGCGGTGCACTTGATGTGTGCATGAGTGTTGGGTGCGAAACCTGAACTGCTCATTGATTAGTAGCCCTCGTGACAGCATGAAGTCCTTGAGGCGGGCGAGGATTAGCTTTTCATATACCTAACCCAAGACTTTGAGTAGGATGGTTTGGTTATGGATCGATATGCTGATGGATCGGTTGGATGTTTCGAGGGCTTGAGAATCCCTATGACGTCGGCTTCCTTCCAGGTGTTCGGGAAGGTGCCTTTGGATATGGCCGCGTTATAGATTATCACCAATAGGTGTAAAATGGACATGGGTAGAAGTTTCATCACCTTGTTGGTGATGCCGTCTAGGCCGGGAGCCTTGCGTGGTCGCCGGTTTTTTCAGCGGGATATAAGTCGTGGGCACGAATCGCTGCATTTTTCCGCCTCATTAGGTCCCTTATGTCGTTTGGCAGAGTCCATCGGTGGGTCTTCCACCAAGGGAACCTGCATCGAGAAATCCTCGACTACGGTCTGGATGTGCCTAGTGAGGGCATGAACTGCGAGGTTCGTGTAGTGGACTGAAGATATGTTAGGAATAGCATCTAGGTGTGTTGATGTGGCTTCCCTCAGGTCGTTCCTGAGTCGGTGCCCGTCTACTATGGTTTTGGTGGAGGGTGAGGTTGGGGCGGAGGGCCCTAACCGAAGGAGAACGGGACGATGATCGGAAGCGAGCTCGTGGATTAGCTCTATCCCTTGGATGGCGAGGGTGATGTTCTTACAGATTGCGCAGTTGATGTCATGTGATAATTACTAGAAGATATCGCTGTGGTCAAAATGTACCAGGAAGCGAACATCATAAACATATATATAATGATATATGTATATATAAATATATATATATATATATATATATATATATATATATATATATATATATATATATATATATATATATATATATATATATATATATATATATATATATATATATACACTACCACAAAGATATTTACATAATAATAGCAATACAGAAATCAGACTTCTTTAAATAGCGTTCCCGTACCAGCCTTTTAAAAGAGACACATATATACATATTTATATATATATATACACTTAGTTTCGAGTAAAATTTGTTGGTATATTTATATTATTAAACAAGTATTTATGTCAGAATTGTTACGATATTAATAATAGACCGGAAGAGCATGTGCGACTCCTCTGGTGATGCGAATGTCCATGGGCAGCGCTGATCACTTACCATCCGGTGCTTGCTCGTTTTGTCACATATTCTATAAATAAAAAAGATAGATCGCCTGCAGCTTGTGTTTAGGACGTAATTGAAACGTCACATCCTCAAATAAAATAAAATAAATCAAAGCATTACTAGGATAATAATAAATGGATGTATAAAACTACATATTAAATGCGCAGGTGGCGAGGTTTTTGTTAAAAACGATATCTTTCAGACAACCTATGGATGGAGATATTACGGAACACCGCAAATATTTCATTAATTCACAATCTAATCCGTGAAATATGATTTTAATTTTTTTAGAAACATAAGAAACTTAAGCAAAACAAAAACGAGCACCCCTGGTGTCAGATTTTAATCATACCGTAGTATATCGGATGGTATTGAAATAATATGTGATTGATGATTTGCACCTTGTCTATATGCAAATAAATCATAGTTCATTGGAGAAATTTAAATTGCAAATGGGAGGTTATTTGCTTTTTTTTGCGGTACGAAACCTAATAGTGCGGACGGTATCGACATTTTTTAATATTACGTATGCAAAAATGGTGATTTGCTGGGGAGCCAATGCTGTGCCGAATTGGCTTCAACGGTTGCCAATGTCCGTAATTGATAGATCTATTATGTGAGTTCGGAGAAATAAGTACGTGATTAATTAAGTTAAGACTACGCATGGTGTGACCTATCGTGACTACATATATTTATTTATTTATTTATTTATTTATTTATTTATTTATTTATTTATTATTCTTAATAAAAACAAACAAAATATTTAAAAGCCTCAATTGCCCAATGATTTAGTTGGGTACGGTCTGCGAAATTTAAGGTAGGTTCGAGTAGGATCCGCCATTAGACTATTATCGTGAACCGTGTCCTAGCACAAGCATTGTCAGCTTAGTTGTAGTGGTTAATCGGAATATTAGTAATGTTAATAGGATTGCTAATATTCCTTTAAAACCATAATTTAATTTTTATTAATAACAATTTCATATATTTTTTTTAAATCTTGTTAATTACATTTTGAATTCCTGTTTTAAGTTTATATTCATTTACACATTTTAAGCATATTGTGATTGCCCATAATTGTAAGAACAGTTACATAGAATACCTTATTCTTGTATAGTATCAAATATAAATGCTGTATCTTGCGTTGGTAATCCATTTAATAAATAAATAAATAAATAAATAAATAAATAAAATTAAAATAAGTATAAGTACTTTTCTTGCACCTGTATTATATGCTACTCAATCCAAAGGTAGGCTGATAAATGTAGCGTATAAATAAATAAATAAATAAATAAATAAATAAAATTAAAATAAGTATAAGTACTTTTCTTGCACCTGTATTATATGCTACTCAATCCAAAGGTAGGCTGATAAATGTAGCGTATAAATAAATAAATAAATAAATAAATAAATAAATAAATAAAATTAAAATAAGTATAAGTACTTTTCTTGCACCTGTATTATATGCTACTCAATCCAAAGGTAGGCTGATAAATGTAGCGTATAAATAAATAAAATTAAAATAAGTATAAGTACTTTTCTTGCACCTGTATTATATGCTACTCAATCCAAAGGTAGGCTGATAAATGTAGCGTATAAATAAATAAATAAATAAATAAATAAATAAATAAAATTAAAATAAGTATAAGTACTTTTCTTGCACCTGTATTATATGCTACTCAATCCAAAGGTAGGCTGATAAATGTAGCGTATAAATAAATAAATAAATAAATAAATAAATAAATAAATAAATAAATAAATAAAATATAATACACTTAGTTTCGAGTAAAATTTGTTGGTATATTTATATTATTAAACAAGTATTTATGTCAGAATTGTTACGATATTAATAATAGACCGGAAGAGCATGTGCGACTCCTCTGGTGATGCGAATGTCCATGGGCAGCGCTGATCACTTACCATCCGGTGCTTGCTCGTTTTGTCACATATTCTATAAATAAAAGATAGATCGCCTGCAGCTTGTGTTTAGGACGTAATTGAAACGTCACATCCTCAAATAAAATAAAATAAAATAAATCAAAGCATTACTAGGATAATAATAAATGGATGTATAAAACTACATATTAAATGCGCAGGTGGCGAGGTTTTTGTTAAAAACGATATCTTTCAGACAACCTATGGATGGAGATATTACGGAACACCGCAAATATTTCATTAATTCACAATCTAATCCGTGAAATATGATTTTAATTTTTTTAGAAACATAAGAAACTTAAGCAAAACAAAAACGAGCACCCCTGGTGTCAGATTTTAATCATACCGTAGTATATCGGATGGTATTGAAATAATATGTGATTGATGATTTGCACCTTGTCTATATGCAAATAAATCATAGTTCATTGGAGAAATTTAAATTGCAAATGGGAGGTTATTTGCTTTTTTTTGCGGTACGAAACCTAATAGTGCGGACGGTATCGACATTTTTTAATATTACGTATGCAAAAATGGTGATTTGCTGGGGAGCCAATGCTGTGCCGAATTGGCTTCAACGGTTGCCAATGTCCGTAATTGATAGATCTATTATGTGAGTTCGGAGAAATAAGTACGTGATTAATTAAGTTAAGACTACGCATGGTGTGACCTATCGTGACTACATATATTTATTTATTTATTTATTGATATTCTATTTGCACAAGAACAATAGTACTTTTATTGCTTAATAAATTCTATTAAACATCGCAGCGTCAGTCTGGGTTACGGTCCAAACCGAGGCTCCCACTCGGGAGCCCTGGTGCTAATAGAGTTCTCAGCTGAGCGCCATAAGCGCTCGGTCACCTCTCAACCTGGTGGAATTGTAAAAGCCCCCGGGCTAACAGACATCAGACCGAAAAACCTGAGCTTTACTGGTAGAGAATGCCTAAGGCATAAGTCCGCCTATTTACATTATTAGGTTATAATACGCTTAACTAATTAAATAAATTAAATAAAAACAAACATTGAACAAAAAACCTAATAGGCCAAATAATGCCAAGACTTCTCTCTCCCTCTCTCCAATCTCTACCAATCTTCATATCGTCTTTCATTTGTATTACTATTACTGCATGCACGAGTCACTTGAATCCATTCCATATATGTGTGTATATATATATATATATATATATTTATATATATATATATTTATATATATTTATATATATACACATGTGTGTGTACATGTATATGTATATTCGTATGTACATATCTGTTATTAATATGTATGTTATTTATTTATATACTACGTTTTTTTATTATTTATATACTTTTAAAATTGTTTGTTTGTATGTTTGATAATCGATAATAGTTTTATTTTATTTCATATTTAATATTGTTTATTCCAGAGCAAGTTAACTTTTATTTAAACTTAATTTTTATTAATAACAATTTCATATATTTTTTTTTTAAATCTTGTTAATTACATTTTGAATTCCTGTTTTTAAGTTTATATTCATTTACACATTTTTAAGCATATTGTGATTGCCCATAATTGTAAGAACAGTTACATAGAATACCTTATTCTTGTATAGTATCAAATATAAATGCTGTATCTTGCGTTGGTAATCCATTTAATAAATAAATAAAATTAAAATAAGTATAAGTACTTTTCTTGCACCTGTATCATATGCTGCTCAATCCAAAGGTAGGCTGATAAATTTAGCGTATAAATAAATAAATAAATATAAATGTACATGTCTGACCATAATCCGGCCTAAACACTTGCCGGCCCCAAGAAAGCCGAGGTCCCGAACATCATTCATTTTTAGAGCGATAATCGCATATTTGTATCAAAATTTCTTATAATTTTAAAGCTATATTGTCTTCGACAAGGAGTGACCACAAACCAGATTTTGTACGTTTTATGCGAGTCGTTTTTCGGGTTTCAAGTTGCTTAATTACTAAACGAACATACAAAAGTATCAATTATCCCAAAATAAAAAAAGCTCCAGCCGTGAAAATATACCCAAAAAGTATCAGTCTGTTATTAACGTGTTTCAGTGACAAACATCATACAAATCCTTGTTTCATATCCACCTTGCGTAAGCCTATAAAAGTTAAAAAAAAAAGATATTCACGAATCATAAAAACCACAATGGGAGATTTTATTTGGTCGTGCTACGGGCCTCTGTATGCAAAATTGTTACGAAATTGAAAAACAAATTTGTTACATATTGCTTTTTTGATTCGGGGTGCGTTGTACATATCGGGTGGAGGTTGGTGGGTCATTCTGTACGGTGTGTGAGTAAACAGTTTTATTATTCTATATAAATCGTGCTGAATTATAAAAGAGAACTTTTTTTTAAAGTCCAAAATCGCATGCATCGCTCGTAGCTAGCTAGCTCGTAGAGTTCAGTCAGTTCCGGCAATATAAATAATAGTGGAAAATCCATCCAGATTATGAGATATCGTTATTTCTCTATTTAAACAAATAAAAAACCAGGGATGTAAAACGAACACACAGTTCTCTGTAGTAAGTTATGATTATTGCCTACAGACAATTATATAGATCCTAAAAAAATATTCAAAATGTCGCCGCATTGTCACCCCTGGGGACTGAGATGGAATACTCCTTACGTGTCCTGGAGTCATGAATTCATATACTCACCGTACGAAACACAGCGGTATTATGGTGCTGTTTTTTTTAAAGAATAATAGCAGTTCTATTAAGAATCCTAAAATTTGATTAACATCTCCAACTAAGCTTAAAGTGCTCGTGCTAGGAGTTGGTTCACGACATAATCGAATAGCAGATTCAAACCTACGACTTTGAGTTTCGCAGACCGTACCCTAAACCATTAGGCAATTTTTTGCATGACCTGGTATAGGCGAGAGCGTGTTCTTTCTTCAGTTTTGTCGAACCATTCATGATACAGCTAGATGTTATTATTACATTTTTAAATTTCTAATATTCAGCTAATTTCATATAGACTAAATCACGAATATATTTGATTTTACGTCATAAAATTAAAATTAAAAAGTCACTGTTTAAACGCTCGCTTTTAACTCACAGTGCGTGTGCAAACTGAGTTCTATACCCGGTGTTGGTATTAATTTAATTTAATTTAATTAAAAATGCCATATGACATACTCGGCGATAAAGGAAATGATCGTAAGTAAACCTACGTATATGTATAAGGAATATATCAAAAATATTTCAAAGCCATGTGCCAAATGGAGACACGTGGCGAAATGCCTTATGCCCAGCAGCGGGATTCACATAAAAAGTTGTTATTATTCTTTCACTAAAATCCCTACTCGCGGTCCTGTTCGGTCTATTTCGATCGCTGCAGCCAATATCACCAACAGCAATACAGTCGAAGATAAAATTCAATACGATTTAGAACAGAATATTTTCTTAGAAACACTATCACCAATATAAACGTTGCAGATAAACCCGCCAATGTTAACAGAATGGGGTTGTGATCGTGTCGCGTCGTGTTACTTCATTAAAGCAGTATTATTGTGGAGTTGGATGTTAGAATACTTTATACATATATTTTTTTATCATGTTTTACTACCCATTATGTTATGAAACCGGTGTAGCATTTTTATATTTATACATCAAAGTCCAAAACAAATATTGTTTTTATGTATATGTGAAAAACGAGCATACAGTTCACCTGGTGGTCGTGACGTCTATATCTATCCTCAACAAAGATTAAAGATATATCTTGGACGGCTTGGTTTGTCAGGCCTGAGGAATGAGGCGGAATGTCTCTCTAATTTGATCTTCGACCCCTACACACACATTTCGTAACACATTTACTGCTGGTGTTCATTGAGCGTAGGTCCTTCTCCGATCGAGGCAACCCATGTATATCTAGTATGTTTACAACGCGGCTCTATTGCTGTTTAAACTAATTTAAACCATAAAATTAGTTTAAACAGCAATGCTACGATTCGAGAGAAAATTGGTGACCCACTTGTATAATTTACGAATTTTCTTTTAAAATTGATTACATAATCTCGTCTGTCAATGTCATTTATAATGACAGCCAAAGTTTGTTATCAGTTCTGTGTGTCTAGTCTTTATAGGAGTGGACCTGGAAAAGGTGAAAAAAATTATTTGCGCATTGTCCACTGATGGTACGATCATAAACCGTTTTGTGCACAATAATGGGCACATTGCACATTATTGTGCACAAGACGATTTATGGTGATGATAAGACGCACGATTATCCAATCATGTTTCATTGCTACTTTTGAACCATACCTTAATTGGCCGAAATTATCTTCTACGTAATCGAATTTCACTCAACAGTTTGTGAGTAAAACTTGTTTTTCAGTTTTTATGCCCTGGTCGATTTTGACCACGAGCTATAATAGGTGACTTCGAGCGTGCAGGATACATTTTATCGATGAATTTTTGATCAAATGTAGAGGCACTAATTCGTCATCCCGTCCTCTAGTCTATGTCGGATGATGCAGATCGGATTAAGATTCGAATCCAGTGTCGAAGATGGGAGTCATACATCCTGGAAACCAACATTTTATGATACACAAATATTGTTAATTCCTCCACTGAGAAACTTAACTACTTAAATAACTTCCCTCCGCGTCTTCTCCCGTCCGTTGTAATGCGAACGCACTTATATTGAAGGAAGGGTCAGATATATTGTCAAGGACAAGTCAAAGGATCAATCAGTGCTTACAAACATTATTAGGATATACACTTTTTTTTAAATTACATTAAGAGTAACAAACGAGAACACAGTTCACCTACTGGCAAGTGATTCCTGCGGCCCATGACATCTCCATTCATCCTTGACAAAAAAAGCCTCCAGTAATAAAGGTCTCTGGATACACTCCCTACACGAAACACAGCAGCACAAACTTATGATGCTATTTTACGGTGGTATTTTGTGAGGGCGTGGTCCTACCTCAGTCGAGCTGACCCAGTCATTCTGCAGCTAGAAACAAACTGTAGTGTAGCTCTACCACTGCTGTTTTTTTATCTAAATTGTGTAAATATATCTATCCTTAAATGAAAAATTAACTTACATTTAACTAATCTTGCCTGAACCAACATTGCTGTACGTAATACGTGTCGTGTAACTAAATTATTATTAGATTCAGCTGTTGGTGGTTCAGTTTATATTGGCTATTCCTCATTTCCAATAGGTACACTGGTAAACTTAGAGCTTTTGTCTAACGCATTATCTATCGCTAATTCATCCATAGTGCCGTCATCGCTCCGAAATAACCGGAATCAATCATGACATGCTCGCACATTCGCTTCTAATATCACTTAAACACGCTGCTCGCCCTCAAATGGGAAGCCTTAATAATGTCCACGTATTATCATAGATTAGTCAGTTCCAATGTATTTTGTTTAATGCCTATAAAGTGAGAAGAAAGGGGAAACATATCAATCATATCGTAAGCAAACATATCCTTATCCAACAGAGCACTTCAGAAGTTTAAAAAGGACGTATACGAAAATACATACGTGATTGCAGTATCGATTTTGCTGTTTCATATTATCGCTTCCTAATAATAAAAAACAAGCAAAAGAAGTTCTGTATATAATATATATATATTTGGTCATCATGTAATTAATATACTTCTTCGTTATAATCTGGTTTGTTGACTGCTGGAAATATATTTCTAGTAGTTAGTAATAATATTTAGTTTAAAATTACCCGTAATAAGCCATTAGAGTAGGTATTACAGATCAAACAACTCATAGGCCTGTCAAAGGATTTACTTTTATGGACAACCGAAAGAGCATCTAGCATCTATCAGAGCGCATTAAAATCATTTATTTACCAATTTCTTAAGTTATATATGAATACAGGATAGTGGATTTACTTAACTCCCGACTATATAGAATATACGACTAAGACTGAGCGTTAGACAAAATCACCTAAGAGTAACTAATTATATTGTGTTCAGATCAACGTACATTAACACCGCTCTGACCACATTACTTTTTTTTTTTGGAAACACTGGACAAGAGAAATATTAGCAATGCTATTAACATCACTAACATTCCGGTGCACCACTCCTACTAAGCTGAATTGACTGGTTCGATCGAGCGGGTAATCGATGAAGGCAATTGAAGCGAGTTTGAGTTAACCAATCCTAAAACATAATATGAGAGAACATTTATTTAACGCAATATGGATCTTCTGTTTTCATTCGATAGTTTAATCTATGACATGTAAAATCATCCCTTGATTGTAGGTGGAATAGGCGCTGGACATTCAATATCGATGCAAATGTCTCGGTCTGCCGAGGGGGCACGTTTACTGTCCGCTTTATAATTGTTATGTATCGAACAGATGTACATAACGGGTATAATATTACACGAGAAGAAAATATTACAACGAGAGAAATAATTAAATACTTCCAAGTAATATCACGCATATTTTTTAAGCCGTGAGCTTAGCTGGATGTAAATTATAAGCTGAAGCGAGCAGCTTTAGCTGCACTGTGCAGATGGATACGGACAATATATGTGTGTTTCATTTAATTATGTGGTGAATAAAAAAAAGATAAATGAATTAGAACCGGATATACGATTATTTACTCTAACGAATTTTATTTTCAACAAATGATATTTATTGGTAAAGTAAAGTTTGACTCTGTGGGGATGATGATGTCTGTATCTACACTTTTGATTCGCCTAATAAAAAAAATATTTACAATTATACCTAACCACTTCTTTACACTACGACAGTTCAGCAACTATGACCTCGCTTATAATTTAATATCTATATTCTGTTGATGCTGACGCTGTTAGCCTATGCGGCTCTTACAGCTTCATCGGACACAGGGCTCACGGAACTGAGCGGTCCGTGAGCTGGTTAGAGTTTGGTTCTCTTACTCTTTACTCTTACCAAAGCGCTCACACACTAAGCGTCTCGGTCTGCTCTGATCACGTTCCTATCTGAGTATTTAATAGTAAACGAGCAAAGTTCAATAACCGATGCCGGATGCAATGAAATTGTTAACTACATTTTAAGTGTGCTGATTTATCAACAGAGTCGCATGACGGATTATACTACGATACGTTGCAAGTATAGTATGTAACAAAATATTATTTAAATCCAAAAGTAACACTCAGACTAACCATTAAAGTAAGTCATACCGAGAAATAAAATTATCAAATTCCCAACAAAGACCCAATTTAGCAGAAATAAATTCAAAGGCGTGGAATAATAGTCAATCCAAAATGAATCAATCCGTTAATTTACCCTTTTTTTTTAAATAAGATAAATAAATAAATATACAAATATAGTACACAACAGTGGTACAGCTACACTGCAGTTTGTTTCTAGCTGTAGAATGAATGGGTCAGCTCGACCGGGGTAACACCACGCCCTCACAGAATACCAGCGTTAAATAGCAGCATAACGCCGCTGTACTTCGTCTGATGTGTGTGATCTGGAGACCTTAATTACTGGTGACGAGGCATTCCATCTCAGTCCTAAGAGTAACTAATTATATTGTGTTCAGATCAACGTACATTAACACCGCTCTGACCACATTACTTTTTGGAAACACTGGACAAGAGAAATATTAGCAATGCTATTAACATCACTAACATTCCGGTGCACCACTCCTACTAAGCTGAATTGACTGGTTCGATCGAGCGGGTAATCGATGAAGGCAATTGAAGCGAGTTTGAGTTAACCAATCCTAAAACATAATATGAGAGAACATTTATTTAACGCAATATGGACCTTCTGTTTTCATTCGACAGTTTAATCTATGACATGTAAAATCATCCCTTGATTGTAGGTGGAATAGGCGCTGGACATTCAATATCGATGCAAATGTCTCGGTCTGCCGAGGGGGCACGTTTACTGTCCGCTTTATAATTGTTATGTATCGAACAGATGTACATAACGGGTATAATATTACACGAGAAGAAAATATTACAACGAGAGAAATAATTAAATACTTCCAAGTAATATAACGCATATTTTTTAAGCCGTGAGCTTAGCTGGATGTAAATTATAAGCTGAAGCGAGCAGCTTTAGCTGCACTGTGCAGATGGATACGGACAATATATGTGTGTTTCATTTAATTATGTGGTGAATAAAAAAAAGATAAATGAATTAGAACCGGATATACGATTATTTACTCTAACGTTTTATAATGATAACAAATTTTATTTTCAACAAATGATATTTATTGGTAAAGTAAAGTTTGACTCTGTGGGGATGATGATGTCTGTATCTACACTTTTGATTCGCCTAATAAAAAAAATATTTACAATTATACCTAACCACTTCTTTACACTACGACAGTTCAGCAACTATGACCTCGCTTATAATTTAATTTCTATATTCTGTTGATGCTGATGCTGTTAGCCTATGCGGCTCTTACAGCTTCATCGGACACAGGGCTCACGGAACTGAGCGGTCCGTGAGCTGGTTAGAGTTTGGTTCTCTTACTTACTCTTTACTCTTACCAAAGCTCTCACACACTGAGCGTCTCGGTCTGCTCTGTTCACGTTCCTATCTGAGTATTTAATAGTAAACGAGCAAAGTTCAATAACCGATGCCGGATGCAATGAAATTGTTAACTACATTTTAAGTGTGCTGATTTATCAACAGAGTCGCATGACGGATTATACTACGATACGTTGTAAGTATAGTATGTAACAAAATATTATTTAAATCCAAAAGTAACACTCAGACTAACCATTAAAGTAAGCCATACCGAGAAATAAAATTATCAAATTCCCAACAAAGACCCAATTTAGCAGAAATAAATTCTAAGGCGTGGAATAATAGTCAATCCAAAATGAATCAAATCCGTTCATTTGTACCCTTTTTTTAAATAAGATAAATAAATAAATATACACATAAATAATAGTACACAACATTGGTACAGCTACACTGCAGTTTGTTTCTAGCTGTAGAATGAATGGGTCAGCTCGACCGGGGTAGCACCACGCCCTCACAGAATACCAGCGTTAAATAGCAGCATAATGCCGCTGTGCTTCGTCTGATGTGTGTGATCTGGAGACCTTTATTACTGGTGACGAGGCATTCCATCTCAGTCCTAAGAGTAACTAAGCATCTGCATTATGCCATCAGGTGAACTGTGTGCTAGTTTGTTGCTCTCAACGTAATAAAAAAAAACACTAAAACTTTTTCCATTTTTTGCGTGAACAATATTTATTCCAGCATGAAACACTTTAATATACCAACAAAATTAATAAATCCTATTAAATATTAATAACAGCATTATACAATAAAAATGAATATCCATTACCTTAAATAGATTAGAACCCTAACAGTAAATTAGTTCGCACAGGGTTCACTCAATAAGCACCGAGGTGCATTGATCGGTGCCAGATCATTTTTTTTTCTTTTCCAACAAAGGAGGGCTAATTTTTCGACACGTGTCAAAGTTTAATAGGTTTTTTATTATCTGTAGTCATTGGCTGTGGGAATATGGTTAAACTGTATTACCTGTGCAACTCACGATTATATACTTAAAAAGACGGTAAAATTTTATATGATTGTTGTCTGAAATGTAAAGTAACAACTTGGTATTATACGTATTTATGTCTACACAATGCACAGCACGAGCTTTAATAAAAAAGTATAACAATAATTTATTAAAATAAAACATACAAATTAAAAAAACAATTCTGACAGATAACATTAACAATTAAAAAAATATCGCGGTAGGTAAACGAGAATTTATGATATGTTACTTGTAGGTAAAAAGAAATATGTCTATAAAGCCGGTTCCAGGACACTTGAAGTTATGACTCATTATTTTCTTCATAGGTTCTCCCAGAGGCTAACGGTGATTATTGCAGCCGAATACGACCTTTATCTATTCTCAAAATAAAGATGAATAAAATTAATCATTGCACTCACCATAGATCAGATTGCGGCAAGAGACGTTATAACAGTATTACAGAGAATATTTTTTATTTAGAAATATTAAGGAGTATATTCACCTGATGATTATTAATTTTCTGCAGCCCATGACACTCATATTCTTCAATCTTAACTTTTTTTTTATTACATTAAGAGTAATAATCGAGCGCACAGTTCACCTGATGGCAAGTGATTCCTGCGGCCCATGATATCTACATTCATCCATGAATCCAAGGAATAATTATGCAGATACGTGGTCACCCTTGAGGGCTGAGATGGAATGTCTCGTCACCGGTAGTAAAGGATCCCTACACTTACCAGATGTAACACAGCAGCATTATGCTGCTATTTTATGTTGGTAATCTGTGAAGGCGTGGTCCTATCCCGGTCGAGCTGTCCCATTCATACTTCAGCTAGAAACAAACTGCAGCGTAGCTCTACCACGATATAATATCTCGGATATGTTCTCGCCCCTCTCACTAAGATGGAATGGCACGTCACCCATAACGGTGTATTAAATGCGATCGTTCGCGAAAAATTAAAATATCCATACAATTAAATAAACATGAATAAATAAGCCCCTATCTATTACAAATCCTATAGGACGTAGGAACATAAAATATGTGTAATCGGATTCTTAATGATGGTATTTAATAATTTATTTCGAACCAACGCTTCTGGTCTAGCAATCGCCACGTGACCGCCACGCGGTGTGCCTCCATATTTTAATAGATACCGACATAACTAGAACCCTATCATAGTACAAAAAGTATGGACAAATAGAGGTATCAGATAATTGGACGTATTAACGGCTATTATTTCAACCATTTGAATTTGGAATTTGTTGAATCCAGTTGATGTGTATTTAAAAATAATATGAAACCTTATTTCTAATAGTCATAAGGTTTAAAGTTAAAAACAGCATATTGAATATGTTTATAATTTTCAAAAATATAGTACTAAAACTGTTCAATCTAAAATGTATTTTTTGTGTTATGTATACAAGACTGAATTTCAAGTGTATTTTAATTTAAAAAATATTGTATATCCAGTTTACCATATACAATAGAATCAGAATTCCAAAATGTTTGGGTGCTTATGAAGCGATGATGACCAATAATTTATTTCTATTGTTTGTTTGTTCGCATAAGTTTGTCTATGGTTTATTTAGGGAGGGATAACGCTATAACATTTAAAATTTGTCGTTATATTTTGTTATGAACATCAATCTATCATTATGACGAGTCCAATCATACGCCGTTAGTCGGATTTATAAAATACCCTTGCCACAAAACCGCTCCGTTTTTAAAAATAAGAAAATATGTCCACAGCGTATATAAAGTGCCATCAAATATCAATTCATCCCTTCGTCGTAATTCCGGGCCCGCAAAAATCATAATCAGCGTAACAGCGACCAGACGTGTTAAAATGAAATAAAAAAATCAACCACAAGATGGGGATTGACATAGACCAGATAACTTTGATCTGTGCAATTCTCTCAGAAACCTCGCAATTGTAGAGATTTTTACAAGAGTAGGAGGTTCCGATATACTAGTTGGACGAGTATTAATGGTTTTGGAGCAAACGAGACGCGCGAAATTTAATCTTGCGCGCAAAAAGTATTGAATAGAGCGGGACAAAAAGAACGAAGTGATAAATGGATCGCCTGGGTCAACATGAGCGCCTGGTACATTGGTAACAATTTTTAAAATAGTCATAAAAAGTTTAAAATTCCTACATAGTGTATGTGTTTGTTTACGTTATAGATATTTATTTACAACTGATATTTACAAATTTTGACATATTTTTGTTTTTTTACTTTTTGCATCGATGTTTTCGGGCAGCGTGTAAATATATTTTTTTCATATTGCAACGCAGAAAGTCGGACTTTCACAGTGTTTGTTCAAAAGTTTTCTTCTCCTTCAGCTACCTTTCCAAGAAATTTATTCCCTATAAATTCCCTAGAATTATTAAATGCTAAATATAATATATAATATAGGTACATAAAATTAATAATTATGGACGTAGATGCCATGGACTGGCGTCACCACTTACCGTCAAGTGAACGTTTGTCACCCCTAATATTATAAAAAAAAATGTTTCGACAGTGGTAGAGCTACACTGCAGTTTGTTTCTAGCTGCAGAAGCAGAGGGTTCGCTCGACCGGGGTAGAACTACGCCCTCACAGAATACCAGCGTAAAATAGCAACACGTAACAATGCCTATGTGTTACGTCTGGTGTGGTGAGTGTAGGGACGAGGCGTTCCGTCTCAGTCCTCACGGGTGACAATGCATCTGCATTATGATTCCTTGTCATGGATGAATGTTGATGTCATGGCCCGTAGGAATCACTTGCCATCAGTAGAACCGTGTGCTCGTTTGTTGTGCCGTTACTGCAACTGTTATGTCACGCTATTATTCAGTGACGGCGTGATTCTTCTCAGGTCGAGCGTACCTACTTGTGTTGTATGATTCCATCACTGAAAATATTTTTTTTACAGATATTTAACATACTATTAACATTGCTAATATTATCCCGTTAACCATTCCAACGAAGCTTAAATGTAACACGAAAATAGCTGAATAGAAAGTCGAGTATAGTTGGAGATCTTACACTGGGATTGCCGCTAGACAACCTTTTTTCCCAATAGGTTCATTCTACAAACTATGTGGTCAGCCCTCTGCCATTTCAGCTACTGATCCTTTAAGTTATATCGGCTGGCTATCTTAGTTCTTCATTGTAAGCTATAAAGTCTAATTTGCAAGTTCGAAGCAACGGCTTACACGCGGTTTACTCGTGTTCTAGGCCGCTTCTAAAAATCGACCTGACCTCCCTTTAGATATCGATCCGAGTCGAGATTTCGTACCTCCTTATGAGAGGCCCTCGGATCGTATCATTGGTCCCCTCTGCTATCGTCCACGTTCATTGTCCACAGGGGTCGGAGTGCGGGGGTAGTGCAGCAGCAGTCTCCGCGCCAGCTTCGTAGCATCGTCGTTGTCTCCCCACTCAGCGGGCGTCCCACTTGCGAGTCTAATTAGATAAAGCTGTAAAGGTCTCTGGACCAACAGCAATACTCAAGCACAAAAAAGAAATAAGCATGTTCGAAGGTTTTTTTAATTTCAATATTTTATCACAGTTTTTTATATAACTCTTTAGGTTTACGATCCCTTTTTTGTATTATTAGCATTTAACCGTCCAAATCAAAATCTCTTTCCCAAGGGTAACCAACCCTAAACACTGATTTCCTTCAACAAAACCGTAAGGCGGGGAGTAATCCATCACTACGCTCTTGCATTATACTATAATTACGTACACCGTAACAAAAGTTATGTCTACGGCATCTAATGCTGAATACGATTTTCGTATCAACTGTTAATTACATAAGGGTTGTTACTGTATAAAGTAGCGAAGTGGGTTGTATTGATACTATTTGGTGTATCTACAAACAAGGGTTACCAAATGCTTCACCACAATTTTTGTTCCTAAGACACGTGTCCTTTGTTTGGTTGAAGTTCAGGGAACAAATTATGGAACTTTAACACGTGTTTCATGCGTTTAGTGTTCTTTATTATTATTGTATTGTAATGGTAAAAAGTAAAGTAACAGGCTACATATATATAAATCCCACTGTTGGGCATAGCCTCCTCTCTAGAGGGGGTGTCTAAGGTAGGCTATATTTTTATTGGATGAATTCGTGGGCGAAGCGATAGTATTATATATAATATGAATAATTTTTATTATTCCCTTACTATTTAATTTTTTATTACTCGGAAACAGTAGCTAAAACAATATGGGATCGATTTTCGTCACATTCCTATTTATTGTATCACAGATCATTGGTTTAAATACCTTTAGAAAATCTGTTCTGCTATATTAAAGCTATTCCTGTACGATTTAATACTAAGTTATGATCAACTAAAGATTCAAGGTGCCGTCTGTGGTTTACTAACTTAAGATCGTAGGTTCGAATCCGCTATTGGACTATTATCGTGAACCATTTTCTGCCACAAGCATTTAAGCTCAGTGGTTAACCGGAAGCATTCTTTTAAGATATGTACGCAGTCACACACGTTGACACATAAGGACTAAGAAAGAATACTCTTCACCAGTAATAATTATAAATAAACATTCTCATAAGTTTAATTTAAGTATATGAAAATTATATTATATTATACACCTTTATTTAGTTCTTCACGGACGTAACAGTCAGCATTTAAGTCTCAGACAACAATCACGATTTAGGCAGCCGACCTGACCCCTTATACACTATTATACTCCGCCAAGTATTAAACGATAAGTATAAAAAGTTTCGTCTGGTTACGAAATGAAACATGAAATTCGGAGTATCCTCGAGTTGACATTTAAGTATTTAAAATACCGTTTCTTGCTTAAAAACTTGATACGCGCGCCAGACATAAAAGTCACAAAAGTCCAAAAAGATAAGGCCCCGTCACAAATGGCGTTTTCAGACAAGAGTCCATCTGAATTACTATGTATCATTTATCCCTCTGTCGAAGAAAGAGGCACTTCAAAGGCTATCACAGGCACAAAGGAAAGACTGACGCTGCTAAAATTCAGCATATAGAGGAATGTACTTGTTAGTGAATCTTTTAAAATTTTAACAGATTTGGCGCAATAACCTGAAGGTTTAGGGTACGGTCTGCGAAACTTTCTTCGTGTTATCCATATATGACGACTTGAAGATGGCATACTATTTGGGAGTGTAAACACTCGCTTTTAATTCATGCTACGCGTGCGGACCCAGTTCGATCATCGGTGGAGGTGGAATGTTAATTGCAATTTTAAGTCTTAGTACATGGTGGACGGTGAAAGATAACATCGTATGGAAACCTGCATATCTCAGACACAATAAAGAAATAGCGATTAAAATCTAAACGAAAGTCACCCACAATATATAATAAATAAAAAATCATGTATCACGTTGAAATTCATTGATTATTAAAAAAAAATTCAACACAATACACGATTTTTGATTTTTAGTTGTGAACAGAAATTATGCTTTATTACCATTAAACCTAACCTAACTTAAATACTATTATGAATAAAGGTATAAACGAGTGACCGTGCGAATGCGCCAATTGAAATAATTTTATCAGCAATTCGGATGTGGTTGAAGAGAGTGAACGCGCGAATACTTGTAGCCCCTAAAAACATGATACATGTTAAAGCTATGTGTGAGACTCGCCAATCCGCAGTCGAGCCAAAAATGAGATTTATATATGCAGCCGGTAACTTAACTATGATTTTTTTAAGCAGCAACTCACAAAAATAGAAACGAGCGAGACAGTATAAGAGAGGGAAAGTGTAGGCACTGTGACCCGTGCAAGACAAGTTTCTAACCTAGTGTAGAGTCCAATAAACCAACCTTCTGTTATCGTTTCTCGTGTATTTATAATAATTTATTAAATTTATATACAATTGTTCTGTGGCTAATAAAGTTTTACTCTTTATTATTTATTACTATTGTTTATTACTAAATGGATATCGAATTATGTTAGTTAAACAAATGAACAGTGTCTTTTTCTAATTGTTTATATATTTTATAGATTTGATAAATTTATAGAAACCGTTGGGTGTTCCACAATTCTTGTGTCTTTTTAGTTTTTATTATTGGTGACGACATTATTACTATGCTTAGTATGCTACCTACTAAATTCATAAAGAAAAATTTACCAACAATCCACGCTCTTATTTCCAACATGGAAAAACATTCGACTTAAATAACTTAGAACTTTTCATATTATGAAAGAAAAAATCTGGAGACCTTATTGACGAGGTATTCCATCTCGGTTCTGAGGGGGCGACGACGCATCTGCATGATGATTCCTTATCAAGGATAAATGTGGACACCGGGAATCACCATCAGATGAACTATATGCTTACTAGACATCCCCTCATATCCTAAAAATGGCCGTTCTATTTGATAAAATATTCAAAGATGTTAATTACGTTTTATATAAGACACCCCGCTGACGCTTTCACATCAAAGTAAATAAAAAACATATCTATATACCTCACAGAATTACAAATTCCGAAAACTAGTCACTAATAAGATAGTAGTAAGGTATATAATATAGGGGTAGTTTTTTAATGTGAGGCAAATTAAGATTGTCGAGGGATTAGGGGTATTAAATTAATATCTGTCAGCTTAAGATGGTTATTATGAGGCATTCGACACTGAAAGTGTGGAATATTAGTGCCAAACGCTTTGTGGGATTATTTTCTTAGTTTTCCTGTGATCTATACTTAAGTTATATACGGTATTCCGTATAATAATGAACGGACATAAAGACGTTTTTCGTACATCATCCGTGGGTATATATGTATCATATATAAAATGTTATATATAAAAATAAAAAATATAAAATGCGTAATACTTACCTTTTTTTTCAAAATTAAATTTGTTACTCTTATATTAAGTTTTTATATAATTATTATATAAACATCAAATAAAATGTTTGAATTCAAATTTAATATAGATTACACTGATCAATGACTCGTGAATAACTTTTTTTTTAATAACTTTTTAATAAAATAGCAAAAAGCTCATCACCGCCGCCCACAAACATTCACAACGTCAGAGGAGACGTAGATGCGTTGCCGGCCTTTAAGGAAGGTGTAGGCTCTTTTCTTGAAGGTTCCTTAAGTCCTATAGGTGGGGAAATCCGCTGCCGAGGGCTGAATGATTCCACAGAGTAGTTTTGCTTGGCAGGAAATTTCGCGAAAATCGCACAGTGGTGGCTTGATAATAATATTTTTTGTTCATTTTATTTAATTTGAATTTTAGGACATTTATTAATTGTACAAATTCGAAATATATTTGAAGTTTAATTTAGTATTAAAAAAAAATATTATCCTGCTGTTTACTTTACAGATCTACGCTGCAGTTTGTTTGTAGCTGCAGAATGAATGGGTCAGCTCGACCGGGGTGGAGCCACGCCCTCACATATACCAGTGTACAATAGCAGCATAACACTGCAGTATTTCGTCTGGTGAGTGCAGGGATCCGGCGACCTTAATTACTGGTGACGAGGCATTCCATCTTAGTCCTCTAGGGTGACAACGCATTTGCATTATGATTCCTTGTCAAGGATGTAGATGTCATGGGCCGCAGGTATCATTTAGCAGAATATTTAATTTTAGCAGAAATAAAAAAATATATATTTAAATATAAAAGGAGACACCCCTATAACTTTGAAAAACTAACGGTAAAGGTAGCAGGAAAAGATCCAGAGGACGTAGGCCGAAGGCAGACCAGGTATCCGAACAACTTCAGATACCAATCAGCACCGCGTCACATCTAGCTGCTGATCGCAACAAGTGGAAAGATGTCACAACTGAAGAGAGAGTGGGAGAGCACTCTCTCTTCAGCCGGTCCTTATCAGTGAGGGACCCACTGAAGAAAGAGAGAGAAAGTGATACTATTAATGCGAAGTTTGTATGTTTGGATGTTTATTACTCAATCACATATTAAAGGCTGAACGGATTTGAATGAAATTTAGCACACATATATGTAATCTGTTTGTAATCTAGATTAATACATAAGATACTTTTGTCTCGGTAAATGAAAGTTTGTATGTTTGCACGCAGACGAAGTCGCGGGTAGAGGGATAAACAACGACATGTCAAACCTATATGTCTAAGAATTAATAAATATAGTTGTGAAGAGATATGTGAAGTCCCAAAAATCCATCGTGGAGCTTTGCAGACATGCTTCAATACCCTCTCAATGGAAGAGTCCTATGTCCAGCCGTGGGATCGTTATATACGATTGTAACTTTTCTTTTCTGGACTTTTTTTTATTACATTGAGAGTAACAAAAGAGCCACCGTCATCGCTGCATCACTCCAGAATCTTTCATCCCTATGGGTTTCAGTGTCTTAATACACAACCACACTATGTTGTTGACTTCTATACATTTAAAAATATATATTTTTATTACTTTCAATATATCGAATTCAAAACCATATAAACTTGACAACAAACAAATTTAAACCTAATTATAATATAAGACTCATATTTACATAACAGAAACAAACAACAATCTTCAAACAAAACTATTGCTCTTGAATATCATTGACGTCTTCCTCCAAAACGTTCCACAAATATCGGTTCCTGTTATCAAAACTACGCTTTTCAGCCATGAGATCCACACTCGGTGTGTTGAGTACCATTTCGATGTCATCGTCCATGATTGATGACACAGACAGTACGGTAGCGTCGCTGGTGTTCATCGGTCCACTTGCGTCACCACCTTCGTGTTGATTTCTGGTTGACCCTCGGGTCTGGAAAAGTAATAGATCTTTACAGGAAATCTACATGCGGGATCGCTTCCCTGCTCACGTGGACATTGGAGGCCGTATGGGAATGACAGGGGTTGATATATGATTTTCCCCATATATCCTACTGTTATGCGTAGAGGTAGAACTTGGTGGAGTATGATATGATAGATAGATTGGCTTTGCCTTCAAGCACGGGAAAAGTCCATGTAAGAAAAAAGTAATATCGTTTTTTTGTATCAATCTGTAGCAAAACTTGTAGCTTATTATAAAGAAAAAGCATTTAAAAGAATAATTGTTTTTTTTGTAAGACAAACAATGTTGTAATTATGTATACAAATACGAAAAAGTAGTAAAAACAAAAACACGTCTGTATAATCTATATATAATAATTTATATATATATACATATATATAAATTACTATTAATTTAATGATTTCCTAAATTTTCCTCATCAATTCTCCCATATTTTTCCATGGCATTTAGAACAACCGAAAACACAGTTCACCGAGTGGTAAGTGATCCCTCCGGCCCATGACAATTATCCTTGACAAGGAATCACAATGCAGATTCATTGTCGCCCTTGAGGACTGAGATGGAATGCCTCGTCACCAGTAATAAATGTCTCCGGGTCCCTTCACCCACCAGACTAAACACAGCAGCATTATTTTACTATTTATATTTTACACGTTAGTCTTTGAGAACGTGATCCTACCCCGGTCGAGTTGACCCCTTTTCTGCAGTTAAAAAAAAACTGCAGCGTTGCTCTACCACTAACGTGCTACCTGTATGCCCTTTCCCATTCTTTTCCTCGTAGCATCAAGGGAAGAATTTATAATTTGCGTACAAATAAATTTCAATTGATTATATACAAATTTACGGCAGCTTCAGGCACAATTGGTTGAATTCTGACCATAGATGATCATTGTGTAGACACTATGATTTTTTTTATATATTATTTAATTTTATCTGAGGTAGAGCTAAACTGCAGTTAGTTTTTAGCCGCAGAATGTATGCGTCAGCTGCCACGCTCTCATAGAATACCAGCGTAAAATAGCAGCTTAATGCTGCTGTGTTTCGCCTGTTGAGTGAAGGGATCCGGAGACCTTTATTACTGGCGACGAGGCATTCCATCTCAGTCCTCAAGGGTGACAACGCATCTGCATTATGATTCCTTGTCAAGGATGAATGTAGATGTCATGGGCTACAGGGATAACTTACCATCAGGTGTATTGTGTGCTCGTTTGTTACTCCTAATGCTATAAAAAAACAAAAACACTGTTTTTATGCGTGACATACGATCACACAGTTCACCTGAAGGTAAGTGATTTCCGTAGCCCATGTAGTAGCCTCATAAGTTATAAGGCTCTCTCGATCACTAAACTCACCATACAACAGCAGAGTTATGCTGTTATTTTACCCTGGTATTCTGCGAGGGTGTGGTCCCTCTGTAATAGTGCCGACCAATTTATGCTCTAGCTAGAAACTACAGCTTGGCTCTACCACTGTTAATGTCACCACGCCAGCTTCGCAGCATCGTCGTTGTCTCCCTACTCAGCGGGTCTCCCGCACTCGAGTCTAATAAGATAAAGCTGTAAAGGTCTCTGGACCAACTGCAATACTCACACAAAAAAAAACCACAGTTACAGTGATCTCATTTGTCTCGCCCTTAAAATTAAATTAAGGTAAAGGCGTCTTACGTCTACAATAGCCATGTGTAGTATTGGAATTTCCAGTTTCATAGGCGGGATAGATTGCGGTTCTTCATCTAAATAGGTGTCCATATTAGTTGGGATCTGTATATTAAAACGTATTATTTAGTACTTTATGTTTTTTTAAATTGCGGTCTAAGACGAAAATGAAAGAATAATTTATGATGACTATATTGACACTATGATTGACGATACTTCTTTCTCTTTTTGTACCACACATGGTCAAGGTTTGAACAGTGATAGAGCCGCCTTGAAATTCGTTTCATGCCGCAGCCATAATGGATCGCCCCGATCCACGCCCACGCAGATAATAAAAGCACAAAAATGCAGTGATTCGTTTGGTGAGTGTAGGAAGACCTTCACTGGCGAGGCATTCACATCTCAGTCCTGAGAGGTGACAACACCTCTTGATTATGATTCATGGCATACTGAATACTATAAATAAAAATTAAAAAAATGAATATGACTTGAAGGATATGACTTTTGTTGTCTCTGTTCACCCAAATGAGAGAACCATTACGGCTTCAGCTAGAACAGCTGCAACGTAGCTATACCATTGTTTAAAATATTTTCGTTGCTATGATATATATTGGTCGTTCTTTTGTAACATATGTAACTTAGAAACATATATAACATAACTAGTCTGAACATTACATAAAACCCTTTCTTTTTTTCAAATTATTAATTATTTCGAATTTGGAACACGTATATTATTTTAAAAACTTCTTTCGATTTTGGGCCATTTCACATATTTTTTCGTGTTCATTATCAAATTACAATATCGAAAGGGGTATTAAAGAAAATAGGATTGCAGTGATCGCCTTGCACCAAGTGGGTATGGAGCCGTCGGTCATATTCCAGACTCTTCAAAAGCTTGGTATCAGCCGTATGTTCGTATATCGTACTATGAATAGATATAATAATACTTCCTCTGACGAAGACCAGGAAAGATCGCGGTGGCCGCGTGCTGTTAAAACTACAAAGGCTGTGTTAAAGCCAGAATTCGTGAAACCCCATTAGGAAGCAAAAAATCTTATCGTGGGAAATGAAGATTCCCGCTAGGACTCTGTCGCGTATTATAAAACAAGACCTCAAGCTCGGTGCTTATCGTCGATATACAGGACGTGCCTTAAATCAATCTTTACAATTAAAGAGAGTGGATCGATCAAAACGTCTCTGTCGCGATACGCAGATGAAAGGCACAGAGATATCCTCTTTACCGATGAAAAAATTTCACTATTGAAGAACACTAGAATAAGCAAAATGATAAAGTGTACGCTCACAGTTCTAAAGAAGCTGCTCAAGTGGTTGGAAAAGTACAACGTGGTCATCATCCTGCGTCAGTGATGGTTTGTGGGGCGTGTCTTATCAAGGTGTCACAAAACTACATTTTTATGAAAAAGGAGTGAAAACTTCAGCCAAAGTGTATCAAGATACAGTCTTGGATCATGTTGTGAAACCTCTCAGCAATACACTTTTAAAAAATATACCGGGGACTTTCCAGAGGACTCTGCACCTGGTCACAAGGCACGAACTACCCAAGCTTGGCTTGAAACCAACGTACCGGACTTTATAAGACTGTCCCTCATCTAGCCCAGACCTCAACCCTTTAGACTTCAAATTATGGTCAGCTTTAGAGGACATGGCCTGCTCTAAACGACACGGCGAAATTCGGAATCTCTTAAAAAATCTTTGGAGCAAGCAGTGGTGAAATTTGCCTTGGAAACGTGTAAGGAAACGTGGAAGTGCGTAATTCCATAGATTCGTGGCCAAACAGATTAAAGGCCTGTATAAAAGCCAAAGGTGGCCATTTCGAATAGAATATTTTTTTAATTTTTTGCTGACTGACTAATAAATATGTAGGTATAAATTTTAATAATATTACATTACTTCATTAAAAAATGCATTTTCATTTGTAACAGAACTTATGGCCGGACAAGGTATATGTCCATATCTCTTACCCTTCTCAGTCGCCACTTCTCTAGGAATGCGTTCGTTATTCGTAGACCTTGCCTGCTCTCTTTCAAGAGATGATCTATACGATCTACAGTTTTCAGTGAGCTGTATCTGTTGAGCATCTGGAAGGGAAGCGTAAACGTTCGTTACTTGGAGCTCTCGGTTGGACGTAGAGCTCTGAGAACTGAGACGCGCTCGTCAAAAATTCACTCACAAATGAAAAAAATTTCCATCAATGCGAATTTCCAACTGCGGAACCCAAATATTGTCACAAAATTTATATTGATAAATTATCCAACTAATGGTACGTCATCTGACTTGCTAGTCGATGACATTTTATCCCATTTCACAGTTTGAGTAATAAATGAACCACGGCATACATTTTTTCTCATTCATTGTGAGTAACAAACTCGCACACAGTTCACCTCATGGCAAGTGATTTCTTCGGCCCATGACATCTACATTCATCTTTCGTTACTCTCAATGGATTAAATGAAAAGTTTTAATAATGAAGTCCTCCGGTCCTCCAACCTAAGTAAGACACAACATGAAAACACTTACTGCAATTGTAATCAATAGAAAGGAAACTTTAGAAATGGTTACAAAAACGTTGATGGGTCTCTCATTATTTGTTATCCAGATACCCTTTACGATATAAAAAATCCACCAGACAGTTCTCTGCAGGACATACAGCAATCCATTACCCAGCAGATAGTCCACCGTTACCAGACTAAGGAACATAAGAGATGGGAGTATTATGTTTTTCACTTCCGACATGTTGATGACTAAAGGTTTTTTTTATCGAAACATTACTCTATCACTTTTATAATAAAATTCACATAATTAGTATTGAAACTGAAAATTTCGAGACCGCCAAACGTCAATATTTGTTGACATATTTACTAACTCATTTGAAAAAAAAAACAGTTCCAAAGTACATGCACACATATCAGACACGTCAAGTCAACTATTAGTTGCGACACAGTTAGACACGTTTCGTGGTGTGTGAATGGGTATTAAGTCACAGAAACGTATTTAAATAAACGAAATACAAAAAATGAATATGGAATAAGATCTGTATAGACATCTATACAAGACTATATATCTATCTGTATAGAGATATCTATATAAGACATACATGTATATATAGATATATATTATAATGAATTAGAAATATATCCTAAAGTCTTGCTTACTTGAACATCAAAAATATATATATGCTGTGCGTAGTATTAATTATTTCCATAATACGTAAACCTTCATCTGAAAGATACAAATGGTTGTAACCATAGCAACGACTATCAATAAATTTGTTATCCTTAGCAACGATGTCAATAAGCTTATTTTGTACAACTACAACAAGGATTTGTGATAAAACCAATTTATTTTTAATTTTCTGTTTACGTATTGTGTGAATAAACAACACTAAAATGGTTAGTACTTAAATAATTCGTATATTTTACAATAACCTAAACTGAAATAGTAAAGATTTCTTTTTTCATAAAGATTTTCTGGTTTCCTTGTTGCTTGTTTGTTTTCCTTTAGAGTAAATTATTAATTTATTGTTTATCTTACTAAGTTTACCTTAACCTTAAGAGAACACGGGTGGAACAGACACTGGCAGAATTATCAAAGCGAAAGTTTTGTCATTATTAAAAGAGAAAAAAAGAAGGCATGGCATCTAAGAAGGATGATAAACCTCGCATGAAATATGTGGATTATCATCAAATAAGTCTTCAATTCGATGATGATAATGATGTAACTTTTGCTCATAAACTTAACTCACTTGTCGATGATTGATGTTTTTTTATTACACTGAGAGTAAAAAACGAGTACATAATCCTACATTTATCCTTAACAAGGAATCATAATGCAGATGCGTTGTGACCTTTGAGGACTGAGATGGAATGCCACCAGTAATAAAGGTCTCCTGATCCCTACACTCACCAGACGAAACACAGCAACATTATGCTGCTATTTGACGTTACGGTCGTACTCCGGTCAAGGTGACCCATTCATTCTGCAGCTAGTAACAAACTGCAGTGCAGCTCTACCACTGTTTTGCTTATTACAATAATTCTCCGAATAATATACTACGCAGCGCTCGACTTATAAAGTTAGTTAGGAGAAATGGGCACACATTTAGCTATGGTGAACTGGTTTGCCCAAAATTATACCAAATCACTCCTGCGACCATTACCTTTCACCTTCATCATCAAGTAATAATTATATTGCAAATATATTCACACTCTTGAATATTCAAAGGAATACTTCGTCAGCAGTGATAAGATATCCGTACTGTTTTAACCTGGATTACGGTATACTTGTGGGCTCAACCACGTAAACCACTCTTTCAATATTAGTTTAACGAGAGTGATTACAAAATTTTAATATATCCTCGGAGCTTGACATGATACGATAATAACCAGAATAAATTGTTGTAATTGACCTCACCACCCATGGATTTTTCATGATAATAAAAGATAAAGATGAAAGATAACTATACCTTGCTTCACGCCAGATTTGTGTTGTGTTTTGGAAGAAATATATGTTGATATTACTTTTTTCTTAACATTGTCTAAATATTTTTTGCAGCCACCCAAAGGAAAAGGTGGTGGTGGAAAGAAAGCTCCCGGTATGTATGTCATCGTATCATAATATTATCACAATTATATTTTCTATGATTTTAGGTGTAAAAAGCCAACATACTTCTCATTAGGTGATCACTATAGTAGCCACTCATCTTAATCCTCGAAAATTAATCCAAATACAAGTCCCTGAAGACTAAAATAGAATGTTTCTTTACCGCTAATCGGATCGTTCGTTTCCTTTCATTTACCTGGCGAAAGAGCGTTGAGCTGCTTTTTATGCTAATATTATCTGAAGGGGTCGTCATTTTCCAGTAACGACGTTCATGTTACATGAAAACAACGTTGAAATTATTTCCGTCTTGACTAAAAAATACATTTGAAAATCAGTTCAAAACTCTAAAAGAAATTAAGTAGTATATATACAAAAAAAATTCATATAGAGAATCCCCGCTTTAGATGTCGGTTAAGAAAGAAAAAGCTTTTTCAAATAGTTTACTATCTGTCCTCTTTTTCAGCTATCATCATAGATGGAGTTGATACATCAGAGATGACAAGAGAAAAACTAGAGCAATTTACTCTTCGTATCAAAGATGAATTAAATAAGGAAAGGGAAGAAAGAAACTACTTTCAGTTAGAAAGAGATAAGATCCGCACATTTTGGGAAATAACACGGCAGCAATTAGAGGAAGCGAAAGCCGAATTGAGAAATAGAGAAAGGGTGACAGAAGAAGCTAAAGAGGAGAATGAAGCACTGTTAGAAACTGAGAAACAGAAGATAAAGCATTTAAAATACGAACAACAAGCTGCCGCAGCTGCTTTGAGGGCGGAAAATTTAGTAGCACTGAAGGCAGCAAAAGAGGAACACACAGAACAAGAATTAGAGCTTTTGAACGACAAACGAAAGCTTAGACAAGAAATGAGGGAGAAAGGTCTTGCAGCACAGGATGAATTGAGAAGGGCTAAGCTGATACACGCAGAAGAATTGTCTAAAGCCAGAGATGTTTTCGAGGAACGCGCTCGACAGATAGAAGAAAAAGCCGAAAAGAAACTTCATGAGATTAAAATAGAGCTGAATATAAAACATAGAACAGAGATAGCGGAAGTTGAAGAGAGAAAAAATAAACAATTGTCAGATTTAATAGCACACCATGAGCAGGCCTTTGCGGATTTGAAAAGTTATTATAACGATATTACGCTAAACAATCTGGGTAAGATTATTTTCTATGTATCTTCAGTTTTGCAGAACATAAATCTTCCCCACATAGTTCGATCTACCAGCATCTATCCACTAGGTTTTGAATTCACCTTCTGGTAGGTTTTCCTGCACTGTGTAACCTTTCTGCGATCTCATATCTAACTACCTGCGAGTGCTTATATCTCGTGAAAAGTTTATGTCTACGGTCACCAAAAGATTTCACAGTGGTAGAAATCGTCGAGTCCCATCTATTACTTTTTATTATATAAGTCCTATGCTTATTATATCTTTGATGGCCACATGGCGTAGAGGTTAAAGTATCTGATTGCTCCGTTGCCTTTTTTTTCGGATCACTGTGCGTTGCGTTATGCGTTGCATCATACTTGAAAAGGAGACAAGGAGTGAGCGTCTCTGTATTTGCACAAATGCTTAAAGATGTTGATGAATATCATTATCATTATATAAACAATATTTAAATAAAAACAAAGTGTATTACTTGTTACTTATACTTTATAACAGTTATTTAATAGTGGAAGAGTAACTCTACAGATTATATGGAAGAGTCGGCTCGAAGTCCACGTCACAGGATATCAGCGTTTTTTCTTTTATTACTTTGAGGGTTACAAACTCACACACAGTGAACCAGTTGGCAAGTGATTCCTGCGGCCCAAGAGAAATCTACATTCATCCTTGACAAGAAATGTGCATTATGTATATATATTATATTATATATTTTACGCTGGTATTCTTTGAGGGTGTGGTCCTACCCCTTACGAGCTGACCCATTCATTCTGCGACCGTTAAATTGTGTTTATTGTGTTTCGTGTGGTGAGTGTAAGTATGGGTGTACTGTGACGAGATATTAGTCCTCAGTGGTGACAACTTATCTGTATTATGATTATTGGAGTCTGGATCGCAGGAACCACTAACCATCAGTTAAACTGTGTGCTTCTTTGCCACTGTCAATGTAAAAAAAATATTTATTATTTATAGCTATAGACTTACTTAGACTATAACAAATATTTTATATATACATATTGTTAATGTTAAATACTGTTCAAATTATTGGTTTATTTGAAAATTAAAGCTTATTAAATAAAATCTCAAATGTCAGGTCTTATAAGCAGCATCAAACAACAAATGGAAGAAATGCAGAAAGTGAAAGAGCGTGCGGAGAAAGTTGCCAAGGATGCCATAGCGGAAGCCAGGAGCCTCCGCGAGCCTCTGGAAGCGGCAGTAATCGACAATAAGGAGTTGAAACGACAGATGTCCAATTACGACAGGGATAAAGCTGCACTGGCCGTGAGTGTTAACTGTTATTGTTTTTTTTTATTTACTCCGATTTATTTCTTTCAGCAGAGGAAGCACGTCTAGTGCAGAAACCAGAGACAATATTACTGGTATGGAGATATTCGTTCTAAAGCCTTACACGTCAAATCTGTATGAATATGTGTATCATAGGCCGAGCAAATTTGTTAAGAATGCTGTAAGTGTGAGGTCCTGGAGATGCGATAAGTACAATGCCTCGTGAATTTAACCTCAAGTCTCACCCACAAATAAATATACTCATTCCTCCTCACACGTCACTCCCGAAAGCTGAGATAGAATGCCAAGCGAATCACAACAGCGTTAGTCTAAAACTTCACGTGGGGGTGTGGTGCTTCAATGAGAATACAATATCTATAATGCCTACCGCTTATGGACATCCGCAATACCATAGAAGTCGGAGATACGCTGCCCGCCTTTAAGAAAGATGTAGGCTCTTTTCTTGAAGGTCCCTAAGTCGTATCTGTACTACATACTGTACTGTATACTGCTGGCGACAGCTGATTCCACAGACATAGTTGTTGCGTGACAGAAAAGTTGTCCACTGTTCTATTGTGTTAAATAAAAATAAATTTTCCAGGCGAAAACTAAACAACTGGCATCTCTGGAAAAGCAGTTTGATGTACTCAAATGGGAGTACGAGGTTCTCCAGGTGAGGTTCGACAGAATAGAAACGGAACGAGACGAATTGAAGGGGAGGTTCTCGCGGGCCGTGCTGGAAGTTCAACAGAAAGTCTCTTTTAAGACATCGTTACTGGAAGCCAAACTGAAGCATCTAGAAGCGAGGGACCTAGGGCCGAAGGAGATTCATGTATGTCGATTTCCTTTATTTATGGTTTTTTAGGATGATCTTTAACATTATTATTATTAGGATGACTATTTAATAGAATTATTATTTTTATATAACATTAGGATAATCAATGAGCGTATAGTTTTCTCGATAGTAAGTAACATAGTAGAGTATTAAATCATTAAGACGACATGCAGGTTCCCCCTTTCTAAATAAAAATTAATAACAAAAATCCGCCTAGAAATTGCTCAATGTTTCCGAATGAAGTCCGATAAAAATAAGAAGCACTTGTAATTTGTCATTAAACAAACAATAGACTAGTTTATAGTACGGACTGCGAAATGTGGTCGTTTGTTTGAATCAATGGTTGATGATCCACTAATGCTATGAAGCATCTTCTAGGACAGGTATTTAAGTTGGAGTGGTTAACAGGAATGTTAGTAACACTAACATCATTGCTAGGACTCATTAAAAAAAACACACGCCGATTTGATGACGGTATTAAATCCTATCGCAAGGCCCCTTTCTATCCCAGTTTCTTATAACAGTAATAAGGGGTTTCCTACTGGGTATCCAGTGAATGAGGAAACTGCTTATTTACTGAAGACCCCAGAAGTAGCAGATGTACAACGAATTTCAGATAAATACAAAAACCAAATCATTCACTAACATATTTGTTGTAATCGCACAAGCATTAAAGTTGGATTAGTTAACGGGTTAACTGCTCGATTTAGACCCACGGCGGTGTGTTTTGTTTATTACCAGGTGAAATCAAAGTCAAAACCGCTCACTCGTTATCCCCTTTCTTATTCCGATGCTCATGCAATAAGATCGGTGGAAGGTCCAGATGCTGATGTGGGATGCTGATCATACATACATAACGGCCAGACCCGAAAAAACCAAAAATTTGTGATGAACAAACATTGTTCCTCGTTTGGAAATCTCATCCTGGACCCGCGATGCAGGAGCGAGATACCGCTACAGCACGCGAACTTCGATTTTTATTATTATTATGTGTTATATATAAAATTTTAATAAATATATAATTATGGCTGACGATCATTGTTAGCCCGAGGGTTTTTACAGCTTCACTGGGTTGAAGGTGGTCGAGCGTTTATGCCACTCAGCCGAGACATTTATTAATGGTTAACCTGCACAAGAGTTACCGAGAGGAGCCTCGGCTTGAACCGTTACCCTGCGCGTAAAAGCAACTGACTCGAGGGTGCCCGAGAGGCCGAACATTGTCTCGGTCAGTTGCTTCTAACGGGAAAAAAATTGCTTATATATTATATGGTATATAAAATACAACAATACACTGCAATCCTGCTCTGGAAATTGGTGAAAAATGAATTGAAATATCCAATTACATTTATACACACACACCCAGGTTAAGAAATAAAACCTGTTCCTAAATGGTATAATGTATAAGAATTTTTTTTCGATAATAGCGGCCAATAGCCCGAAAAAAAAATCAATAAGTGCTATAGTTTTTATAACATAATATTACATTATTTTTGATACAGGAGTTGTTAAAACTTAAAGACACCCAAATAGACGATCTCCATTATGAAGCAGCCCGGCTACGTAAGGCTCATGACGACCTACTCGCAACGTACGAGGCCAAACTCACGAAACTTGGTATACCGCCTGAAGAATTAGGGTTCAAGTAAGAGAAGATATTTATAGTCATTTATTTAGATTTGTAATTAGAAATAATAAATACTATACATGATTAATTTCAGACTAAAACAAAATGCATAATAGCTCTACAAGTATAAAAATGTTTTATAACAATGACATCTAGCGGAGATTTATAAAACTTGTTATACTTTACGCAAACGACCAACAATTTAGTATTTGTTACAGACACATCTTGTATTATATTTAGGAACTAAAGCGGTAATTGAATGTTGTTTTATAATAAATCACACATTACAAAATTAAGATTAAAATTATTTTTATATAAACTTTACGTTACATTAAAATAATTTTGTTGTTATTGCCTAAACAATTTAAAGCGAGATCTTACTTTAAAGTGACATCTATCGTGAAGACAAAATAAAACGATAAAACAAATAGGGTGACGGCCCTAACATTGTTCTAACAGATGTCTCGGACAGGATTTTTTATTTTATTTATATATGATATAGTATTAGCACTGTTAAATAGCGGCGAACTTTGTGTTAAGGACCTGATGACCTGACGTTGCAATGTATTATATGATTAAAATAAATTAAATTTGATATCAGTGCCATCTAATGGCTAAACTTTAAGTTCCATCAGTTCTATGTATAGTTATATTTTATCTGTGCAATAGATGTCGGGATAGCCACTTCAAATGATGTTGTATATAATCAACAAAACTTATTATATGTTTTATAATTGTATATTATAAACTTAAATTTGTATTGTGTGTTTTAATAAAAGCTTAAAATGTAATAACCGCGTAAGCAAATAATATCACCACAATATTTGGCTGAAATATTTAACTTTAGTTCGTTTACCTTCTGTACAAGAACAAGGTATTATATTCTATTGATTTATGCTAAGTGATCCTTTTACTCTTGGCACCTATATCCATTATCGAGGAGGATCAGGATATAGATGCGTCAGTTCTGAGAGCAAATATTGAATAAAAAAAAAGCAGCTCAACCGATGGTAAGTGCTCACAACTGCCTATGGACAACCGCAATATCAGATGAGTATGAAATGCGCTGCCGGCCTTCAGTAAAATACTCGTGGTTCGGTAGCTGGTCTCAATTTTAACACCTACAATGTAACGACAGTAACCCAGCATGTGTTGTATTAATGTACATTTAGAAACAAAATAAACTGTTGTTTTTGTAGGTTTACAATATAATTAGTCTGGCCATAAATACTGTTACATAAAAACTTTTCTTTTTTTCAAATTTTTAATTTCTTTGAATTTGGAACATGTATATTATTTTAAAAAGTTCTTTCGATTTTGCGCCATTTCACATATTTTTTCGTGTTCATTATCAAATTACAATATCGAAAGGGGTGTTATAGAAAATAGGATTGCAGTGATCGCCTTGCACAAAGTATGGGTATGGAGCCGTCGGTCATATTCCAGACACTACAAAAGCTTGGTATCAGACGTATGTTCGCATATCGCACTATCAACAGATACAACAACACTTCCTCTGTCGAAGATCAGAAAAGATCGGGCCGGCCGCGTGCTGTTAGAACTATAAAGGCTGTTAAAGCCAGAATTCGTCGAAACCCCATTAGGAAGCAAAAAATCTTATCGCGAGAAATGAAGATTCCCGCTTAGACTCTGTCGCGTATTATAAAACAAGACCTGAAGCTCGGTGCTTATCGTCGGTATACAGGACATGCCCTAAATCAATCTTTACAATTAAAGAGAGTGGATCGATCAAAACGCCTTCTGTCGCGATACGCAGGTGAAAGGCACAGAAATATTCTCTTTACCGATGAAAAAATTTTCACGATTGAAGAACACTACACTAAGCAAAATGATAAAGTGTACGCTCACAGTTCTAAAGAAGCTGCTCAAGTGGTCGGAAAGGTACAACGTGGTCATCATCCTGCATCAGCGATGGTTTGGTGGGGTGTATCTTATCAAGGAGTCTCAAAACTACATTTTTGTGAAAAACGAGCACATAATTGTCCTGTTGCTAAGTGATGACTATGACGTCTGTCCTCGAGGTTGAGATGAATATCTCGTTACCTATTTTGATTGATTTACGGATGGTCTACCAACAAGAGACCAAATTTATGCCCAACAGAATGATTTATATATATAGATTGTTACTTAATTTTTCTTTTAAGTTACAATATTTCGCTCGTGTGAAATTACAATTAATTTTAATTAAAATAAACCTAATTAATAATAATAATACAAAGGACATACATAAAGACATTAAAGGTTCTTGTAAACTTGAAAGAAAGTATAGCAGAAAACTCAGCAGGGTTATGCTGGTACTCTGTGAGGACGTTTTTTTTTTTTTCGGGCTGAAGGCCACTGTTAGCCCGAGGGCTTTTACAGTTTCACCGGGTTGAGAGGTGACCGAGCGCTAATGGCACTCAGTCGAGACCTCTATATATAGGTAACCAGCACAAGGGCTCCCGAGAGGGAGCCTCGGCTTGGACCGTTACCTTGTTTCGCGAGAGCGTCTGACTCGAGGGTGCCCGAGAGGGCCGAACCTCGGCTCGGTCAGTTGCTTCTGACAGAGGATTCTTTAAATTCGCTATGATTATTAGCTATCTGTACCACCACTTCGGAATGCGTGGGCGCTGGAGAAGAAGTGGCGCAAGAAACTCCAGCGACGCTTCTATCTGTATGGACTGGAGAGAACCGACCAGTGACATGGCGGTATCGCGAATATCCTTGTTTGTGACGCCCTCGCCGTCGGCGGGGGCGATGTGAGGGTGCAATGTACGTGTGTTGTGTTTTATGAAGGGCTTGGGCCCTGGTAGTCACGTCGTCGGGGTCATCGAGAGCATGCCTCGGTCTCCTTCGGACGCGGGTGACTCTGTGATTCGCGATGGGATTGTAAGTGGCGGCACTTACAATCAAGGGGTTAGAGTGTGTGACGGCAGAGTCGAAATATCGGCGGGAAGCCTGCTTCAGGTACTGAGCTATGGTCGGCAGCTCAAGATCTATGTGTAGATTTTCATTACGCAAGAACCACGGTGCACCGGTGGCCTTGCGCATGAAACGATTTTGTATTACCTGGAGTCGGTGAATGTGACGCGGGGAAGCATGCGCAAAGACGGGGCTTGCGTATGTCATTATGGGTCGGATGCACGCTTTGTATAGAGTAATTTTATTACGCAGGGACATTTTGCTATTTTTATTGAGTAACGGGTGCAAACGACCTAGGACGAACGCTGCTCGATTCCGTACGCGGTTGACATGCGGACCGAAGGTGAGTCTTTCATCTAAAGTAACGCCTAAGTATTTGACTGTCTGTTCCCAGGGGATTGGACGATCAAATAACTCTATAGTTGGGAGATGCGGCGTTTTTTTGCGCCGAGAGAAGTACATGGCTGCACTTTTGGTAGGGTTAACCTCGATCCTCCATTTCCGAAACCATTTCCCTAAGGTGTTGGCTGCAGATTGGAGGCGTCTACAAATAGCGTCTGGTTTGAACCCAGACACATAGAGGCCGGTGTCATCGGCGAAAAGGGCTAGCTCTACACCGCGAGTGCGCGGTATGTCGTTGGTGTAGAGTGTGTACAAAATAGGACCTAGGACGGAGCCTTGTGGTACTCCGGCACAAATAGGGTAAACCTCGGAGCGCGTTCCCACGACGCGGTAACGAAAGGTTCGATTTCGGAGAAAGTCTCGTATGATAAGTACGAGTCGATCTGGCACACCGAGCTCATATAGTTTGTATATGAGCCCGTTGTGCCAGACCTTGTCGAAAGCTTTCGCCACGTCGAGGAAAAGTGCCCCAGTTTGGTAGCCCTGAAGAAATTTACTGAGGATGTGCTCCGTGATGCTGTGCATGAGTGTTGGGTGCGAAACCCGAACTGCTCATTGATTGGTAGCCCTCGGGACAGCATGAAGTCCTTGAGGCGGGCGAGGATGAGCCTTTCATATACCTTACCCAAGACTTTGAGTAGGCTTATGGGTCGATAGGCTGATGGATCGGTTGGATGTTTTGAGGGCTTGAGAATCCCTATGACGTCGGCTTCCTTCCAGGTGTTCGGGAAGGTGCCTTTGGATATGGCCGCCTTGTAGATTATTACCAGTAGGTGTAAAATGGACATGGGTAGGAGTTTCATCACCTTGTTGGTGATGCCATCGGGGCTGGAGCCTTGCGTGATCGCAGGTTTTAATTATGGACTCAACTTCGGTGCATGTGACTTGGGTAACGGAATCGCGAGGTGGTTCCTTACTCCTCCGATCGACCTCGCTCTCAACCATTGCAAGGTGAGCGGCGTCGATCGGTAGTGTGCTCGGTGAGCATTGAGCTCCAGATTGTCAGCCAGACATTCGGCTTTCTCTTCGTCTAAGAAGGCGGGTGGTTTATTAGGACGCGCTAAGGGAGGCATTGTTTGGGCGTTGCCCCTTTAGATTTGGGAAGTCGCCAGAAGGCGAGGTGGGAAGGTTCGATATTGAGAGGGTGATTATCCCACCGATCGTTCCTGTACTGGGCTATGCGTGACCGGACTTCACGCTGAAGGGTACGTAGCACCAGCCGGTTACTTTCAGTGGGATATAAGTCGTGGGCACGAGTCGCCGCATTCTTGCGCCTCATTAGGTCCTTTATGTCGCTTGGCAGGGTCCATCGGTGGTCTTCCACCGAGGGAACCCGCCTCGAACAATCCTCGACGACTGTCTGGATGTGCCTAGTGAGGGCATGAACTGCGAGGTTCGTGTCGTGGACTGAAGATATGTTCCTAGGAATAGCATCTAGGTGTGGTGATGTGGCTTCCTTCAGGTCGTTCCTGAGTCGGTGCCAGTCTACTATGGTTTTGGTGGAGGGTGAGGTGAGGAGGGCCCTAACCGAAGAAGAACGGGGCGATGATCGGAAGCGAGCTCGTGGATTACGTCTATCCCTTGGAAGGCGAGGTTGATGTTCTTACAGATGGCAATATCAAGCACATCCGGTGCGTGACCCAATATATATGGAAATGTGAGGACGTATCCCCGGTTGAGTCCAATGAGTTTGACCGGACGCTAGCTGCAAATGTGACTCAACTACTGGTAAAATTTAACGTCCCACGTTTACTGTTGAATTATTGTAGACGGTGATATGATAGTTTTGAAGTATTACACAACGGAAAACGTTACAGTTTGTATTACATATTATATATTTCTTTACTATACGTATTTATTATGTAATATACTTTATTTATTACTACGTATATTACATATATTGTTATTGTTATGGATTCTTTTATTATTGACACCTATAGTCAATGTTTCTCCATCTCAAGGGTTGACTGGTAGAGAATACTAAAAGGCCGCCCATTGTAGTTTTTTTTTAAAATTAAACCTTTACAATTAAAGATTTTCATTAAAAAAAATAACTTAAACATAAATAACTTGTTGTTGCAGACCTCTGAGGGCGGTGGCTGTAGCTGGTTTGTCACCAGTCCTAGGTCTGGGCCCAGCTGGCCTGGTCACCAACGATAAAGTATAAATCGACGCTTTCTGGTATAAACGCCTTTCGGACAAAAAAAAATTTACAAGATAATCACATTGAAATATTTTTTATTTAAATGTAAACCAATTTATATATACTATATAATGCAATAATTTATTATTTAAATTATAAAGATAAACAATATAATGTTATCAGTTTTTACGTGTCATTAGATTTTGAAGACAAACAATTTTAAGAAGCCATTTAACCGACCGCTTCTTTCCTTTGATAAAATTTCAGTTTATCTGTACAAGATTACGTCTAATATATATATTTTTTATACTTTCTAAGCAAGTGCATGACAACCATCCCACCTGATGTTAATTGGAAATACAGTCCTGGACGGTAAGGCGCACCAGCTCAGTAAATGCCTATTCACTGTCTCTTGAAAACACCCACAGTGTAATCGGAGGGAACCTTAACCTTAAGGGAAACTTACCTTATCTCTTGTGATCTTCTTTCCATTAAGACATTTTAAACCAACTGGTTGGTATATTTGTATGTAAATGTTTTTATAATCTTAATTTTCATCATGACAGCCTATCAATATTCAACTGTTGAACACACCATAGATTGCCACAAAGCACGATGCCACTTGCATCCATGGATTCCCAGCAAACTTGTTTATGCCGTCGCTCCATCTAGATGGAGGATGCCGTTGTTTTTAAAAAAACATTGCCTTCATTATAATATTGCTCTTAAGTTACAAATCTGGCATAACTATATACGTTCTCTGACCAAATAATATCAATAGATGCGTTTGGGTATCTTACCTTTAGAGTACCTTTGGCTGCCTGAGAATAAAATTGCCCCTGTTAAAGTTGCCAGATGACAGCGAACCCCTTTACTAACTTATTAACCCCCCCCCCCTTCCAAGAAAATAATAAAATTGACTGCTGAAGAAAATAAGATTTTTATTTCAATAAAAGGTAACAAGAGTAATTTTGGACTGTTTTAACCTTAATTCTTACTCGGTATCTAGTCGATTTCTGTATTTCGTTTTTATCATGACCTAGCGTGAAAACCCATTCTCACATAAGTATGTTGTACCAAAGGATAAAAGGAAGTTCACCGCTCTGCCAGCCGTACGTGTCTGCCAGTCATCAAGCCACCATTACGTAAATCTTGTCGCGAACCCCTCTACCGTCGAATGGCGAACCCCTAGGGGTTCGCGTACCCCACTTTGAGAAACCCTGATCTAAGTCATGCATTTTGAATCTTTGCCGAGAATGATGTCGTGGACTGAAGATATGTTCCTAGGAATAGCATCTAGGTGTGGTGATGTGGCTTCCTTCAGGTCGTTCCTGAGTCGGTGCCAGTCTACTATGGTTTTGGTGGAGGGTGAGGTGAGGAGGGCCCTAACCGAAGAAGAACGGGGCGATGATCGGAAGCGAGCTCGTGGATTACGTCTATCCCTTGGAAGGCGAGGTTGATGTTCTTACAGATGGCAATATCAAGCACATCCGGTGCGTGACCCAATATATATGGAAATGTGAGGACGTATCCCCGGTTGAGTCCAATGAGTTTGACCGGACGCTAGCTGCAAATGTGACTCAACTACTGGTAAAATTTAACGTCCCACGTTTACTGTTGAATTATTGTAGACGGTGATATGATAGTTTTGAAGTATTACACAACGGAAAGACGAAGCAAAGCGCTTCGTTCGGGTTTGAGGGATGTTCACAACAAAAGACGGGGGAATTAGATCATGTCTAATATCTTTGACAGACTTTAATTGCAATAAGTTTTATGTTAAAATAATAGTGATGACCTAACATATGTATGTAGAGCCACACTCTAGGGTTGATTCAGGCAATAATTAGAAATTAATAAAAGTACATTTAAATTAACATTTATATTCATAATATTTCATTTATTGTTACATTTAGCGTGAGAATTTGCATCACTTATTTAAAATCTCCTTATATTTTACACGAATGTGCCGGTGAAAAATAAACGTAGACATTTCCAACCAGCTGGTACAAGTTTTGTGTTGCTATTCGTGTCTAAACTACCAAAAGGTACAAATATTTAAAAAAAAAAAAAAAAAAAAAAAAAAAAAAAAAAAAAAAAAAAAAAAAAAAAAAAAAAAAAAAAAAAAGAGTTTTAAATTTTGGTTCAAATAAAAAAAAAAAAGAGTTTTAAATTTTGGTTCAAATAAAAAAAAAAAAAAAAAAGAGTTTTAAATTTTGGTTCAAATAAAAAAAAAAAGAGTTTTAAATTTTGGTTCAAATAAAAAAAAAAAAAAAAGAGTTTTAAATTTTGGTTCAAATAAAAAAAAAAAGAGTTTTAAATTTTGGTTCAAATAAAAAAAGACGTTCAATGTAATCTATACGCTAAAAAGGCCTTAATTATAATGGTTGCCCTTAGCAAGCAACTTCTGTCTTTAATATTTATTTTCTATTGACAAATAATATGAGTGTAGCAGGTTTATTTTCATTAATTTGCAATATTTACTTATTGTTATTGTTATGGATTCTTTTATTATTGACACCTATAGTCAATGTTTCTCCATCTCAAGGGTTGACTGGTAGAGAATACTAAAAGGCCGCCCATTGTAGTTTTTTTTTTTTTTTTTTTTTTTTTTTTTTTTAAATTAAACCTTTGCAATTAAAGATTTTCATTAAAAAAAATAACTTAAACATAAATAACTTGTTGTTGCAGACCTCTGAGGGCGGTGGCTGTAGCTGGTTTGTCACCAGTCCTAGGTCTGGGCCCAGCTGGCCTGGTCACCAACGATAAAGTATAAATCGACACTTTCTGGTATAAACGTCTTTCGGACAAAAAAAATTACAAGATAATCACATTGAAATATTTTTATTTAAATGTAAACCAATTTATATATACTATATAATGCAATAATTTATTATTTAAATTATAAAGATAAACAATATAATGTTATCAGTTTTTACGTGTCATTAGATTTTGAAGACAAACAATTTTAAGAAGCCATTTAACCGACCGCTTCTTTCCTTTGATAAAATTTCAGTTTATCTGTACAAGATTACGTCTAATATATATATTTTTTATACTTTCTAAGCAAGTGCATGACAACCATCCCACCTGATGTTAATTGGAAATACAGTCCTGGACGGTAAGGCGCACCAGCTCAGTAAATGCCTATTCACTGTCTCTTGAAAACACCCACAGTGTAATCGGAGGGAACCTTAACCTTAAGGGAAACTTACCTTATCTCTTGTGATCTTCTTTCCATTAAGACATTTTAAACCAACTGGTTGGTATATTTGTATGTAGATGTTTTTATAATCTTAATTTTCATCATGACAGCCTATCAATATTCAACTGTTGAACACACCGTAGATTGCCACAAAGCACGATGCCACTTGCATCCATGGATTTTCAGCAAACTTGTTTATGCCGTCGCTCCATCTAGATGGAGAATGCCGTTGTTTTTAAAAAAACATTGCCTTCATTATAATATTGCTCTTAAGCTAAAAATCTGGCATAACTATATACGTTCTCTGAACAAATAATATCAATAGATGAGTTTGGGTATCTTACCTCTTACCTTTAGAGTACCTTTGGTTGCCAGAGAATAAAATTGCCCCTGTTAAAGTTGCCAGATGACAGCGAACCCCTTAACTAACTTATTAACCCCCCCCCCCTTCCAAGAAAATAATAAAATTGACTGTTGAAGAAAATAAGATTTTTATTTCAATAAAAGGTAACAAACACAGTGACATAGGCTCGTTTCTTGTCGCAATTTGAGTAAATTTTAGGAGTAATTTTGGACAGTTTTAACCTTAATTCTGACTCAGTATCAAGTCGATTTCTGTATTTCGTTTTTATTATCACCTAGCGTGAAAACCCATTCTCACATAAGTATGTTGTACCAAAGGATAAAAGGAAGTTCACCGCTCTGCCAGCCGTACGTGTCTGCCAGTCATCAAGCCACCATTACGTAAATCTTGTCGCGAACCCCCCTACCGTCGAATGGCGAACTCCTAGGGATTCGCGTACCCCACTTTGAGAAACCCTGATCTAAGTCATGCATTTTGAATCTTTGCCGAGAATGATGTCGTGGACCGCAGCCGTCGTGTATAATCAGGTGAACTGGGTGATAATCTGTTATCCCCACATAAAAAATGAAACATTCGTGCAAACCGAGCTTAATTAGTGATTTATATTTCTGGTTTATTTCACTCAATAGACGGAACACAACAACGTAGCATATATATATGAATTACTTTGTTATGCTGGCGTTCTCTGAAATCATAGTGTCTTCAGCCTTTTCGGCCCGTGTGCTTCTCAGATTTGTCGATAAATTTTTGAACTTTAAGATGTAATTTATTTATTTGTATTTCGTGCCGGTTAATGACAACCATATTAAACGTCCTGTACTAATATTGGTGGTATTTTTCTTGTGACGCTACATTTCTTGCTGCAGCCCGTGTATAAATGAAACAATATTTCGAAGCCAATAAGTGTATTGTATTACTACTAACTTTCTCATTTATATTTTTATATACAAAACTATCGTAAGGCAACTGTTTCAAATCAACAAAAATGCTTTACAATTAACATTTATAATCGTAATATTTCGCGTTGTTACATTTAGCGTGAGAATTTGCATCACTTATTTAAAAATCTCCTTATATTTTACACGAATGTGCCGGTGAAAAATAAACGTAGACATTTCCAACCAGCTGGTACAAGTTTTGTGTTGCTATTCGTGTCTAAACTACCAAAAAGGTACAAATATTTAAAAAAAAAAAAAAAGAGTTTTAAATTTTGGTTCAAATAAAAAAGACGTTCAATGTAATCTATACGCTAAAAAAGGCCTTAATTATAATGGTTGCCCTTAGCAAGCTTAACTTCTGTCTTTAATATTTATTTTCTATTGACAAATAATATGAGTGTAGCAGGTTTATTTTCATTAATTTGCAATATTTACTTATTGTTATTATTAAAAAAGGTAAAAGATTAAACCGTGAATTAAATAAACTTTTAAACTTACATAACATACATAAATTTTATTCTATTTATACTTATATATAATAAAGAAATAATTGGTGCTTATTTCCTTTCCTTTGCTATTGCATAAATACGTTACGATACGAGGTTTAGATACCTATTTTTTTTAAATACATTAAGGCAATACAAATGAAATAAAATATATAAATAATTCAATCATATTTAAATTTTATACATATTGATAGTAATTATAAAAAGATATATTGTTTTAATTTTCCACGGAAAACATTAAAAGTCTAATATACCAAAAAGAAGAGAAGCATAATCATCAAATAAAGAAAAAATATATTTACAAAAATAATATTTATAAAATAAATTTAAAATTAAAATTGATAACATTAAAATATATATTGTGATATACATACAAGTTTATAAAGTTACGAAAAAAAGCATATTGACATGATTTATATAATAATATTTAATATAAAAACAATGGTATTTTTAAAATTTTGATTATAATAATATAATCAGAATAAGGATATACAGAACTTACATATTTATAACGTTAACAAGTTTGAATAAGATCATTAAAAAAGCAAAGCCCATACTTTGTGGCAGTGAACCATAGACAATTTCAAACTTATTACAATAAAAATCTTATATAATATATACTGTAGTGTGTCAAAATTCTTTTTTCTATATATTTATTGAATATTGGCGGAAAATTTAAAATTAATACTGTATGTACTCACAGTATATTTTTTTTCTAAATAACTTTTAGTTATCTTCAATAATAGTCTCGCAATTGCGGTACAAAAAAATTCATTTCATATGTAACCTAATTTTATATTAAAAATAGTTAAAAATAATTTCATATACTTTTCACATTTACTGATTATCTGAATCGTAATTTATTGTATTTTGAAACTTTTAGTAAATATCATCTGTTTAAATATTTTGTTATAACCGCATATAATTAAGTATAACATAATCGAAACGTTTCGATATATTCGTGACATAATTTTAGTAAGACTTATGCACAACCGAATTTATTCGCTTAATAGAACTAATAAAAATACGTATCATAAGTGCTTAAAATTAATTTGACTCAAGTTCACTGTGTGATATTTATGAATTGCTTTTCATTTTCCTCTAATAACTACGCTGAAAATTTCCCTTCGAATCTATTTTATATTAACCACGTTTTAATTAAAATAAATAAAAATTAAAGTGAAATTAATAAAAACATTTATCATAGACATATATTCGAATTGATTATAAAAATAAATAAATCATAATAAATTTATATGAACGTATATTTTAACTTATATTTTTCGTTACGTTATTTATTAATGAATGAATATCTAATAGAAAATTAAACTATTTAAAAATTAAGAGTAATAAAAATATAATAATTGTATTACATGAAAATAAATGTATTTAGAAAACAAAGTTGTAAAGAGATAAATATTACAGTGAATCTAAAATAATGCCTTACTATACTTAACTTATGGAAAATGGAAACCTATTGAAGAACCGTTTGTATCTAATTATAAAGGTTTTCGATTAAACTAAATTTACAATATTTCAATTAATCATATTTGCTTAGTTATATTCGAGTTTTAATTCTAATCGTGTGCGTGGGTACTTTGCGATTTCTAACTAATCCTTATTTTCACAGTCTAAGCCTTTTTTTTTTTAATTTTGCCTATTTTTCATTAAATATATTATTATAATCATTTAACTGCGTTTAACATTTATATAGCGTTTATACATTTCTCACTATAGTGAAGAGACTTATTAATGTTTTATGGAATATATAATAAATCATTTTAAATCATTTATTATTTTTATATTCCTAAATGTACAATTTTTATAGTTTGCAAAAGGTTACATATAAAGGTGTCGTTTACACGAACAAACGATTAAAAAATACAAGCAAAGCAAAAAGCTTCATGTTGATATATATTTCACAAGTTCCATAGTGTATTATTGTTAATATGAAATTCTTAAACAATTAGGAATTGAAAATACAGTAAATTCATTAAGAAATCGAAAAACAAATAGTTATGTATAAATTATTATGTGAAAAATATAGTAGAAAACAATTTTTACGTCTTCCACTAAGGTACGCAATATTCACAAGCCTTTTTTTATTTAATGTAATAAAAAAAAATATATAAATTAGCATACTAACACAACCGTACGTGTTTTTATAAGCCTTTAAAAAAATCTCACAATCAGTTCGATTTATTATAAAATTAATTATATAATCATACTTGACATACCTTGCCATAGACAAAAAATATTTAATATCCAAGAAACTATATATAGCTGTAGAAAATCCATAGTTTGAGAATTGGTACACGAAATTATCATACCAATAATAACTTGGTCGATACCAAATTACGTAAAAGTAACGTATAGAAATTGCTTTCCCATATGAAGTTCAACTTCTATTTCGGTGAGCAGTGTTGTCGGTTCGGATCGCTACGGACAGTGAGTATCGATGAATTTTTAAAAAGTTCGGCGTGGGACGGAAGAATCGATACAACAACGGTACGGCTGGGACGATAATAGTTTTAGTATGATTCCAATTCGGGCTTAATTAATAATCGTTCAGCCTTATTCGGAATTAAATTTTAGGGAACAAACTTTACAATGGGCGGTTGTAGCATCACTCAACTGCCTATACGTTGTGGAGTAATCCTTTATCCATTTAAAAATATTATAGACATCGGCCTTGATAACGTACTCGTATTAGGACGTGGTATTTTATTAATTAGATAACTATTTAAAAAATTCATAGTACTGTTACAAATAAAATTCGTCAGAAGCATAAACCTTTTTTTAAAGTGTTATCAATGAAATAAAAATTACACGACGTATTTAAATCCTTATTTTATGTGTCTATAGATTTTTGTCAATAAATATTATCTAAACAATATTATACCTTTAATTAGGAATTAAAATAAATTATTTTATTGATTTATAATCGATAGCCATTAAATAATATTGCAAAATGCACTTCGTCTTTACTATAAATGGTTTCAATTCACGAACACTCACAATGCATATAATTTTATCATATGTTAATTTTTTTTAGCACGCGTGCATTTACACTGACAGCATTCGAGCGTGTTTTAATCATATATTTTTGTTCATAATAGGAGTTAAAAATTATTTTCTTACCTAATAATGGTATAAATTATTTTTCGTGACAACATTCTCTATTACAAATACCGCCAAAATTAATTTATATTGAGCAATAATTTACAAAATAAAATATATAGTAGACTCATTGAATCGACCGAAATTCAATCATCGGTTTTATTTTGTCGCGAAACCCAAGTTCTCGAAAAAATTAATATTGCATTTAAATGATTGTAACAAGTCGAATAGTTTGAAGATTGATAAATATTATTTAGAAAAACGATTTTTTTTTTAAATAACTTTTACAATCAGATCTTTATGATTGATATACGGATATCATTACTCCATAATATTTAGAAATAGAAAATATATCACGAAAACATTTTGCAAAATACTTTTTTTTATTTCACAACGCGTTATAAAAATCTCTTTCGCTCAACTCTCGTCCGAAGCTTCGGGGCATAACTCTAATCTAGCATTTTCACGACCATTTTTTTTAAGCAAGAAAGCTTTGTGACCACATTACGAGTAAAATTATTCTTCTAAATGTCCTTTTCTTATAGTTCAACTTAGCTCGTGGTGCACTTTATATGACCTGCCGATACCAAAGCCACATCTTCAGGAGTCGTGTCATCTGAAAGGAGAAAAATATCATTAGTTCATTCCTTTCTCTATATGTATATGTACGGATCGAAACAGCAAGCAAAAAATTTGTAATTGAAATTTATATATTATTTTCCTATTGAATCAAAAAGAAAAAAGTTCAAAATTTTTTTATCGATAACCTTCCTAAAACAAGCCCTCCTACTCTATATCTGACACAATGAACTTTTTAATTCCCAAAACGTTACTTAATTGTTTAATCTATGATTCTTTGAATTCTTTTAATTTTATAAATACTACAATAAATAGCCAATTTTGTATTTTATCTAAACGCCGAACCTCTGTAACTAAATTCGTCGTACATCTCTAGGCATAACCAATTTTATTACACTAAAATAAGTCTAAGCTAAGGCCACATTCGCATTTTTCGTCTATCGGTTTCTGTTTGCAAATTCTTCTGGGCACTTTGCGCACACATTGCGGTTTATTCGTGTGCTCTTTTTAATTTTGTGATTGTAAATTAAGGTGGTAATTCATAAGTAGCAGAATATAATTCGATGCGTCTATAGGCTAATGGTTATTATATAAGTGGTTTGCGGTCCGGGAAATTTAACTTCGTAGGTTCGAATCCGATATTCGACTATTATCGTAAATGTCCTAGTATAATTATTTAAGCTTAGGTCGAACGGAATTGTCAGTAATGTCAACTGTATTAAAATTCCAAATTGTAATTTCAATGTAAATTTAAAATCCTTGCAATCTAAATGTCATGCATAATAAATTTACATTTCATGCTGAAAATATATTTTACAGAGTAAAAGGTTCATCGAAAAACGTAATATAGTCTTTCTACAGATTATCAAATTATTATATTTTACAATACATTACATTGCCGTCTAAATATTTGATTAAAAACTATCTACTTTTATTTCGTGAAATAGTCACAAAAAAATATATATTAACATAAAAAAAATTTAATGTAGAAATCTGTGAATATTTAATAAACTAATCTCTCCTTTTTAATTATATTTCTATAATAATTAAAATAAATGTGTTTTAAATTAAAAAAGTGCAATATCAATGATTCCTATTTACGACATGGTAAACTCTAAACTCAAAAGTATTTTTTTTTCATAGTTTCAAGGTTTTTGTTTGAAAGCATTAAAATTAATAAAATAAAATATTTGAGTTTTTGTAGCAAGCGACGTTCAAATGTTAATTTAGGTCGAAGCAAATGAAATCTAGTGTATTTTATTAAATATTGAATTGTGCATTTTATTAGTGTTCTGGATGCGTTCCGTGATTATGGACCTAAAGCGTATGGTAATAAAGCTCAAGCCTTCGCACGTACCTCTGCGCGGTATATTTCATTAGGCGTTCACGAATGATGACTTGGTCCTGTCAAGACAATGTTTGTATGAGACGCGCTTCCGTATCAATTATCTATATCAATTAATAATACGGGTTTTTAGCTGTGCATATACCTGTCTCTCTTCCACATTTGGAGTGGTAATTTGTAAATTTAATATTTTGAGTGTATTTGTATATTTATTTTAAGAAGGGGCAATCCAACAGGTGCGTAACCATCGGTATATCGGTATCCATCACACTAGAGGAGTTATGGATATCTTTGTCAGCATTCACGGTCAAAATAGAAACTAAAAATTTTAATGAAAGATAAGAATTCTAAAGGTTGAATGCTATTGCATTTTTAAGAAGAGGTCTTTTGCAAATGTATTTAATGTCTTACCTAAAAAATTACTTTATCCAATTTACAGTTTTTGAACTACCTAACATTTTTTTTAAGTTAGCGAACCACAGATGTATAGAAGAAATTGCATTCTTTGGTATTTAAGCTTATTTAACCTTATCGAATGCACGATACTAGATTTGAAAACTACAATAGAATACCGGATATTTGTTAAAAGGAAGAGTAAAGAAGAAAATTCGTCTGGTATTAATTCGGAACCTCATATAAATAATGTTGGAATGAAGTTTGATTTGTGACGAAACTAGATGGAAGATAAATCTAGGTAATACGAAATTGAACTAAAATCTCTACTCTAATAATTACAGAACCTACTGGATGTATTGATAGTTCCTATACTTGATACAATCATGATTGAACCATGGTTGTATTAACTAGGACTAACTATATTCAAGAAGGATCTACAAGTAGGTAGAGATTATAATTATAAAGCCTGAATCGACTTTGGGCAAATATTCTGTACAAAAGTAACTAAACTGATTTTATATTACGATTATCGTTTTGTCACTCGTAGTCGGTGGATCCTGCTACACATTAGAAAAGACTCGGGTGAACTGATCACGGAAAATCCATATAATCCATTTGAACTCAAATCTTATTGGTTATTGACGAAGAGGAAGATGGCTAGAGCGAGACAACTTCGTCTTAGCATCTCGCTCGTGATGTACAGCTAATTGTAAGAATTCTTAAATCTTACAATTAGCTGTTTTTGTTGCCACTTAAAAGATGGTAGGTCTATTTTATATATCTTGCTGTGAACTTAGAAGTGTTACCAGATCAATAAGAAACTAATTACAAGTCTATTACATTTAAATGCAACTACGCTATTAGCCAGGAAATGTACATAAATTTTAGATCAGTTTGTTGTTGATAAAATATGCGTATTATAAATATATTATTCAGTTATCTTGTCTAGAATGTGTCAATTGAACTACACAATTATGTCTTACTAGGCCGTAGTTACTTAATAGGATTACCAAGCAACCGTCGATATGACTAAAGCTATTTCAAACGACACGGCAAAGCATTCGTCCATTTATTGTACCCCTGAACAGAATCAACAGCTAAGACAAATTGCATTTTTACTGCCAATCGACCTTCGACACCATTTTCCCCCTGATCCGTTATTCATACGCATTTGTGTACACTTGCTAATTATGTTTTTATTTCTATTTTATACCAGTACAAAATTGTAATATATTTATTGACCTGTGTGGTTTTAGACGAGATTTTTTTAAATTTCAAAGTATAATGGTGATGACTACGTAGACAATATTTTTACATTATTATTACTTATCTGTGCAGAATAAATTACGATACTTTTTATCTATAAACATGGACGTACACTTAAATCTCATATATATACAATTTCGTGCAATAATACCGGTTAAGTGTGGGATGCAATATCGTCGTCATAATACAACCAAACTCGAACCTATACTGTTTTAGGTAAATTTAGTTCTATCAAGGATAATCGCTTGTTTAGAAATATAAAAGATTCTATAAATAAATTAGAACTTTTGGTTAAAACTTACCCAGACAATGAAGCAGAATTGGAAATTGGAGGGCTGTTCGATTCAAAGCCGTCTTTCGGCTTCTCGTTTGCCAGCTGCATCTTCAACTGGTGCCCGAAGCAAGCTAGATCTTCTCTGAACGTATCGGAGCCGGGGGTTGTTGGCTTCCCGTCGTCGCCTGTGGCCATTCCTTCAGCATCACTCTGCAAAGGGGCTTGCTCGGATTCTTCCTCAGTATTGTAGATCTTAAAATACGCAAATGTCAAATATATCACAGAAACTATAAATGACGGTATCGGTATGGCCATAGCATACACAAGGTTTAGAGTATTCTGCCACATGTCCAAGTCTGTTATGACGAGGCCAGGATCGACACGGCTGTAATAGCAAGTGTAGTTGGTGCCTAGGGGTCTGTACTTTCCGTAGAATATGGTACAGTTGAGAATCGGTGGGTAGCCGCAACCCTTCACGTTAGGGAAGAGGCGAGCTCCAGTGAAGTACCATTCGGAGTCGTTTCCTTGCAACCCAGTAGGTATTGCCTCGCTCAATTCTTGGTCATCCATCTCCGGATAATTTTTATCGACTGGCGCTTCGTAATTGTTCTCGTAATCGTAATCCTTCCTCAAGGATCTCTCGGCTCTAATCAAATTCTCGTATGCGGTCGACGTTACGTTCGGATATTCACCTAGTTTATAGTTGACCCGTATCTGTGTACACTCGAACAGATCCTTCGTGCAGCCCTCCCTGCAGGACGCCCAAGAGCAGTTACTGGCTCCTACTAAATGTTTAACTTGAGTGGTGACACATAACGCACCCACAGGATCGAATTGCATGAAGATAGTAGTGAATGCTGGCTCGATGACAAATGGTACTAAAAAGAGAAACGCGAAGAGGCTGAAAATGGCGAGTAGAACAAACGTAGCTGTCGTGTAGAACAGGAGTTTCTCGAGAAATGTGGGGGGAATCGGTAGCTTCTCTTCCTCGGCCATGTTGGCGTGGGAGCGCTAGTAGCGACCATATCGCTTGTTTCACCTAGGCTTTATCATTTCATGTGAATTTTCTTCGGTCTTTTAACACACAATCGGTTTCTTGACAAGTGTTTAAGTTTCCTTCGATACTACTTGTTTACATTTTTATCTGTGGCTTGCTGTTTGTTTAGCAAGTACGCACTTTAATGGACCTTTTTGGAAAATTACTGTAATTATTTTTTTTGCTTCGTTCGTCAACTAAAATTAAATTATTTTGAATATATGTTCATAAAGTCTTGCCATTTTAAAAATAAAACTACGCAGTTCAGTGTCAGAATTTTTATACGTTCTTTTTTATACTTAATATACATCAATGATTTGCCTAACGGTATTGTAAAAACATGTAAATGTACTTCTAAGTGGAGAAGTAGTTTTTTTATTTTAATTGGGTCAATCAGATTCAGCCCTAGAATTATATCGAGATAACATTGCATAGATATTTACATATAACGGAAATATTGAATATTATTGTTAATTTTAATTTTGATTCTATATTTTTAAATTTAGATCAGTTCGTTAGTTCATTTTCGCAGTTAGATCAGTTATTTTAGATCATAAAGTGGTGTGGCTTAGCAGTAATTTAAAGATGTATATATGTGGGTCATACTAAAAGTTTCTGGAACCGGCACATTACAATAAAAAAAAAGCAATTACGGAATTCGAAAATGAACTCTCTGGGAGCATGTTACTTTTATTTTGCGAGACTGTCATTTGTATTTTTCATTGTGGCGTCCTTTAGAAAATTGTGTGTTGCTATTACACTGAATTTGACAAGTGAAAATTGATTCGTTCAATGATTTTAAACGATTTTAGCTGTGTTTAAAGAGTTGTCATAGACTTCAATTACAACATTTAGTAAACGTGGACGTCACCATTCCTGTATACGTTAAGGTCGGCCGATTTAAGAACAGTTACATACATCAAAGTTACAGAATCCAATATTGATACCGCACGACAACTAATTGAAACTGATAAAACAAATATTTGTCAGTACATTCGTACTGTATTAGGCATTGGAATGAGCCAAGTGCAAAACATTTTACATGCAACATGTATCCATAGTGCAAAGCTTTCGAACCATCACATGACTGATGGTTCGGAAGCTTTGCACTCTATGGATACCGCATGATTTACCGGAACACCAGACACGACTGCGTGTCGAGGGGTGCCATAATATGATAAAAAATCTTTTCTTTTAAAGGCATGCCCATGAGAAATAAGAAAAGTAGAAGCAACGGGGAAAGAAAATTATAGCTTTTTTTTAACATTACCTAACAGTTTCGCTTGAAAACCAGAGGACATTAACTGTACGTGGTACGTAAACAATTGCTTGGGGAGTGATAGAAAAAGTTCTCGAAAAGCGACCGCAATGCAATCCTAAATCACGATAACGCGTCCGCTAAGATAACGACGGCATATTTGTAGGCCGCAAATGTGGAACTGTAATGCAGTCAGACTCAATTTTCGAAATATATAAATAAAAATAAACTTTGAGTTTTACGATTTACATACCGCGAGCGGTGAATGCGTTCCATGAAACCAATGAAGAGGTTCGTACTAAAGACTGGATACACTGCTACATTCAATGGTTCTAACGAATGAAAAAATGTATAAATATTGAGGGCAATTGAAAAATCCCTAAAGAAATCCGTATGGCCTAAGTATTACACTCACCAGTCACTAAAATAAAATGTAGCATAAATGATTTATATATACTTAGTTGGTAGTATTAAATAAATAAACGGCATTAGTGTACAGATAGAGAGATAGTCACGAGATGAATTGTTCCGTTTTCTCATTATATATAAGGAACCCTAATTGTTCCCTTTTTTTAAAGAATACTAGCAATGATATTTACATTTCTAGAATTCCAGTTAAATACTTAAACTAAGCTTGTGCTGGGAGATGGTGCAATAGTCGAATGGGTGAACCTACGAACATAAGTTTCGCAGATACCCTAGGCCGTTAGGTTATTGACGCTTCGTTTTTCCTATGATTATTATATTATTAGCCTATTTAAATATACGTTTCCATAGATGAATACTTGTTAATTAAAATAAATAAATATAATAAATATAAAACATAGGTTAATTTATTTGTTTTATCCTTCCGAGATGCTACAGTCAATCTGTTTGCACACAGTTTTGTGGGACACTGTGTTATCCTAAGATTATCATGGACCTTTTATAATTCTAATAAATAAATAAAAAATATCGTTGTTATATTGCAACATGAGAGCTATTAGGGCGTTACGTATCTAACTCAACGGAGGAAGACTCGGATGCAGTGTCAAAAGGAAAAAGTTACATAAATAACATTCATATTCTAAAAATATCAATTTGTGTTGCCCAAAAAAATATTGTTCCTCGGCAGCAATAGAACCTGGACTTGCGACGAATCTGCAAGATACTCCCATGCGACGATCAAAAATGTAGCATCTACAACTTTTCTTTAAACCAGATAATCAAAAAACAATCTCTTGTTCTCTTCGTAAGAATATTTGTCTGACAAATATGCTTGGATTTAAACTTTGATTTTGGTTCAATACTGGGACAAGTCCTGAAATTTTTGTAAACACTTATTATTTAAAAAAAAGCAATTAGTTGAGCTTCATGCCGCTTCGCGCCAGCAGCTGCATGGTCCTTCCCTTATAGCGATACTGCAATGTGTCTCTGCTACACATGAAATTATTGTTTTGTTATCGGTTCTTAATACGTCTGCGAAATTTCATATAATTCCGGATCGTTCCATACGTCTGTGAGTATATGAAAACTGAATTGAAATGTTATACATATCTTATATATACATATGTTTGTATATGTTTATGCGATCAAATTTCAGGTGACGTCTGTAACACCTAATATTATATTTAAAAAAAAACCAAACAAAAAACAATACTAGTTACTATATACGTACACACATAGAAACATATGAACACATATGTATACAATAAACGTTTAAAATATGTATTTTATTTTTGTACGTAGAGTACTTAGTATCAAATATCCCATGCAAGACCGCAATACGTAATAGCGGTCATTGATCGTTATATCATGGAACCTGATCCATGAGGAGAAGACAGATCTTCGCGTGTAAAGCGAAATCCTACACTTTAATTCTACTTACTCGTATATGTATACAGTGAAAGAAAATAATCGCAAGCTACACTACTTTGGTCATATAATGCGTATGAGAAATACAACCTGCTTCAAGTGATTATGCAAGGAAGGGTCCAGGGAAAAAGACCGCCCGGAAGGAATTAAGAATCTCCGGACACGGTTAAACTTGAGCACAAGAACCTTGTTCCGTGCAGCTATCACCAAAATCTAGATATCTCTAATGATAGCCGACCTCCGGTAGGACGAAGGTCTTTAAGAAGAAACAGAATACACCGTGAGAAGTGAATAGGCATTTGTTGAGTTAGTGCGCTGTACTAGTAAACGTTTACAACACCAGATGGGATTACTTGTTACTAGTACTATATGACAGTGGTTATATGATATGAGGCCCGTTCTATCCCGGTTTCTCGTGGCAGTAATAAGGGGTTTCCTATTCCAGCCAACGAGGAAACTGCTTATTTACTAATGACACTAGGTAGTAGAATACCGCCATGTCACTGGCCGGTTCTCTCCAGTCCATACAGATAGAAGCGTTGCTGGAGTTTTGCGTAAAAACGTCCGAATAGATCTGACTCACCCTCTAAGTCACGCCTAAAGAAGTTTTAGTTCGTTATTATATTTTTTAAAGAGGGAGGCAAACGTGAATGAATTACGCAGGTAATCACTTCCGCCCATAAACAGTGGCATCACGGACTTTGCAAATCTATAATGCATCTTTATGACTATGGTTGCATGATTAAAATCACAGAATTGTCGAACAAGGCCGCATCGCATGCCTTGCATAACCGTCTGTGAGTATTTATAATTTCAGCCACAATCAATACGCTGGGGGCTGAATTCCTGGCTCGACAGACAGTCTGGCGTCTGCTGGAATTAGGCTATGAAATAGATCTGTTCAGGCACTATCGCATCGTGGATTTGAACTTTATTTTCATGCGATTAAGAGATTCTTTCACGTATGTCCCTATTTTATTAATATGCCTTCGATTATATATCTAAGAAATCATCGACACGTATAAAGTATATAATTTTATGATTGTCTATTTCATATCTATATTTCTATTGTCTCTAAACGAATTGTCGATTTATTTTTTGCTTGATAATATATTCTTATTTAATATTATTTTTTTTGAATTGTTTCATTTACACGAGTCAATCAAATATCAACAGACAATTTTTTATATTCTAATAGACTGAGGTAAGATTTTTTCCCTATCAATGATTGTTTTTATGACGAAGGTGCTTAAGCAGCCGTTGCCTTTGTCATCCACGGTGAGGTGAAGAGGAACCCACACAAGGCGACCTTGAATGCGCACTAGTGCAGTACGCGGTGGAGACGGGGGGAGGGGTCTAAGTCGGTACGAGTCCAACGTAACCTTGTCCTGCGATATAAAAAAAACACACATATCATTTTAAAAAAACGCATATAAAAGTCATAGTAAGATGTATGCTCCAAATAAAAACCACCCGAAGTTGCAGTAGATGTGATGGGTATTCTTTTGAGTCTTCCAACTTTGCCCTCAGAAATGATGAACCTATTTTTCTATATTATCTTCAAATATACACCAATAGCATAACACTATTCAGACATTATATTGTTATATAATAGTATACGATACGTACACCAATGTACAGATTGTACATTACTTGGTTAGTATGTATATAAAGAAATAGTTATTATAGAACATTTCTTTAATTTGAATTTAGCCGTGACTCACTCCGTTGGTAAAGAAGTGTGGAGTCGGGCTCGGTCGACAGATGGCGGTATAAGGGATGCAATATACTACGTTGGTAAAGCGGGGCTGTCATTGTCTGAGAGGTTTGAAAGATATAAGAGTGTAATTAATTATTGTGCTCAAGTGTTAAAAATTTGAAGAAAAGATTGAGATTGTGAATAATAAACGTTAAATGTCGTTTCTTTGATTACAGAGCAACACATGGTTTTATTCACCGACAATAATAGAAAGAAACATTATATGTATTACAGTTAAGTAAATTTAAGTCAATGAAAAAGCAAGAAAACGAATGCATTTTGAACATCATTTTTTAAAATAAAAAAGTTCATATAGATCATTTTATTTTAAAAAATGTTTCTCAACCAATTTTATGTTGCGACCCACGATATAGCCAAAAAGGTAATTAAAGTCTTGCGACTCCTTTACTATAATATTATTATAACATTTAAATTAATAGTCTATTTACACAAATCAAGCAATTACATGGCGATATTTAATTTTATAAAACACCAGAAGTCGCATATGCGCCGGAAGGAAAGAAGAAAAGGACCTTTAAGAAAGCCTCTTTGTTTATAGGCCCCTCAGTCGTATCAGTTCGGAAATACTGGCGACAGCTGATTCCACAAATCACAAAAAACGTGCTGTCCACTTTCGAATAAATGTTGACGAAGATTTGTAGACCAACAGTGCTGGAGGTAGACCACCACATTTGTAGACCACCTTGCAGGTAGCAGGGGAAGCATCTCACCCTCAGAGAATACCAGATTGAAACAGCCGCATAAAACTGCTTTTTTTCCGGGCTGAAGGCCGCTGTTTGCCTTAGGGCTTTTATAGTTTCACTGAGTTGACACAAAACCGCTGTTTCTAATGGTGAGTGTAGGGACCCAAGCAGAATGCAGGGAGTGAGACATTGCATTTCAGTGTTAAGACGTGACAACGCGTGAATATCTTGAATTATTATTGAGAATGGATGGTAGATGTCGCAAACAACACTTACCATTCCAAAGTCGGATTGTAGACATTTTTTAATTACATTGAGAGTAATAAACGAGCACACAGTTCACCTGGTGGCAAGTGATTCATGTGTCCCAAGACATCTACATTCATCATTGCAATACCTTGTCACCAGTGTTAGAAGTCTCCGGATCCCTGCATTCACTAGACGAAACACAGCAGCAATTTGCTGCTGTTTGACGCTGGTATTCTGTGAGAGCGTGGTCCTACCCCGGTCGACCTGACCCATTCATTCTGCAGCTAGAAACAAGCTAGAAAAATTGATTGCTTATTGACGATGTATATTAGTGTCATGGTCCGCAGGTCATATGAACTGTGTGTTACATTCTCACCCCCAATAAAAAGCTAACTAACCACGTCTTATTACGTTACGATCCCATTACTGTTCCATTTCATTTTTTGAATGAGGTATCCGTTTATATATTGCACAGCATTCAACGAAGCTTAAAACCGACGGTAGATTGGCAACACTTCGCCGTATAAAGTGACGGTAAATGCCGGAGGTATTAAAAGTTTGAAACATTCTCAGTCGCGAAGTGATAAAGGCGAAATAAAAAAAAGCACGACTCAACTTTTTACTCGAACTGATGTCAAGCCTTTTGTCGCGTCACCTCCGATCGCTTTGTTCTGAAACTGCTTTATCTTGGATGTTCTTTTATCATGGAATTGCTAATTTATAATTATTTATTCTTAAGTAAAATAAACATTATGGAAGTGTTTAACTGATTTATTGTTTTATAGGGTTATGAACTAACCGTAGCACGAGTAGATACTCGATCGGGGTGGGAGCATGTTTTGTGCAGTATCTGCGTAAATAGTACCTAAGCACCACTGTTTAGTCTGATCGCCTGGTGAAAGGAAGAAACTGGAGACCCTTTTTAGTGGTGACGAGGGATTTCATCTTAGTCCATTATTATTCTGTCACTTGCTGTGTTTGCAGCATAATGCTCCTGTTTGGTTGTTTTGGTCCAGAGAAAAGCGGCGAAACATTCCCTTTCAGTCTTCAGGGTTGCCAACGTACGTCCTTCTTGAATCTTTGTTGAAGATGTAGATATGTCGCAATTATCACCATACGCCAGGCACTAACTAGTTGGCTCGTTTGAGTTTTTTTTAGGTTTGCTGCTATTTTATGTGAGGCCATCGTTGTTCCTCGATGGAGCCTATCCATTCATGTCACATCTAGAAACTAACTGCAGGGTAGCACTACTATTGTTAAAATAAATTATTATATAAGAAAATAATATTATTTTATAAAAAAAAATATTGAGTGTGTGTTTGTCGAAGCTAATATAATAAAAAAATATGTAGCAACGGGAAGTGTCGAGTGACAACTTTGTGCAGAAGCTTAGCCGAGCTTTTGTTTGATAATGTTTTGTAAAGCCAATCCGCTTATCGTAGGAGAAAACCGATTAGAATTTTCTATTATTTCAGAGTGTTTCAAATTTGTTTTTAATATTGTGATTATGACGGAGATATATCTAATTTCATATTTGTTGTGCACATTTATTATGGACGGCAAACCGAAACAACGAGAACGAGCTTCACCGAATGGTAATGATTCTGATCCATTGATATATCCTCGATATACGCCACGCCTTTGCAACTCCTCTGGTGTTAAGGATGTTCATGGGCGGCGTTGATCACTTACCATCAGGTGGACTGCATGCTCGTTTGCCATATATCCTATAAAAAAATATAGAGTAATATGTTGATGAGTTGTCACTTTTAAGGACTAAGGCAAGAAAAGAAATGAAAAGAAAGAAATTTATTTATAGACTCGACGCCGCTGACGATGGCAGTTAGGGCTACCTATGTCAATGGGACTTCAAACACCTTACGGGCCCTGTCTGGTCTGGATTATCTGTTTGGCAGCAACCCCAGTTTGAGTTCTTTTTGGGATAGTGGTTATATATTATCTCATTCTTTAAGCATGTCCCAAAAATTAGGAAAAAATTGGTTTTGTCAAAAGGATAATTGTCATTGTTTATTGAATTTGACATTTCAATGTTTGCTTGTAAAAGTGAGAATGATTGCCGTCAGTCGAGTTTTACAATAAAAATCAATGGTAGTTTTAGTAATTATACCAACTGTAGAATTTCTTAAAATATAGCAGGTATATTATTTCAATAAATAGGTCTTATTATATTAATTTTGTTTTAAAAACATGACATTCTTTTTACAAAGTCAGTCTTTTGTTTATTGATGAGCTTTGTATTTTCATTACGTTTGTACACTTTTCGTTATAATGGATAGTTTAAAAATTCGTGAATTATAGAATATGAGTTCCATCGTGGCACAAATGGCACGTAATATCAACAACGTTTACGGAGTGCACTTTACAAACGAACGCACAACCCGTTATTGGTTTGGATTCTGTTCGACAATCGAAAGCGCTCAGCAAGTTGGTTAGATCCTGGTTCAGCACCAAAGCAATCTCTTAAACGAAAAATTACCTCTAGAAAGTTGATGGTCACTGTTTGTTGGTCTAGTGCCGTTGTGATTCTTCACAGTTTTTTACCAACCGGCAGGGGCATTGCTGTGGATGTGTACTGTGAAGAACTGAAGAAAATGATGGAGAAGCTCGCACATCTGTAACCGGCTCTGATCAATCGGTCGTCCCCGCTGCTCCTACATGACAACGCGCGACCCCATACTGCACAACAGACAGTCTCCAAGCTGCAAGAGTGGGTGCTGAAAAGCTCCACCGTACTCACCAAACCACCGACAATTACTTTTTCGAAAATTTGGACAACTTTTTAGCGGGCAAAAAATTCAAATCCCGAGAGGCAGTACAAAATGCTTTTGAAGAGTTTGTTGCCTACCGTCCAGATTTTTACAAGAAGGCCACCAATAAACTACCACTGCGTTGGCAAAGATGCATCGATTGCTTTGAAAAAAAAATACTATAACTCATTTCATACAAAACGCCAATTTCATAGGTAAAATAGGTAAAGACCTATTACATCTTTAACTTATCTCAATGTTTTATCCAAAATGAGTACTTTATAGCACTCGAAACTAGAGACTAAAAAAGATAAAATCCGTATAAATCGATTTAATAATAAATAAAGAACTAATGAGATAACTCCTATAAGAGGTATACATACAAAAAATATGGACAAATAAATGTTAATTCTACCATTGGACAAGTCTTAAGACATGCTCCGTTCGTTACGGTTACAGCCGAGGATACCGGAAGAGTCGTTTTTGATGCTTTCAGAAAAGGTGTGAATTGAAATTTATCCTCTATTTGGGATAATATATACTTTAATCAGATGTTATAGTTTTGAAAAATTCAAAAAAATACTGTTCTTATAATTGTTAGTGCCACTTTTTTATTTTATCCAATAATATAGCGCTTAGCGCTTAAGGTTCGGGTAATGTTCCAGTTAAATATAGTTGTTTCCTTCCATCACGCGAACTTTTACGCATATACGAGAACATTCTCAATCGTTGTCGAACATTTCCACCTCTTTCTATCACGCATGTATTGCCATTCTGCTCACACGTTTCTGGAGACAGGTGGGGTATAACTAGGCCCGCAACGGCCTGAAAACATGTTTCAGCCTGCAGAAAACGGCCTGTATATGACGGGATCTTTTTAAAAAGAATTCTGTAACTTCCCCTTCATCCAGACTCAGTAACAATATGCTCCTTTGTCATTCTTAGTTACAGTAATGAAAACAATTCTTGCTGTTATCGAATGAAGGAAAATATTTTTTTATTTAATAATTTAACGATGAAATGCGGCTCGACGGATATTTGCTTTGCGATAGAGCTAATCGATAGCCACTTAGGCAAAGTGGCTAAGTCCGCTTTGAAGCATGTCATTGGTTTACTTTAAGTGGTCAACTTGAAAATAATGGCCCTGTCGATCAACTCAACATTCTTTGAGCTCTCGAGGTCTAGTCCACTCAGTAGCGGGCAAAATGTAAATATATACGCTTTTTATTAATCGACTTCAAAAGGAGGGTTCGATAGACTCTATATAACAACAGTGCTAGAGTCAAGCTGTATTTAGTTTCTAACTGCGAACAGGATGGATCGGCACGATTAAAATCAGATTACAATAATTATTGTTGTACTATTAGTATCTTGGTATCTTTAAAGATCTAGGCAGTTAGTAAAATAAAGATAACAAAGAGACATTTTACCTGATGACAAATGATTGATACTGCCTATGAACACCTACAACGATCCTCAGCATTCCAAGATGCAAATGCGTTGTCACACCTAAGTACTAATATGGAATGTCTCTACTAGTCACTTGGTCTCCGGTTTTCTACACTCACCAAAAGAAACATAGCAGCGTTATGCAAGTATTATTTTAGGACACGGACCATCCTTGGTCAAGGTGACCCATCCATTCCGCATACTTAAATGAAATTAAGTAAAACAAAATCGTCGTCGCATTTCGAAAGTGATATGTGCGTCGATGCCGATAAATAGATTAATTCAAACATATATTTTAAGTTATTATATTTAACCAAAGGTGAGCACACTGTTCATATGAAGGTAGGATCATCAGTAAAGATTAAAAATATTTTCGCGTTTTTCCTCGGAGAACTGATATGGAATGCCTCATTATATATTATTCTGCTTAGGACTGCTTGTGTTCTAATAATATACATATATTATTTATTAGATAGGTTTAACGATAAATTATTTTTAATATTTCCATCTTGGATAATGTTCAAAAGTTTTCCTTTGCAATCTTTTGTAATTTTACAACAAAGAAGATCGCGGGGAGAAAGAAAAGCTATTGAGGGCACATGGCGGCCCTTATTATGCCCATTTGTTTTCGGATCAAATCCGTTTATTATGATTTTAAGTAAAAAAAAACTGGAAAATTTCTTTATTTATCCTTGTTAGAACCCCACTGCAGTGAACTCTTGGGGTTCTCCTCTCGTGGGTTTTGTTACCTTGCTTTGAATCGGAGTAAAAATAAAACCTCTATCGTTAATTGTTGTGCTCCTGATTATTTTGGACATTTTTTTATATTACATTGTGAGTAACAATCAATGGTAAGCGATTCCTGTGGCCCATGACATCGATATTCATCTTTGAGGAGTGAGATGGAATGCCTGGTCACCAGTTGTAAAGTTTTCGGATCCCTACACTTATCAGACGAAACATATCAACATTATGCAACTATTTCATTCTGTGAGGGTGTGGTAGGACCACGGTCTAGATGACCCATTCATTCTACAACTAGAAACAGACTGCAGTGTAGCTCTACCACTGTTAAATTACACATTTCATTCTTTGAAGACCAGATGATACAAACTACGCAAGTCCAATGTTATGTTCTGGTCATTTTCGACCACGCCGATATCTTCCGGTTATTGGTTATACCAGATAACATCAAATGCGCAGAATGTTATATTGTGCCGTAAACGTTTGCGTAAATACAGACGAAGGAGAAATCACTCGTCGTCGTTATTCATATATGTAATGCATCGGCAATAAAGTCGCAGGAAGGTTCAGATGCAGAGTGAAGGACACAGGATATAACATACAACACACCCAAATCTGAAACGCAAAAATGTTGTAATACACTAATTCTTCGTCTGGAAATTTTTACAGTGTGCATTTTACCAGTGGTAGAGCTACGCTGCGATTTGTCTTTCGCTGCAGAATGAATGGGTCGGCCCGACCGGGGTGGGACCAGCCACTCACAGAGTACCAACGTGAAATGGCAGCATAATGCTGCTGCGTTTCGTCTGGTGAGTGCAGGACTCCGTGGACGGGGAGTTCCATCTCAGTCCTCAAGGGTAACAACGCATCTGAATTATGATTCCTTGTTGTCATGGGTCGCGAGAATCACTTGACATCAGGTAAACTGTGTGCTCGTTTGTCTCAATGAAATTAAAAAAAAATGAACACGGGAACCGTGACGCAGCAGCCAGTGTCTGGTGTAATGCATATATATCGATAAGCAATAAGATCGATGGAAGATTCTGATGCAGCGTATAGGGACACTGGACGTAAGTTCAACGAACACACTGGTTCGCCATGGGCAATATCGTCCAGTATGACCAGAACCATCTCATCCATTCCAGAGGTAATTTTAACTTGGCCCCCTATTCAGTTTCAATTTGATCAATACACACCCGTCTAAGACTCTCGACCCTTGTAAAATTGTAACCGATAAATATTACCAAGTTTACAATATCGATATAACTCGCCCCAAATTAGTGTAAACAAAGAGATTCAAATTAATTGTCAGTTACTTAAGAGAAATCGTTGCAAGGAAAACTTCGAACAAGCCTTTCAAATGGGGTTCACAGCAAGGGGGGTCGTTACTCTTATTGCCTTGAAAAGACGATCTGTAATAGGCTTAGGGTTAGCCAACACCCTATTGGGACGAGGGGTGATGAGATGAAAAATACACAAATCATCGTAACTCCACAAATCTAAAAGTTATGATTATGTTTTTCTTCAATATATTTATTTATTTATTTATTTTAAACTTCGTGCACAAAGTAAATTACATAGGCGGAATTAATGCTAAAAGCATTTTCTACCAGTCGACCTGAGGGTGGTATTGAGAAGCTAGGGTAGGTGCGCATATAACATAAAATTGGGAAAAATACTCTAAAAAATATAACATATATTAAATATACTTTAATAAATATATATATGAATACAATAAATATATAGGATACCTAAAATAATATAATATATATATACAAGAAATAAATATATTATTATATATACAATACATACTTTATAACATGATGGTGTTATCAATCTGCTGACAGTTTATTGAAGACATACTCACGCGCCTTGCTTTTAAACACAAAACGATTCTCAGCCATTCTGACTCCAAGAGGTATCTCAATCCACAGAAGAATAGATTGGACAAAGAAAGAAGAGTGCATAAATTCTGTACGATGAAGAGGACATAGAAGAAGACGATTATGCGATGAGCGAAGGTTCGTATTGTTGACTGCATTAAGATACTGGAATTGTGAAAACAAATAAATTGGAGAAGGGACTCCAAGAAGGAGAAAAGAGTGGTCAATGCACTTAAAGAGCGAATATCGAAATATCGAATGCAGTTATTTAGAAGCCGGTCGAAACAAGGTGAGGCCGGGAAGGTCGAATTTGTCGAGTTGATCTGCATTCAGGTCAAAGTAGCACACGTCACCCTAGTCGATCAGGGGGAAAATCAAGGCCTGCACGAGCGTTACTTTAGTTTTTGTCGGTAGAAAGTTTTTGAGTCTATAGAAATACCTAAGAACACTAATTACCCTTTGACTGACTCTAGCAACCTGGTCTCTCCAGCTCAGTGTACCGTCAATAATTAAACAGATTTTTAACATTATGGCTGATTGGAATAGGATATTTATCAAACTATATGGGTGGAAACAAATTAATTTTACCAATAATGCGAGAGCACCCAATCACTATTGCTTAGCATTTGGATGGATTAACAGATAGACTAAACCTATCCGACCAACTTTTTATGTAAATTAAATCCTGGTTAATGTTATAGATGGCTTGAGAAAGACCACCGGTGGATGTATGAGCATATTATTGCAAGTCATCGACATAAAGATGATACGCACATCGAAGATATAATATAAGTAGTGGAAATCCAGTAGCATGGTAGAGATGTGGGATCTTTTTGCATTTTTTACCGAGTTTAATTTTTTTTTTAAATTTTAATTTAATGGAGAATGTTCTGAACAGTTGTTCAGATTAATTCCAGCCACTGAGTTTAAACATCGTACATAACGACAATATTAAAATTTTCATCCTAATCATCTCGATGGTTGGCAATCCACCACCGTGCGCCTCACGCGAAATTTCCTGCCACGTACTCAGTGTAATCGGTTGTCGCCAGCGGTGATTCCGAACCGATACGACTTAGGGACCTTCATGAAAAGTGTCTACACCTTCCTTAAAGGCCGTCAAGGCATTTGCGACTCCTCTGGTGTTGCGGATGTTCATGGGCAGCGGTGATCACTTACCATAAGGTGGGTTTCATGCTCATTTGCGTCCTATTTTATATGACTAAAAAAACGTTCCGATCAATGATTCGGCTCGATCAGGGCACCCCGTCACAATAATAGAGTGAAATAGCAGTATAACGCTGTGTGGTGTGGTAAGTGTAGGAACCCACTTACATATAACGAGGTCTTCCAGCTCGATCCTCCGAGTTGGACAACGCATGTGCATCTTGAATCTGAAATGAGTTTGCTTGCAAGCGAAATGAGTGTTTTTGTCTTCCCTAATACTATATAAAAATATTCTCCAATATTTGTAATGAACCGAAAGAAAAGTTGTAATTACTCAGTGCTGAGAACAAACAACTGTAGTCAAATGGCCAAATCTTCATGAAGAATGTATGTTAATTGTAAAATATATTTAAAAAAAAATATCGTCGTACAGTCTATCCGCTATTAAATCGGTATTTCCCGTTTTTATGTCTTTATTTATGTATACCTTATATGTACATATATGTATAAAAATATCTATGGTTGTTTATTTGTACGTTTCTAAGTTAGCTATTCTTGTCTGTTGTATTAATTAGTTTATTGCTACACCTATCACGATATCTAACCACACCTCGCATTGGCTGGTAGAGAATGCATTGATAGAAGAAGGCATTAAGTCCGCCGTTTGCGAATGTTCATTTTTGTTATATTTATAAATAAAAATTAAGTAAAGTTCATTAGTGAGTGCATTCGAGCACGGCTGGTACGATTTAGTTATGTCCGTAATTGTCCAAATTTAAAAAAAAAAGTTTGAATAGAGCCCGGAAAACTGGCAAATTCGGGAAAAACCTGAAGTACGGAAGCCCGGAAAACACAATTCGAACGATGAATGATTTTCACAATTTTACAAAACGATCAAAAACAATTTTTTTTTTTACATTAAGAGTAACAAACGAGCACACAGTTCACCTGATATCAAGTGATTCCTGCGACCCATGACATCTACATTCATCCTTAACAAGGAATCATAATCGACATGTTATAAAGGTCGTAATTAAAGGTCTCGTCACTACTAATAAAGGTCTCCAGATCCCTATACTCACCAGACGAAACAAGGATGAATGTAGATCTCATGGGCCGCAGGAATCACTTGCCATCAGGTGAACTCTGTGAAGCGAAAACAATTACATTATATTTCGGGTTATAGACTTCGGTATATAAGCCCCGTCACCTGATGTTAGATAACTTTTTTTTATGTCATTGGGGGGTGTACACATACGCGGGCGGTTTACAGGATGGTTAGTAATTCCTATGATTCACGACACGCATATCAATCCTCGATATGAAGTCATAATACATATGAGTTGTTAACGCTGAGGACTAAAATGAAACCAGGCATAACAACGCTAATTGGTGAAGGCGTGATCCTTGTCCAGATTTATTACGTAGCGACAAACTGGACTGGAGCGTGACTCTGCCTTGTAGGTGAATTTGTTACAAGTTTAATAGACGTGGAGATGCAGTGTCAGTGATACGGGGTATACACACAACGCACTGGGACCCGAAATCTAACAAATTGTATTGTACAAATATTGTTCCACGGCTTTGGAATATACGAAGTAGCGTCACCCTATCCACTACGCTAGGCTGTAACATATTTCCAACGAGATCACCGTTACTAATGATTGGGTCATCGATGACCTACTCTTACTGAACGAAACACAGTAGCATTTCAGAATGTGCATAATGTCGACTACTTTATGCACATTCTGAAATGCTACTAATAGGGGAATATAGGCGTGTATTATATTATTGATTTTGTGTTGAGGTCAAATTCGTCAGGTAATTAAAGGGGTATTAATTATTCATAAAAAAAGTTTTACGGTGGCAACCCCGTATTAGAAAAGTTAGTGTAGGATTCTATATTCAAATTTAACCTATTTAGATCGCCGCATTAATAACGGTGATCCATTACAATAATGTATAACGAATTTTGAACTTTGCATATTTTTAAAAAAACTAATTGAATCTGGTTGCCAAAGCAGAGGCTAGCAATGGGTCCACCACTAGCCGATATTGGTAATCTTTTATTGGATGTATAACATAACTATTATCTAGATACAGCGATGATCTATTCATGTTTGCGGAAAGAAGATTGATGCAGGGAACTCAGGATCTTGCTTCTTTCCTACTTGTGGGATTAGGCTATATTAGTGGAATGATTGGCTTAAATAATGATGTTATTTTTAGGATTATTTTATCAAAATAGTTTTAAGTGTTTAGACGTAAGTTTCAAATGGATACGTAATCAATAATAACGAAAAAAAATATTTTAGAAATTCCAACGTAACGTAAGGTTATTATGTTCTTATTATATAAATTAAGGAAAAATAACCTTTCAATTATTTAGAACAAAGGTTTTTCGGTAGCCACTATACTATTATTTCCAAACCTCATAGCACGCGATTTTACACTTTCCCAATTTTCGGCATCTTAAAAAATTTCAATTTTTATAAAAACTTTTAACCTCGAATCAACAATTAAGAATAAGCTTAAATCAATTTAGATTTATTTTAGTTGTCATTAACTGCAAATACTATTACATAACCAAAAACCTAACCAAACGTTTTAATATTTTATAAGATACTTAAAGCAATAGACATCAGTGGAAAAGAATGTGTTTATGTTTTAATATTTTCCATAAGGTTTTATATTATTTAAATTTCTAATCAATAATCAATATTTGATATCGATTTAGTTAAGCTTATAAGTTTACGTAAACTACGAGATAAAACTATATTTTTCTGCGCAGATTTGACGAACGAATCAAAAAAAATCTTTTATAAGGACTTACGCATTGTGACATAATGCAGTAATGACTTGACGCTTTCTCATATTTTGTTCAAATAAAGAACAAAACGACTAAATATTTAGTGAACTATAAATTTATATACTAAAATGGAACATACAAATATGTTGTGCTGTCCAGAAAATAGCCTTGTAAACTGGAACCGAGAAGAAAACGCAGGATACTTCGCCTAAAACACGTTATCGAACCAAAAAAATTATCAATGTCACTGTTATTCCTTTTTACCACTAGACCATGTTGTTATTTAACAAAACAACATAAAATTGTTCCTTTTTTGATACAAAGACGTCCGCGATTGAAATGACGACAACGCGAAACCGCGACTCGGCCACTACTGGGCGCAGACTGTATACGAATGGGCAATCAAAATCCTCCTTGTAGATTTTAATAACGCGCCAAATTAAAAAAGAAGTATAGGCGGAAAAAAAACTTATTCACTTTTAAAAAGTTTTTGATATCAATTTTATTAAAGTTTAGAAATAAATATAGTAATGAATATTCGATTTTATCTTGTAATTTAAAAAAAGAACGTTTGTAACATTTATAAGAAGTATGTTAGTGTGCGTGAGATTATAATGCGTGCATTTAAAATATTTTTCTTTTTTTCGAATTTGGAATTCCATTTCGTCCGTATGATGTTCGCACATTTGAGTGCGCGCGTCGCTGGAACCCGGTCGATACAGCCCGTGTCATGTGCTACACCGTTGTATGGCGACAGACAGTCTTTCTTGTTTTACAATTGTGAGGCAATATGTATAATTATTTCTATTATTCTTCGAAATTTCCGGGAAAAACCCAACTTATTAATTAATAAATTGCTTGTTTTTTTTCGCACTCAAAACCCGCCCCAAGGTTGAAATTATGCGGTCATTAATACTTGCACTTAGTCCCTTTTGTATTTAATGAATGTGACAATGAATGATGTTTTTTGTTTATGGATTTAAGGTTTAGAAGTTTAAGTAGATTTTCAGCTACAAAAATTTAAAAAATAAATAAAATTTATCTCTTTTGAATACGTTTAAATAAAAATATTTATATAACACTAAGCTAAAATAAAATTTGTTAGTTAAAAAATAACGCTTCAGTGCGCGTTGACTATACGGTAAATGTTTGAGATTATTTTTTTCATAGGCATTTCTAAAGTGCCAGGCTGTACTTGAAAACGTGTAGGCTGTTTGTGTAATTTTGATATAATTTACACCGTTATTTAACTTCTAATTGCTGTATTTATTTGCTTCATATAGTATTTTATATGTTGAATTCTAAGAATAGCTCTATTAAACTTAACTGTCGTTTGGACTTTCGCGTATTATTATTATTATTGTGGTGATAGTTATTTCAACCTCCTTATATATTCAAATCGTCTGGTTGGTCAATAAAATAAATAAGTAAATAAAATAAAAATATATAATAATAAAACAAATATATATAAAATAATATATTATTATTATCAATCTTTAGGCTTCGATAGCTTAATATACTTAGGGTACAGTCTGCAAAACTTCGCAAATGACTATTTAAGAATTGTAGCAAGTTGGTGTGGTTCACGGAAATGATAGTAAAAATAAAGCGTTGCTACCATTGTATTTTTTTAGTACTATTTTATTTATAAAAACAGATAAGAATGAGTCGGTTTGTTAGTAATTACAAGAAACTTCGAAAAAAAGAGTCGGTAGGTTAGTGTTTAGTATCTAAAAAGGATTTTGCACTACTAGATAAAGTCCATATTAGGTCTTGCAATATCTACACCGGACTCCGTTCAGCAATGAGCCAGACAATTACGGCAGATTACATAGAACCGTCTAAATCTAAACCTAAATCTCATTTCTAAATCTATCCGTCTCTGCATCTGCTATGGTGCAGTACCATGACTCCTGCGTCAACGCTCTAGAGACATTGTTAAATTGTATTTGCAGAGTATCGCAGGCCATTTGGGAATATCTAAACTAGAGTTGGAAATATCTAGATTTGTAACAGAGTACAATGAAGTCCAAAATGCTTTGAATAAATTTGAGTATTTTGACGGTGTCTGTACCTCAGGCAAATCGTTCGAACATATTCGGGCTGGACAATGGTGTTTCCTTCTCATACCATACGTCCAAGATATTTAAGCTAATTTATTCTAAATGAGAACAACATCGTTAAAAAAAAATGGTGAACTAAAAAGGGCACTTGGTATCAGAGGTGAAGCCCATGCATTCATTTTTTTTTTGTTTACTCTTCAAAACTCAATCCGTTCTTCGATACCGCACATTGCGTCCGCCGGTTTCTTTCCCTTCCTCCCGTATCAGCTGTCTGGAGTCCCCTGCGGATGGATTCACTTTTGATTGATTTTATTTCATTTGATCTTATTTCAACTTAAGTTATATTCTAGTTTATATACTATATATTTTATTATTGATAAACTGACTGAAAAATACTATAAAAATAAAATAAGTATCATTTATTTAATTTTTATAGTACTTTTCCGTTTTGAATATTTTCACAGTAACTGAGAAATTGTTCCGTAAGAGCTCTACACGGTAAAACTGAAAGGGAAGCAGCAATGAACTGGCTGTTACTCCACCTGGCAGAAGCAGACTTTTTAATTAGAGTAACACTTAATGTTTTGAATGGTAAAAGGTTCCGAATACTACTGGTAAGGAAGCATTGTATTTTAATTTGGTGAGATTATCCCCTTCATCTTGACTCACCAACTGATTTTTGTTTAATATTAAGAGTCAGAGACTAACGAGCACACAGTTCAACTGATGATACGCCAGATGACATCTTCGTTCATCCTAAACAAATTCAGGGTGCAGAGGGTCTAGTCTCGTTACCCTTGTGGGCACAGTTCACCTGATGGTAAGTGATTCCTGCGACCCATGACATCTAAATTCATCCTTGACAAGGAATCATAATGCAGATGCGTTGTCAGCCTTGAGGACTGAGATGGCATGCCTCGTGACCATTAAAAAAGGTCTCTAGATCCCAGCACTCACCAGACGAAACGCAGTAACATTATGCTCCTATTATAAATTGTTATTATGTGAGGGCGTGATCCTCGATCCCCATTCATTCTGCATCTAGAAACAAACTGTAGTGTTGCTCTACCACAGTCAATTCACTGTCACTATCTTCGTATACCTGTATTCACCATACGAAACACAGTATCATTATGCTCCTATATTACAAATCATGTATCGCACTTATCCCCTTACCCTCATGTTCCACCTACAATCCAGATAGAAGTAGAAAGTGATAAAAGAGGCACCACATTACTTACGTCATGTTGATACTTCTAGTACGGTACCTAAGTTCGGTTATTAATTACAATACATCTTTTTTAATGAAGCACTATATAATAGTGCATTTAATGTGTTTTAACTTGCATAAATAATTTATAACATAATGCCACCTTCGGTATTGATACGGGCCTTTAATCTTTGGCCACGAAGCTTTGGATTTACACAACGTCTCTGCGTCAGCTTTACCGGTTCTAGCTACAAAAACTTCTTGAGAGATTCAATGAGAGTAATGTTTTATGTAGTAATGTTGCAAGTTAAGGTTTTCCGATCTGGACTGAACGAGGGCCAGTCTTCAGCTTTGTTTGGAATATTGTTCTTGAGCTTTGGATTAAGTCTTTACTTATTTTTCAATAGAATAAAACTCTGCAACTCATCCACCGATCCTTGATTGATGAAGTATGTTGGAAGCCAGGAAGTTGCGATCCTTCTTTAGAGCTATGAGCACATACTGCTCATATATCATATATGCTCATTTTGCTTGAAGTAGCGTCTTTTCTCACTATCAGTAAATGATTTCCCACCACTCTCTAAAGCTGCAGGAACTAATTTAAGGCATCTCCTGTGTGCGTCAAGTAATTAATGTGATAATACATTTTGTTACCTTATAAGGTTTTGTCGAAGTAAGTAAGAAGTTGCCAATGCCCGTCTGGTCCTTAAACATAGGGTCAACCCAAACTTTTATGGTCTACGAGAGAGGAATTGTTGGTATACCTCTGGATAGCGTGATACACAAACACACCGCTGATACCTTTTTTTTGATTTTGGTATCGGGGGGGAAATTGTCCAAAGATATCCCGCCTTCTGGAGAAGACAGGGCTATGTGAGAGCTGTACCCATTAAAACACCCTCATAGCATTATGGGGGCTTCCGGGATCTCCTGCAGAACGCACGGCTGTTACTTTTAGCTTTGGAAACGTCTTAAAAATGACCGACATCTTGTTACCTACTTTGCGCAATACAATCACTACAGTTCTGTTTTCTTTGACGCCGCTCTCCATAATGTAGGTTACGTTGAAAATATTATGCAAGATGGCGGAAAATCTTAGTTTCTTATATAATGAATGCATTCCAAAAAACGAATTGAGGAAAAAATAACTTTCTAAAATTTATGTTGATGATGCCTGGTCCAGGTCGATTTCGATTACGGCGATACCTTCTGGTTATGGCCATATAACATTAACTGCGAGGAATATTTAATAGTGCTGTATAAGAATTTGCGTAAACACTGAGGCACTCGTGAGCCCGTTCCGTGTTCCAATGTTAGTGCATGTGCATTAAAGAGAAACGTCCAGACACAGTGTCATAAACACGGGACATGAACACAACACACCTAGACTCGGACATCATCAATTTGTGTTTGAGTACAGTTTCACTAACCACTCCGTCACGCGGCGCTCGTAACGTACATAATATGAGTATAAAATGGATTCATCAGAGTCAATATATATAGCTAGATTATTTATATTATTCATTGAAATCGGATCAGCTCGACTTAGGAACAACGGAGATGAGGAGTATAATGGCCCCATTTTCATATTATAAGGTTTGGCAACCGGATATTGCGTCACGGGTATTATCCCATTATTTTTCTAGGATGAATTTATAAGGACGAAAACTTCGACTACATGAATTCACAGGTACACAATACTCGTAAGTGGTGACTGGAATCCGTCATAAATATCTAGATTCATCATATGAACCATATGTGCAGTCTATCATCACAGGCCTTATGTGGTACTCACTAAAAGAAACACAGCAACATTATTCAAACTACATAGATACGATTCATGAGAGCTATATAGAGTCGTGAGAAAAAAAATCGACTCATGGTACGCATAAGTCGATTAACTACTAACTGCCAACTCATAAGGTACCTCAAAGGTACCTCATAAGGTACTTCAAAGGCACTAGCTGATTAGCGATCGTCAGTACGGTTTCCGTCAGCGTTTCAACTCAGCTGATGACCTTCTTGCGTACGTCATACATCGATCGTGTGTGGCACTAAGCTTCTTTCGAAGTTGCCTTCCTACGGGCTGCCCGAGAAACTATGCGCCTGGATAACCATCTTTTTGGAGGGTCGTACCATTAAAGTTGTTGTGCATGCTCTGACCCGAAACCAATAAATGCTGGTGGCCCACTGGGCTGTGTACTGTCGCCCACTCTGTTTCTTCTGCATATCAATGATATGCTGCAAATAAGCAACATTCATTGCTATGCAGACGATAAGCACCGGTGATGTTTCTCGGGCTACCGATGAACTTGTGTCTGAACTGGAGACCTTTTTGGGTGAATTCTCAGATTGGGGTCGACAAAACCTTGTCGATTTCAATCCCAAAAAGACACAAGTCTGCGCCTTTATCGCTAAAAACGATCCCTTCGTCGTAAATCTCCACTTTGAGAACACTCCCCAGATTTCCTCACCTAGTATCGGTATTCTCGGCGTCGAGATACCGAGTGACGTTCAGTTTCGCGGTCACATGGAAGACAAGGCCAAGCTGGTTTCATAAAAGCTGGGCGTGCTCAGTAGGGCGAAGCATTATTTCCAGCCGGGTCACCGTCTACAACTGTATAAGGCGCAAGTGCGGCCCCACATGGATTACTGCTCGCACCTCTGGGCGGGAGCACCCTTCTTCCATTTGACCGCATCCAACGGAGAGCGACTCGAATCGTCGACGACCGAGCTCTCACCGATCGGCTAGATTCTCTGGCCCTGCGGAGGGACATCAGTTTCCTCTGCATTTTTTATCGTATATACCACGGGGAGTGCTCTTAAGAGCTGCTTGGAACGATTCCTGACGCCGAGTTCCGTCATCGGACGACACGACAGACCACTAGATTCCATCCTCACTGCATGGATGGCTGGCATTCCTCTACTGTGCTATGTACTATGAAAGTCGATATCTAGATTTAGGATTAGCCTGTAATTTATGAGGCAGGAATAAAATTATGGATAGAAAAGATATAGGCAAAACGTCCAGGTGTTTTATTTAAAAAGTCTAAGGCGTTAATCTGGGATCAATTCAGAGCGCATACAACAGAATCAACCAAGAATATTCTAAAAGTAATGAATACAGAAACCGGTTTGTACGTTGGTGAAAAATTCATGGGAAGCAATGAAAGAAGCTGGGTTCGTCTTTTGGTCCGAAGGTAACATAAACATCCGGTACTTACCTAAACAGGAAGTGCTGTCAATCTGTCATTGGTGTACATATCGAAATATAATCGTATAAAGATTCAATATCTGAAATATATAATAATAATTATTATTATTTATTTGCCATTATACAAGCTATTAGTGAGGATGGTATACATTCCAAATTATGCAATGGTTTCTCTTCGTAATATAATCAAATTCAATATCATTCAATTCAAATTCAACAAAAACAATATCATTCGTTAATTACGTACACAATGACCGTTGTCAAAAATATAATTTATTATAATTTTATATATAAAAAGAACAATTTTTCATCACGAATGTACTACAACGCTGATTTGCAAATAATTACTTACATATATCTTTAAAGGGCACACACTGAACAGAACTAATTATAACACTGTGACCCATTTCTGTCTAGGCATTACGTAGATAGGCTATTGCTGTAAAATACTTATATAAAAAGTTAATTTAATATACATATATATTTATATATTTCTCATTGGTTTAAGCAACTTTATTTATAATATCACACAGTTTATTGTTCGTTCAGGAAAGGACTGGAATAGTTTGCCCGTGTCTGTCTTTCCCTCCGATTACAATGTGGGTGTTTTCAAGAGACAGTGAATAGGCATTTACTGAGCTGGTGCGCCTTACCGTCCAGGACTGTATTTCCAATTAACATCAGGTGGGATCGAGGTCATGCACTTGCTTAGAAAGTTTAAAAAAAAAAAAAGTTCGGTGGTAAGTGAAGACCGAGGCTTATAATTGCTACATCTAACCTCAATTCAAATGCATCACTCTTTGGTAAAATATCGTTGAACAAATTCATTGATCCTTTGATAGGATACAAAATCAATGTATGAGATTACTTCGTAGTTTTTTTAAAAACTACTCCAATTTATGTTATGGAGCGAGAACTTAATCTCCCACCGTTATTTATCCGACGATATTACTTAGATGGAAAATTTTGGTTGAAATATAGATCTATTACAAATATTACAATGATATATACATTAGATAAATTATGCACCTCTTTCGATAAACCTTATTGGAGACGTAAAACAAAACATTTATTGGTGTCAATAGGGAATTAAAAAATGCTCTTATCTATCAGAGTAACAAAATTGAGATGTTCTGATTAGATGTGTGGATGAGCAATTTGAATTTATCAATAATAGTGAAACCAGATATATATACAGTTTGTTTATTTATATGATCCATTAAGGTTGAACTTGATCTGTAATTCTAAATAAGATAATAATTATGCAAAACACTACAAATTATATACAGATGGGGCTGTAGCTAAAACTGGAATAGTTGCGGCGCTTTTTGACACTCAAAATAATAGATCCGTTACATTAAATATCAATTCCAAACATTCAATAATATATATAGCACTTACAGCTATAACTGAAGCCATGTCTTACATTAAGTCATTTCTTGCTGGCAACTATGTAATAGAAACTAACTCAAAATGCGCTCTGCAACTGGTGTATCTGTAACAATATAGGAACTCCGACAGCTAGGGTCCTAGAGGTTGTGTTGCAATGCATACTTGTTCATATTGGTCTAAGAGGCAATGAGATACTGGATCGTCTTGCTAAGGAGGCTACGAGTGAAGGTATTTCTTTAGATTATCTGACTCATTTGTTTGAACTTATATACTTAATATAACAAAAGTGTGTTACATCTTGAAGGGAGAATTTTGATGAAAGATCGCTCAGTAAGGGTATATGGTACACGACCATCCGGCCTAATCCACTTCATTTCCCTTGGATAGATGGGACATATGAGTGGAGCAGATATAACCAAGGCCTTTCGGCTTCGTTCTGGTCATATTCCACTTAACTATTTTACATATTTGATGGGAAAAGTCCTTTCTGCAAGATGTACAGAATGCGGGAAAATTGAAGACGTGTATCACATTATGGTGGAATGTGTGCGGAACGAGGCTGAAAGACAACTTATAAATAAGTAGATTTAATATTAATTTATATGAAGTTGATGCGTGTTATAACATTCCTGCCTTTCTGCAGTCAGATGAATCTATAATGTTAAATTATATTCATAAAGCTGGACTGTATCGTAGATGACCTTATATTATAAGTTTAGCAATGAGGGTGACATGATAATTCATTGACCAAATCTTCTATAATAAAAAAATAAGAAAAAAAATCATTGATCCAATACCGGAAATCGAGTTTGAATACTATAAAATTAAAGGTTCCGCCTGGATACTTACTACTACTACGGCTCCGTTAAATGTCTGTTTGTGGGAAAGAAAAACGCCGCAGTTTTCTAGTAAGATCCGGTAGGTTATCGCTACGAGTGCTAACGATTTATTCGTTTCAAGTGAACGTTACGAAAGCACGTTTTCGAGCTTAATTAAGTAAGTGTTACGTAAGCATAGTTTTTATCAATCCAAGGGTGACAAAAGTGTACACAGTTCACTAAGCTTGCAACTTAACTTTTTCTAATTTACAACTAAAGATGGAGGGAATTTTTTTATTAAATTTACATTGAAATAACCGACGTGATGAGGGAATATTTCAACTTCATTAAAACGCAGTACACCCTTGTTGTCTATGATGAGAGATTATGATGACCGAAATCCTTCACCATCTCACTGGCTGCGCGGACCAAGATTACGAACGGAACACATCGACAATTACTTATTATTTATTTGTTTTATTAATTTAATCTTTATGCACTAAACTAGTATATTGGTGAACTAAATGCCAAATGCATTATCTCCCAGTCTACCATTGGGTAGTATAGAGAACATTGGGTAGGTGCACAGAAACATTTCATGTTAGATCAATGTTAAAATTAACAGACATAAGAACTTAAGTACAAAAATATATACAAATATAGACATATATTTATATAAATATATATATCTATATATGTATATATATAGATATTTATATACATAAAATAATATTTGACGATGACAATCAACCGGCTAACGATATTTTCTTAAATATATGGCGACGTTTAGCCAACATAATTTCTAGAGGAATTATTAGTGGTGACACTATCGGTGGACGAAATATCTTAGTCCTCTACCCCGGTCAAGCTGACCCATTCATTCTGCAGTTAGAAACAAACTGCAGTGTAGCTCTACCACAGTTGAAAGCAACGTAACATTCGCAACACCAGAGTCCAGTTTCTCGGAAAGGGTTTTGTTCTGTAATTGATTTAAAAAACCTTAAAACTAGAATCTTCGCAATCTTATATTGCCAATTGCTTTCCGAAACATCAGCCAACTCTACGAGTGAAGAAATGCTTAATTAAAATTTTCTTTTATATTGGAATTTTTATGAAACCGAATCGCTGAATGGATCAATACCGTGCCAAATTACTTTAATACATAGCGGGTTGGCGTTTTTCCAATGTTACATTTTATGTAAATTTTCCCCAGATTTTAATTGTCATGGACACACACCTTTTTACCTATTTTAATGATTAAACTACCTAACCCGACTTTCGAACGAATTTCGATATATTTGTTTGTGATCGAATTTGAGGAAATTATCCCTCGTTTACATCGGGAGTATATAATAATAAATGAATTTATTGCAAACTGTGTACAAAGTTAGTGTTATAAATCGTAACAACAGTCCCCCGTCGGGCGTGCAGTATGACGATGCGGAACACAAATGTTTAATAAATAGCATTAACAAACAGTTCAAATACAAGGAAACAACATTTGGGAACGTCTATCTACAATAATATAATGCAGCTACAACTAAATCTTGTTAGACAAAGCCGCCTTTTGCCATAGATCATTCACATTATCACACAATAATTATTTCACATATTGTATTCTTGGCCAAGGGTCACACCTTAGTTTGTATGCTTATAGTTAAAGATATCTTGGATTGCTTTTTGATCGATAGGAAAAATAGCTTTCAGTTTTTCCCGAATTTGTCAATTTTCTGGACAACTTTTCCAATTTTTCTTTTTATATAAACCTTCGGTCGGTAATATCAGTTTTAAAAGTTTACATAAGTTGCCTGTAGTTAGATAAGTTCATCATCCACATATTGTATTATATACTATTATATGTATATATATATATATATTTTGCATGTATATTGTATTTATACTTTTATCTATATACGTATGTATTATTCTTTATTTCTATTTTAATTACTTTTAGTTTTTTCTTTATTAATTAGTTTATTGCTACAATATCTCAACACACCTTGGGTTGACTTGTAGAGAATGCCTTTGGCATTAAGTCCGCCCTTTGTGAACTTTTAACTTTGTTCAGGTTAATGCAATAAAGAGTAAATAAATAAATAAATAAAAATATTTCTATTTCACGTCGGTGTTCTGTATACAAATTTTATTGTTTTTAACATTAAAATATATATCACCAAATACCAGTATTATTAATTATGTACACAAAATAATTAATAATACTGGTATGTAATTGGGTTAAAGCCTCGATTCTTAACCAGGCGATCATGGCCCTTGTGGGGGTCGCGTATGTTATTAAAGGGGGTCAAAATCTGTTCCATAAATAAGATCTGTGTTTTATAAAATCTAATATTACCTTGTAATTCCAACATAAAAAAATAAACTTTTATAGCTTGCTTAAAATGATTGAGCATTAACATTGGTTAATTAATGCGCAGTTTAAACTTATAAATAAACTATTAATTAGAATGTTATAATTATAGTGAAGGGGTCAAGGTTTTATTTACCTTTTTAGCTTTTTCGTGGGTCGCATAAAAAAAATGGTTCAGAAACAAAGGGATAAAGTTGAGGTATGGTTCAGGTGAGTTCATTCATCATTTAACACGTACTATGTTTCCTAAGACCTACCTAAAAATTTTTTAAAGTCTTCCGTTTTGAAATGGACGCAGTTCCATGGTGGATTATCCTTCAATACACTCGAACAAAGAGATAATACAAATATTACGTAGCCGTGGGATTTATAGACAGGATGTTATTTAGTTATTCTCGTACAAACTGTAGGTTTTTTTTTAATTGTATTGTGTGACAAATGAGCATATGGTACCCGCATGCATACTTGATAAGGAATCATAATGCAGATTGGCACCCCTGAGGACGAAGAAGGAACACCTCATCACCAGTAGAAAGGGTCACCGGATCCCTACACTCACCATCAGCAGCGTTATGATGCTATTTCACGCTGGTATCCTGTGAGGGTCACCCTCACTTCTTTGATAGCATAACTTTGACTCTAACACTCTTCCCCTATATAAAAGCAAGTATATTTTTTTTCTTTTTAATAATACAGTACGTAGGCATGTTGTAGCTGGAGGTTATTAAATGGTGAAAAAGTTATACGCTATTGCAGTAAAACGCAATGTTCCGTGCCGTTTGGGGTCGTTCAACCCTTTTAAACATTGACAAGTTAAGGAGAGATTACATTGGTTGAGCGATGCGAGAGAAATAATCTATTGTAATACAAGCAAGTAAGTCTGATGTTTCCTACTGCAGGGCAGATACCTCCCCCCTGGTCTTTGTTCCTCTTCTTGTGACATATGGGGCGATGAACGAGAACAGATCTTCCCTAATGGTAAGTGTTGAATGCGCCCTTCGGAATCTTCATCAATCCTTAGTGTAAATTTTAAGCGTCAATAGACGTACGAATCTGCCATTCGAATAGTCGATATGACAATAGAGTCATGAACCATCTCCCAGCAACAAGCATTTGAGGTTAGTTGGAGTGGTTTACGGGAATGTTAGTATTGTTTATAGCGCGGCTAGAATTCTTTTTTTTCTTTTTTTACGTCAAGTTTTAGCCATTCAAATGCATTGTCATCATGTGTTGCTGTCGTCACCTGTAATTGGTTCACCGGATCATTTCACTCACCATACGGAACACTAAGCACACAAACTTCAGCACGGAATGCTAAAATAAAATTGCTAACGTATGTACCTACACTATCCACGCGATTTTCTTTTCAAGATTTGGAGACTGGTTGAGGCAGTTGTTTATCGATGTATTCAACGGTTATAGAACCTCGGTGCAACTAGTATTTACAGTGGTAGAGCTTCTTCTCAAGCGCCCGCGCATTCCGAAGTGGTGGTACAGATAGCTAATAATAATAGCGATATTAATTTAGATAATCATCTGTCAGAAGCAACTGACCGAGCCGTACCATAAGCGCTCGGTCACCTTTCAACCTAGTAAAATTGTAAAAGCCCTCGGGCTAACAGCGGCCTTCAGCCCGCATTTATTAAAGTGGCTACACTGCTGTTTCTAGTTGAAGAATGAATGGGTCAGGTTCGACCGGGGTAGGACCACGCCCTCACAGAATATGCTGTTGTAATTCCTCTGGTGAATGTCTGGTGAATCCGGGGACTTTTATTACTGGCGACGAGGCAGTCCATCTCAGTCCAGAATAGTGACAATGCATCTGCATTATGATTCCTTATCAAGGATGAATGTAGATGTCGTGTGTCGAAGGAATCACTTGCCATCAGGTAATAAATAATATTAATAATAAAATAAAAATTATACAACGAGAATAGGTAGCCTGGACCAGGAATGGACCACGCCAACACACAATACCTGCCTAAAATAGCAACGTAAAGCTGCTGTGTTTCGTATGACGAGGCTAAAGATGCGGTTACAAGTAAAGGAGCATACCACTCACACAGTCCTCACGAGTGTCAACACATTTACATCCTGAAACCTATCTAACTATCACATACAATTTGTACCAGATTGACACGTGCAATATATGAAAAAGAAGATTAAAAAAAAAATCTAAGAGTAGAACCGGCAAGAAACTAATGAGGTACATTTCATAAAAAAAAATATTATTTCTGTCTATTTATTCTATTCTTTCTAATTATTTTATTAAATATTTTATAACGTAAAAATAGTTAACGCTATCGCTCTGCTTATTCATATAGCTCCTGTATAATACATTTTCCATAAATTAAATTGGCGCTTTTATTGATCCCTGAAGACTTTTTTTATAGCATACTAAACTTGCTATTAGCCATTCTAAGGTATTATACTTATATATTATATAATTATAAAGACAATTTTTTTTTTCAGAGATATAAAAGAGATTAGGTATTCTTTTAATCATTCCAACATAGAATGTTTTTGTTAGGTGATTTTGAGAATTGTCGAATTGCCGACATCAACCTTGCATATTTAGTAAGACTAAGACACAACCAGGTTGGATATAGTCAGGTCTAACTAGATTTCTTAACTTTTTTATGAAAAAGTAGGATCAAATTGTTATATAATATACATGGAAATATTAACATAAGAAATTTAAAATTATCCATTTTATTATTAAAACATTGTATTCCAAAATCAAATTTTAACAGTGGTAGAGCAAGTGTCCAGTTTCTTCTATCCTCATGTTTCTAGTTGAAACATTTTTGTTATAGTATATGCGGCAAGCGAGCATGCAGCTCACCTGATGGTAAGTGATCACCGCCGCCCGTGAACATCCGCAACACCATGAGTTAAAAAATTCAAAGAGATGCAATATCTCTTCGTAGCGCCAGTGAATCAAGTCCGATCGGATAGTACCTGGTCATTAACGATTTGGCCCCCTCTGTTGAATGCGGTCAAACGGAAGAAGCTGGTACTGGGGTGCCCCGGCCGAGAGATGAGAACAGTATTCCATGTGAGGCCGAACCTGCGCATTGTAAAGTTGCAAACAGTGGGCCGACATGAAAAGCTGTCTCGCTCTATTAAGCACGCCCAGTTTTTCAGAGGCCTATTTGGCCTTACCCAACGTTCAAGTGACCACGTAACTGAATGTCGCTCGTTATGTCAACGCCAAGGATTCCGATACCGGCTAAGATAGCTAGAGGAGTGTTTTCAAAAGGAGATGTGCCAAAGGAAAAGATCAAAGGAAGGTCCAGGTGCAATGTCAAACAGTACACGCAGACTTTTTACTTTGTGATGATTACCTAAGTAAAATATCAACATAGTGGCTATTAAATACCGTATGTTTCATATGTAACCTTTCTTAATAATATTGGAGTGAATAACCAGCACACAGTTCACCTGATGATAAGTGCTTTCAGAGCCCGATGTCATCCTCATTCATCCTCGATAAGGAATCATAATACTGGTGCGTTGTCACCAACAAGGGTCGCCGGATGCTTAAACTCACCAGACGTTTCCTCACCACACGATACCTTCTTAGTCCTCAGAACCCTGAACGACTAATAATGAATGTTTCGTCACCAACAAGGGTCCTCCTCTAAAAGGAAAGCTAGAAAATAGATATACGCACTACCGAAAATGATACGATGCTGGATGGAAACATTACGGTTTTTCCACGTGTATGTAGTGAGAACCAGTAATGTAGTCGTAAATGTCGCATTTACTCTTAATTCACTTGCATGATAACATTGTAGATGGGGGCAGGAAAACGCCCTCACAGAATATCATCGTAAAATAGCAGCATAATGTCGCTGTGTTTCCTCGTGAGTGTAGGGATCCCGAGACCTTTGTTACTTAAAGGTAACATGGGCATGAATGTAGATGTCATGGGCCGCAGGAATAATTTACCAGGTAACTTATCAGGTGAAATGTGTGCTTGTTTGTTGCTCTCAATAATAAATATATGTATATATATATATATATATATATATATATATATATATATATATGCAGAATGAGTCAGTTAGACAGGAGTAGGACCAAGCCCTCACAGAATACCAAAAAAATAATCTCGTCACCAGTTCAACTACTATTTTAAACTGCTACGTGACCCTATCAAACAATAGATTTGTTAAGTACTTATCACCTGTGACAACGCGTCTGCTTCATGATTCCTCATCGAGGATGAATGTGGACATGTGCCGGCAAAATCATGTACCAACAAGTGAGCTGTGTGCTCATTTGTCACACTCAATGCAATAAAGATCGTAATCCGCTCGAGGAGCCTCGGACGTTCTCGCACCCACGCGTCATGCATGCATATCATTCAACTAATGTGTCCCGCATTTTGTAAATTTGCCGACCGATGCCCGCTTGGAATTTAATCTTATAACAAACCTTTGTTTATCGAACCTTTACTTTATTTACATTTAAGGCGAATTTATAGATATATTTATAGATTGTTATAATCTCAAATAATCAATATTTGAGATTTAACAAAAATATAATTTTTAACATTCATGGATAAAGTTATGTGCAAATAATCTGAAGCAATTTGAATATTTCTAAACACATTATAGTATTAAGATCTATTTAGACATAAATAAACATAGATTTTATTTTAAATAAAACTATACGTTTAATTATTACATTTTATAAGCATTAATATCACATAAATATGGCCAACGTTTTTATTATAAAAACACATGGATAAGAGCCTGTTTCACAATGTCCAAATATGAGATTTGTAAGGTCTTTTTTATGAAATTTGGAGTGGTAATAGGTCAAGGTAACGAGCACAATTCACCTCATGATAAATGTTGATATTCACTCGAGTACTTAACTTTCTCTAAAGGCCGGCAGCGTATCTCCGACTCAGGTGTTGCTGATCATCAGGTGAGTTCCTTGCTCTTTGCCACCTGTTCCTTAAAAAAAAAGATAACTACACCCACATCCATTCCCAATGAAGATGCAGGATTCACATGCACTGTCGCCCTCGAGGACTGAGATGGATTGCCGTGTTAACTTTAATTGTATTCTCGGATCCTTGCACGCAACATACGAAACACAGCAGCATTATATTCTTATTTCACGCTGGTATTTTATGGAGCGTGGTCCGTCCGGGCCGATCCATTCGTGTTGTTGCTAGAAACCAGATGCAAATTCGCTCTATCACTTAAAAATAAGATAAAAGTCGTGTTGTCCTTTTCTAATAATTGTAAAAGAAAGTGACAGCACGAATTCAAATCTTTCAAATAGTCGTGCATGACAATTGTGAAACGGGCTGTAGATTTTGGATTTAGATACATTTTATTTTAATATTATTTAGCGAATAGGTACGTTTTTTTAAAAAGATCTTATGATATAAACATACATATGTATTGAGATATTTTGTAATGTTACAAGTAGATTTGCGTACGTAGCCCCTGATAGGGGCATACGCATAATCTCAGAACTCCAATATCACAGGGCTATAAAACATATTTCATATTTCTTTGATACCTAACCCTAAAAACCGGATTAGATCGATCCCATTGTTATTACCATTCAAAACAGATCTCATCTAAAGATAGGCGTGCCATTGCAGAAATTGCCGACAAAGAAACAAAAGCTCGGGCATTTGGGTGAAATCAGATCAAATAATAGAAGTTTATAACGAATGGATTAACTTACGAGATAGCATTTATTTAACGAATTTAAATAAATCGAATGAGTCCGGAAAACACAAGGAAGTCTGGAATGCTTCTAGCTATTTTCAGAAACCCGAAAACAAATTTTAAGATTACCCGGGACAGATGACAGGCCACTCTATAGGTAACAAACAAACTTAAATTGGATTTGAGATCGATCTACTGCAAATAAACAATCCTATTGGTTTTTCAATATCACTAATATACAGACAAGACACGATTACACGTTTAATAGTTATATATATATATATACTATTATAAGCTTTAATACATAAATGTGGCGTAAAAATTCTGTGCGGTTAAGTCTATGCGCAAAATATAATTACAGAATAGTGCAAATGAGATTTTGTTAATGCGTAACCCTTTATATGTACTATGGCAAATGCAAAGTTACATTATATGCTTAATTAGAGTCTAAAATATTAAATGGAAGATGTAGAAAAGAGATAGGAATAAATTTTATTTTTGTCGAATAGAATAAAAAAATTCGATCTCACAGTATTGTTGAGTTAAGCTTAATTTATGCACATACATCTTAAATTTATGAAGCGAAACATCCTAATAAATGTATAGTATATGTTAACATCCAAGTTATAAAAATTATGATAATAGTAGTATTTGATTGAGAACGGTAAGCAGCAAGAAGAATGTGGAATACAATTCTCCTTCACCTCACCCGACATAAACTTGTATTACATTAAGAATTATTAGCTAAATATTAAGTCAAATGTATAACTAGGTCCTGATCAGGTAGGACTTGGGAAAAAAAAATGTAATAGTCTATAACATTCATACGGTCTGCGTAAAATATATACTTCGTACGCGAAAACATTTTCTTATATAACTAAACATTTTTTTTTAAATTGAACAGGCTAAAGTTGAGCTCAATTCTAAACTATAAAAAACAAAAACTAATTCTATTAATTAATATAAGCGATAACTATAATTATCTTTAAAAACTAAATTAAAACTTATTATCAGTGAAATATAGCAATATAAGGTAAAATATATACAAAAAATTAAATTCAATTATAATCTTAAAGCTATATGCTGCAAACAATTTACAACCTTAAGACTAACCGGCCTAGCTCGAATTTAGAATTAAGAGACGATTTTTTCGGTTTTATAATATTTTTTTTAATTTTGAAGCGGAGCTATTTTGCTTGGTTTTCCAACAATTTGATACTGCCTAAATTTGGTCACATCATTTACCATTTAAAAGGGCAACTTTTTCACTTTAAATATTTCAAAAATAAACCTAGATTTTGGAAAGAATTAGGCGTATTGTTCGTTATTCGATCAATTTATATTTTTTATGCCATAGAATTTAAACTTTAAAGCTTAATAAAATGCATTAGCGGAAACATGGCCTTAGTCGTGACCTACGCGTGTTACGCAGCGTCTACGCAGTTGTGCTGCGATAACGCTGCGGTTATTTAGCGTGTAACCGTCGGCGCGTGGGGAAGCCCGACGCCTAGCGGTAATAGCTTGGCGTCAGAAGACATCATCGCTTGGGTCTTCGTCTAACTCACAAAGGAGTTTACTGCTGAAAAATGGAAAAGAGTAGCAATTAAAATTTGAATATTGATTATAACGGAAATGGAATTTTAGTTATTCCATAACTTTGCCGCCGACACATCAAATAACAGCGCATCAAATCTAATTTAATATAGATTTCTAATCATAATCAAAAATCGAGCTTTTTTTTTGTTTAAATTTTTTTGTAAATAAAATAGTGTCACCTGTCTTTCAGCAAGTTAGTTCAGCTTTTGCCCCTAAAATCAACAGTAAAGAATCCAAGTCCATTACAATTGTGTTATTAAAATACTAACGTTTGACCATTGAAATTTCATTTAAAAGAATTATTAAATAATTATTTCTTCTGTGCAGTAAATTTCTTTCTTTTCTTAAGCTATAATTGCATAAGATTAGTCTACTATGGCTTTGGCTTGTGAGAAAAAAGGTAGAGTCCAAAATCTATAAACGAACATTAAACTTTACTTTAAAACTGTGGCCATGTATTATTCGAAGTTTTTACTAGAGCTACGTACGTTTTAAAAAGAAAAAGCAGACACAAAAGAAACTTCATGTAGGTATGTGTGCGGCTTTTTTTTGTCGTTAGAAGGGAAACTAAGAGATACAGAGAGATAGTAAAATAGACTGGTATTTAGATATTCCAGCTGTGTTTTTAGTGGTGATATCACGTCTGAATTCGTAACCAAGGTAAGAGTGTAAGTCTCTGTTAGCAGTGTTTGGTATGTTTTGCTTGAAATCATACAGGTAAAAGGGTATTGCAAGTGTAATGCTTAATTACTCAGTACTGTGCAATTGCAAATTCGGCATATAACATACGTGTAAAAAGATACATCCAAAAACGTACACCGGTAACTAGGACAGATCCATCGCCATACTTGATCTGTGCATAGCTCCTGTAATTTTATTGTTGTTTGTCAAACTTATATAACTAGGAGAATATAATTTATAATTGTTGTTTGTCAAACTTATATAACTAGGAGAATATAATTTATAATTGTTGTACTTTAACAGGGTTTATAAGCAATTGGTGCTTGCAATAAAAGCAACTTTAATTGCTGATTCGTCATAGTTCGAAAACGGGGATAATGTAAAATTTATTGTTCTCATATCCTCAGGGGATACCAGCTGCCAGCAGTGAGACTAATGAAGGCTGATTTAAACAAAATGGACATATTAACAGAGTGAAATAAATTTAGTTTAAAATACTTACTCTTCCTTGCTGGTGAAGGACTCAGCACGCACTCGTCTACTACAGGCTCTGTAGCAACATCGACAATGCCAAAAGGTGAGGACGCTCATACTGGTTATGAAGACTACTGTCGGCAGCAAAATCGCCAGAATCAACCGTTGCACCGTCGCGTCCCACGAATACATCGCAACTACCAAATCTGGACGCGTCAGGCTGTAGTAACATGGGAAAATCTTCGGCGCTTTCGGTCCAGCGTAATCGCTTGCGAACACAGTGCAATTCACTAGTGGAGGATATCCACAGCCCTCTGGGTTTATAAGGAACCGTAGGTCAGTCTCATCCCATTCAGTTGGTACTGGACCACCTTCCACGAAGGGCTTTCTGGCGAGATTGACTCTTATCTTGTGGCATTTAGTGTGTGCCGTGGTACAACCCTCCCTGCACGATGCCCATGTACAGTTGGTCAAGGTCTCAGCGTGGACGTGTTCAGATACCGTGCAGATTCCTGCTTCAGGGATGAATTCAGCGAGTAGTGTCTGTATCGCTGGCTCGACCACGAAGGGGATCAGAAACAGAAAAGCGAAGACCGCAAGTATTGCTGATGTGCCAAGGCAAAGCGAGGTGTAAAATTTAAATCTTTCGAAAAAGTGATTTAGGAGTTGCTCCCTCGTCGGCTCCATTGGTTTGAATGCTGGACTCCCCGGTCCTGCAGATTCCCCCATTGGTAAAGTAGACCTTTCAGATGCCGCTGGTGAGAGGCTGGCTCTTGATCTACTCATAGTCGACATGAGGAAGGTTTAGGCAGTTAAAGCATTGAAAGCAATTAGTCGTCTCTTAATGAACTAGCCGGTCCCTCACAGAGGAGGGGTACGCCTGAAAAAGATAAACGGTCTAATTATTAATAAAAAAGGATCCAGTGCTACTAGTAACAAGTAATTCTATTTCAATCCTCAGGGGTGAAAACGAATTATGCCATCGATAATCTTTGTCGAGGATTGATGTATGTACACGTAGCTCCTTATGGGTTACTCTTATAACTTACCATCAGGTAAACTGTATATATATATAAAAAAAAAGAAATATCAGTCAAAATACTAAAAAATGTATAAAATACAGTTCTATACAATTTTATAAGATCAATCATAGAACCAGCGTCAAAGAATCGAGAATGGAATTTGTATATCAGAGAAAGAATAAAAAATCAATTCTTAGTTAAAACTATAATCATATAATCATATATCAGCCCATAAGTTGAACTGCTGAACAAAAGCTCCACCAAGCCCGATCATAAACCACCTGCATCCATCGACTTCCCATTTACTTGTATAGGTGGTCACTCTTTCTTGTCCTGCGGTCACTATCATTCGCATTTTTATTTTGTATTGTTGCACAAAAAAATACGGATTACAGGCAAATTAACTTTTAATTAGATTTTCAATATTACTGTAACATTCATCGAATCCGAACAGTATTTTATTGACAACTTTTAAAGTTCAGTGCAATCGTAAACAAGTATATGTATATTTATCCGACTCCTGTGGTCACGAAGTAAACATGTCAAGGCTAGTATGGATTACTGGTCGTGTAAGTGCGGCGATCACGTGACCTTCCTTGTAACGACTATACCGTTTTTTTCGGTGCCGGGGGGCAAATTTTCAACAAATACCCTGCTTCCTCGGGAAAATAAGGGTAATATGGTACTTATAATATACAATAAGGTACTAAAACCCCCTCGGTGGCTACCCTTGGTGCATCGGGAGGGGCTCCGGGATACTCTAAGGAACGCATCGGCGCCTTTTCTGAACTGAGCCTAAGAGGTTATGACGTATACCTAAAATATTATCTAAAAGAGCTCACGTGACTGATCTCAGAGGGGAGAAACAGGATCGTTTGGATGCAATTGCATTTCAGCTTGGCCACCAGCGCAACCCTTGAACCTCATCTTCGCATCCTCACCAACTTCTACAGTCTTTTGACATAACAACAACGTTATACATGACACCACCACCAAAACTGTTGGCAAAACTAAAGCTACCAAGAACTGCCGGTAGGTGGCGTCCAAGTCGAACCTCGCTACAACTGTATCCGGATTATTTTCAGTGTAGAAGCAAGGGAATCTAGCTTTTGCGTTGTGATCTGTTCCATCGCGGCCATAATCTTTCAGAAATTCCTTACATTCATCAGCGAGGGTATTAACGCAGCCCTCTAAGTTGATCATCAATCGACTATCGTTCGCTAACGTTAGCTCTACTTCTGTAGGGGCTATTAAGTGATTCGGTGTGGCTCTCATGGTATATAGGTACTGCAAATAAGTAAAATTGGTAAGATCAGCAATATCTGTTCGTGGGAGTAGGGCTGCATTGATGCAATCGACGGCGACGACACCCGATGTACCGTTATGTACTGCATGACATGATAGCATTAGTACTTCCTCGCCAGAATCGGTCCAGACTATATTTCCACCGTCTTCCTGAGCTAATTTTGCACATCTAGCCAGGAACACTCTATCGCCACTAAGAACTATCACATTCTTATTCCGAGTTGGGATGTCAACGCATCGTCGATCGCAGTTATAAGGCGTTCTAATTTTCCTACAGGTACCTCGATTACAAGAAAATAATCCGTGTACATCTATGCAAGTAATTTTTCCTCGTCTCCCCGAACATTTCAATGGTGGATCGGTTTCCCTGAAAGCACATTCGAAGGCGTCCGTTATGTTAATACATTTCCCCTCTGTGCAATTGAAAGTTCCCGTCAAATTGCGACATTCGTCACGAATGCAATGATACTTCTTCGCGTTCTCTTGGTCTATACCGTAGCAGGTTTTATTAGCAGCGCTGCCACATTCAGCTAGCAGAAGAGATGATCCATTCTTTCTCACGTTGACGTAGATTTGAATGCAGGCTCCGGATGTTTTGCTAAGACACCATTCACCGCACGAGCCCCAGTCGCAGTTCTCCTTGTTGACCGCCCTCGTTGTCGTGCACATAATCGGCGTCGGGTCGATACCTGATGCGATCGCTCGAGTGTACGGCATATATATGGCGACGGTTAGGTACACTATCGCAACGGCACTCAATACAGCTGTCATTTGACATACGCAGATCGTCCCGCATATTTTCTGGTCCTGCGGTGGGATTATTAAATCTTCGACGGGGGTCGGCTTGGGCATGGCTAAGTGTATCGCGTCCCCGTACCTCCGCACCACTGACGTAGGGTTGGGTCGACGACGCGTGCGCGGTGACGCGATCGATTGGGCGCAGTGCAGGCAGCCCTGCTTGAACTATTTTATTAAATTGATGTCAACGGACTTTGGGATGATACTAGTAATATTTTATTAATACTATGTTTTCGATCTAAATAATTAATTGCACTGCTTTTTTTATTAACGTTTTTATTCACTTTGTCCATTAAAATATATATAATTATCTATGACATTTTAAATGTAAGCATTTATTGTAGATATTATGACACTATTCACACGCACGACTAGTCCGGCGAATTTCCTCACATAATACACGTTAATGAGGAAATATCAAGTGGTTGGTTGCGACGTATTTGTACTTTAATTTTTTTTTCATGTAATGGAACAATGTCACGGGACATTGTTCCTGTCATATTTATAAAATCACACATCCATAAAATAGTACATAATTACATATCATGTAATCATAATAAGTTTTTAAAAATATCTAGTAACTATACGTAGGATAAAATCAATGGACAAAACGTTCATTTCAACTCACCTGTAAAACTTCTGATTTTATGCAATGATAAAACCGATATAACGTCTGATTTCACAAAAAAAAATAACAACACTTCAATCACGACATATAACAGAATTTCTATATAATTGTGATTTTTCGCTATTTTCACAAAATGGTTTCCCGACACATAAATGTTTTGCGACAGTTCTGAAGTTAGCAGCAATAGAGGCTGCGCAATGCGGGGGTCCGTAACAGGCAGAAGTTGGCCCCAAGGTCTTTGGCTGCATTGTGGTAGTATTTAATTAAACTATAAGTACGGTAAAGTTCTAAATTTATACTAGTTTTATCAGCAAATGTTCATAAGTACTTAATTACCCTTTAATTTGATAACGTTTAATTAAAATAGCGTTTTTATAGTTACAGTAAAATCATAAACAACATGTTTTCCTTTTATATTTGTAAATAACTTCAGATATAGGTATATATTCTATTCAATAATATTCAGAATAAATTAAAAATGTTAAATTTAATGTTTCCGTATTATTGCTTTAAAAAAATAATTATTGAAATCTTACTAAAATTAATAATAATTATTAAAAAATATATGGTACAATTTGTTTTTATTTGTCATAAATTACAAACTATAAATATATTGACATTATTTGCACATTTTTTTTCTTCAACCAGTACTTGACTGTAATTCTGTTAAGCACGGGACTAATCGTTTGTTTTATAAAAAAAATATTGTTTCTCTCCAAATTTTTATTCGATGATAAAAAAAAATGCTTACCGCAAAACATTAATAGTGTATCCATTTCAAATTATATGAAATACATATTTATATATATTTTTTTATTTTTCCTCTCGTTTCTCTTTACACGTGTCCGGTGTTTGAATATTTTCTATACTGCAATCGTGTTTACATTCTTAAAGTGTGGTGGCTTAAGCGCACGCGCGCATATCTTCCAAGAATTTCTTTAGTTGCATCGTTTTGATCGACGTTTTACACAAAATAGACTTTAAATAACAGACAAACGACAATGGCCTAATGATTTAGGGTACGGGTTTACACAACTTAAGGTCGTAGGTTTGAATCCGCTTTTAGACTATTGCCATTGCCTTTAGGCTATAACTAGAATATTAGTAATATTAAAGGATATATATATATATATATACAAATATATATATATATATATATATATATATATATATATATATATAATTGCTAAACCAGTCATACAAATTAAAATAAGTTATAATATATTTATTACACCCTTATACTACGTTTAATTAAACCAGGAATAAATGAAGAATAAGCTAAGAATAGTTCACCACAAATAAATCCGGAATAACTATGGTTTATCTATACTTCCGTTACCTCAAAATGCACGAGTTGGCAACAGCGCAACCAAAGAGAAACCATAGAAAATTGCCTAAAAATTAATTGTGGGTTTTATAACTTCAGCTAAATAGAAAATATTAAAAAATGAATAAAATAGAGCACTCTATTAACTGTGAGAGAGAAGAAAAGGTAAGTAATGTAAACAATATTTTTATCGCATGTGCATTAGCCGGGTGTGATATTTTCATTTGACGTTTCACTATTTAAAAGTTCCTGTTTGATTGCAGCAACTCCCAAGGGAAATAATTCGACTTCATTTTCAAACAATTTCGAATTCATTTATGGATATAATAGAAAATAAAGACTTGACCACAAATACAAATCATGGTGTACTTAAAATTACAAGAAGAAATTCTTAGGAAACAGTTAATAAAACTTAATATTTACTTAAAATTATTTATTATTTATTGAAACTACAAAAATTGAACTAAAAGTTTTCTTCTATAAATGTAGCTCTCACTGCAGCTCAACGTAACGTGTTCCTTTGTTGATGTATCACAGTGGGCTGAACTGTGACATTTAAATTGTCTTCGCCTGGAAAAGGTTCCTCATTCAATTCTATGGCTATATTATGTAGAACTGCAAGAGCTACAATTTACCTACATGGTGATCCTATCGGTACCTATACCTAATCGGTTTTTCAAAATGAATGTCGGCAGCATCGTCTTGCATCTGAAAACAAAGATTCGAAAGAATAGGTAACCTAAAATATAATTTATTCAGTAAAGAATTGGGTTAAATTAGAATTTGCAGGTAAAAATTAACAATTAAATTATGTGGTTTTGACTCTTACCTAATTTCGACCCCAGTGCCTCAGAGCTATAAGTATTTGCAAAAAGGAAGATAATCCACCTCCACGCTTGTCTATAGTAAGTGACCTTCCAAATTATTGGTCTAGAAACATTACACCACTTTTAGAATACCGATATTTTAATTGAAACTGTTCATCGCCATATAAATCAAAAGGGTTTTCCCTTCTTTTAAATATTTTACTTTTCTTGGAGTCTGAATGATATTTATTGAGTCATTTACTCTTGCTACTTCCTCTATTGCCCTTAATTCCATAATAAGTTAATTTAATTGCGCGAACACAAATACAAACCGTGGTATTTTAAATGTTATACTGGACTTAAACTTGTACGTCGTTATAACTTCGGAATAACGGTTGTATGAATAAATACTTCAACGTTATACCAGGTATAACGTATTCTTAGTTTATTAGTACAAATTTTGCTTATTCTTAGTTTATTCTTAAGTTTATCTTTATACCACGTTTATTTGTAAAACTGTAAGAAGCTATTGAGATATTTAATGGGTCTAACATTTGATAGGTATGACCTCTTCCGAGTCTAATGGCGAGGTTATAACATTGTGGTCGTATTAGCACTTTAGAGTCTAGCAGTTAATTGAACATGTTATGCTGTTAGTTTGTGATGACGTAATCCACCCCGGACGAGCCCGGGCCACCGGGTGGATTATTGCATCTAAAAATAGTTGGAGCTCGGCTCTGTCCCGTAGAATACTTAGTATTATTTCGACTACGGAGGGCACACCACCAAAACACCACCTAAAAACAATTCCACTCCTAAAATTCGCCTTTTTTTTTGGGCTGATGGCTGCTGTTAGCCCGAGGGCTTTACAGTTTCACCGGGTTAAAAGGTGACCGAGCGCCTATGGCACTCAGTCGAGACCTGTATATATGGGTAACTAGCACAAGGGCTCTAAAATTCGACTCAACGAAAGTCGAACCATGAATTTTTGATGATTTCTTAATGTCTGCGTGCTTGTACGTCATCTGCGAAGTGTGGTCTGATATGAACAAATTTGTAAAAATAAAAAAGTTAAACTTCATTCATAAGCCGTAGCAAATTTACACATTACTGCCTTTATTCACTTCTCATCTATGCCGCCTTCCCAAATACTGTCAATTTATATGATTATAGTGTGAATTGATATATTTAACCCTATGCACTCGGAAGTCGGCGGTAACACGACATTGTGGATATCAAAAAAAAATTTAATTTTATTTTTTTAAGTTGTATTGCATAATTTAAAGTAATTTAAAAAAAAGGCATTTATTGACAGCAAGATTTTTAACCTTCCATTTTTGTAATAATTTTTTGGAAGTTGGTAGTGGCCTATTCATAATTGTTAAAACTTAAGCATCGGCAATAACCTAACAAATTGTCACCTAGAACACATACGAGATTCCCGATAAACTTCAGCGCCATCTAACAGTATGTTATGGAAACTTTACAGGTTCGGTAGCGCACCGACTACTTTAATATCTGTCATTTGTCGAAATTACTAAAAAGAAATAAAATTAGTTTCTTCAGAAAAAATTATTTATGATATGACTTGAGGTAATAGTAGAGTATATATAGTTCTTACCTTTTGTAAGGAATTTTATATATTTGACGGTTTAAAGAAGTCGTTTGAATAATTATAAAGGTGACAAATATACTGAGCGTGAACTTTAAAACGTATCACAAAAATATCACATTTCTGGTAAACGCAATTTTTATATGGGACACCATTATTTGCCTGTAAAAGAACACATTTCAAATATAGTCAATTAAACTTACTTTCCAAAGATTTATTGTTATAAGTATGTTTGACTAACGTAAGATGTCACTACCAGCGACGTACTGGAATTTAGAGTTTATGGTTTTTCATTCGCCATTCCGTTCTATTTACATCCGAGCAACAATTATTTGTGTGCACAAAAAACATTTACACTAAACATAAATAAAGAGAATCAACCTTCGTCATAAACAACAATTCCTTGCCAAGATTGCAGGACAAAACAAGCAGAGACAAAGGATATAATGTAAAGGGATGAGGATAGATTGCATATTACTAAAACGGACGCCCCCACACTACAATTAAAACGTCTACAGATTTGGCGGCCAAAAATGACAGTTGTCCTCAATTGTATTATTACAATTGAGGACAACTGTCATTTTTTTATTATAAACTTCTTTTTTTATTCAAAGAAGATTCTTTAATAACATAATAAGATTTCGAAAAATTACATCAGGTCTTTTATGGTCGTGAAAACATAATAATTAAAAAAAAAACTTTCTTTCTTTACGGCGCCATTTCGCAAACAGCTTTTGTGACGTTTTTATACATATTCCACGACCATCTGTTGTGGCCGAGTGAAAGTTGGGCTGAATAAGGATCACAGGTCGACTTCGTCAATGGTCATATATTCTTAACTGATGACAATTAGGTCTTTCGAGTCGATTTCGATCACGACGACATACTCTGGTTATTTAGTGGATGACATAGACTGCGCATAATCACAAAATCAAAACCAACAATTTGTGATGTTCCTAGGCAGGGAATCGGGTCCAGGACCAGCAACGCAGCAGCCAGGCACTCTAATCACTACACCGTTCAGTCTTCAAAATAAAATCTATAATATAACTAGATATTTAATACATCTTTGTTTGTTTATTTGTGTGGGTATAACGTTTCTATTTATATTTCTAGGTCTTTCCTATGAAATTGCCGTTTTGTATGAAATAAGTTAAAGTATTTTCTTTTCAAACTTTTTATTTCTGTTATTCAAAGTAATGGCCCATGTAATCGATGCAACTTTGCCAACGCAGTGGTAGTTTATTGATGTGCTTCTTGTAAAAATCAGCTGGACGGGAGGCAACAAACTGTTCAAAGGCATTTTATACTGCCTCTCGGGAATTGACTTTCTAGAGGTCATTTTTCGTTTAGGACATTGCTTTGGTGCTGAACCAAGATCTAACCAACTTGTTGATCGCTTTTGATTGTCGAACAGAATCCACTTTTCGTCGCATGTAACAATTCGGTTCAAAATTTTTTCACTTCTGTGTCGTTGAGCAGCGCGAGGCAGGTCTTTACGCATACGTTGCGCTGGCGATCGTTAAGTTCGTGGGGCTCCCATCTATCAAGCTTTTTTACCTTGCCAATTTGTCGCAAATGGACCAATATTGTTTTGATGTTAACATCAAAAGCTGCTCCTAGCTCGGCTGTAAATTGAGTATCATCAGCTTCCACAATTGCCTTTTTTTCATCATTCTTGACCAAAGTGTCCGGACGACCACGAGGTTAATTTTTCAAATCAAAATTTCCAGAACGGAACCGGGCAAACCAATAACGGGTTGTGCGTTCGTTTGTAAATTTCTCTCCGTAAACGTTGTTGATTTTACGTGCCATTTGTGTCGCGTTGATGAAACGACGGAACTCATATTACACGAATTTTTAAGGTATCCATTTTGACTAAAAATGTTCAAACGTAATGAAAATACAAAGCTAATCAATAAATAAAAGACTGACTTTGTAAAAAGAATGTCATGTTTTAAAAAAAAATTAATTTGAATTTAGAATACACAGCCAATCAAAACTTTCTTTTGATTTGTAATGGCCAATACTGAAGAACGGCAATTTCATAGGAAAAGACTAGTCAAACAGGCGCACTAAGTAGAGATTATCGCTTAAGAATTTATATACAATATGTATTACAAATATATGTAATAGCTCCAATCAATTAATACTGCTCTCCGGTCCATTCCGGGATTAGTCCGATTATCCTATTGAGTGATTCATTTATCTTCAACAAGGTTAATAGGTAATTATCAATTTACTCCTCGCTCTACAATACGTACTTATCACGAGATTTTATGTTCACGTGTGTGTGTGTGTTTGAAACAATGAGAACAATGTCTAATCTACGTGTGTGGGTTCTATTTACAGAGGAACAATGTGCAACACATTTTTTTTTGCCTTGTGTATGTGTTTCACGACACCAGTGACCTTTACAGATTTATCTGAGTAGACACTCGAGCGGGAGGCCCGCTGAGTGGGGAGGCAACGACGATGCTGGCAATGCTGGCACGACTCCTACTGCATCACCGCTGCATTCCGACCCTTGTGGACGATGAGCCTCGACAATAGAGGGGGGCGATATACGATCCGAGGGCCCGTCATAAGGAGGTTCGAACACACTAGGTCCGCTATCGAAAACGAGGAACACAAATTGTTATGTTTCTTTTATTGTATTGAGTGTGATCTCATCACACACGGTCCACCTTCGACAAAATCATGCAGGACTAAGGCATGATGACCCATCACTAGTAACAAGGGTCTTCGGATGCCTACACTCACCAGACGAAACATACCAGTATTATGTTGTTATTTTACGGTCCGATTGGCGTGTTCCTTCCCGAATCTACCCGATCGGTTCATACCGTAGAACTGGAACCAAACTGTGGCGTGGTTTTACCACTATGTGGCTGTTACGTGTCTTTGAAACTGCATCTGAATCATCCTCTGATCTTGCGGATAAATGTCGTGAATATATGTATCTCATATCATCTGGTCATCTGGTAATAATGAGAAGATATCGCTAGTTGAAATCTATCTGGTGGAGTTTATACTTGGGGCTTGGATCTATTATTTAATGTTTTATTTGAAATCTGAAGGTAAAGGATGAAGGGATATATTTACTTATTTAATATTTTTGTCCCTTAAATAAGGTTGACAAGGGTGGACTTAATGTCCAGTGGCATTCTCTGCCAGTCGACCTAAAGAGAACAAGAGAAAATGTTGGCTATAAAATATGGCTCTACTGGAACCGGCCCATCATCATGGACAAGACTATTCTTGCGAACAGTGTTGACGGACCCGGCATAGTCGAGGATATTATTGGTTTACATCACGATCCCATATGACGAGAAACTCTTGAAAAGTGAGTCAGACAAAAAGACAAAATATCTGGGCCTGGCACACAAGGTGGCCATGACCAACATGTGGGGGGGTATGCCAGTTGAAATTATTCCTATAGTCGTATCTGCAGACGGGTTGATCCCAACCAGCCTCTAGAATCACCTGAGGCGGTTGGTACTTCTGTACGGGCAGCTCCGGGCACAAATGCAGAAGGCGGTGCTCCTCGACACCGCTCGACCGCAGGTTACTCTCTCTTTCGCCCTAAACCTCGTTTGGACTCTCTGGTTGGTCTTTATATATGTATTATATTGTATTGTAAATACTTGTTTTACTATATGTTTATAGTAAGTATTTTATTTATTTATGTTATTGACCAACCAGGCGAAGATAGAAAAAATAATCCCCTAAATAATAAAATATAACTTGAATCGCGTCATAAATTCTTTTAAGCATTTACGAGATGAATCTAAGTAGGTTTCTACTTGAATTCATCTCTGCATCGCCCTAAGCTTGTCTTGTAGAGAATGCTTAAGGCGTTTAAGCTTCATCGTAGGATCCTACATAGATTGTTTGTGTGTTTAAATGATTGTTACTCAATCACGAAAAAACGAATTAATGAATTTTAATAAAATTTACACACATATAGTTTATGACTTGATTTAGCACCTAGGATACTATTCATCTTGGTAAAAAAAAGTTTTTACTCGTATGTTTGAATGTTTATTACTCAATAACGCTAAAACGGCTAAACGGATTTGAATCAAATTTGATATATATATAGTTTATTGCCTGGATTAACATAAAAAGTATCCTATATACTTTTTATTCCGATAAATGATATGGCTTATAACTGTTAACTTCAACTGTGTGTGATTATTTTCCGCCTGTACGTGTCAGTTTTAGGACATAACTGACCATAGGTGAAGGTCTCTGAAGTCCACGCGGACGAAGTCGCGGGCAGATGCTAGTTAATAAATAAATAAATTAGATAATTCATATAATTTCTTTGTTGTTCGCAAGGGTCAACGTACAACAATAAATCAGTGGAGGCGGCCGATGTCGGGACGTTTATTGTATTATGTACTTAGTGAATTGGCCACTTGCAATTTAACAGTTAGGACCAATTTCGGGGCTCACATTAGGTGGTTTTTTTTTTGATGTCGACAGATTTGACTACACGGATCACTTTTTTGTATATTTTTATTGTTTATTTGTCACATAACATTTTTTTTAAATTAAGTCTGTAACAGTCGTTTTAGCGTCGACTAATATTTGAATCATCTCTGACGTTCTATTCGATCATATGCAATCAAAATCCTCATAAGTAACAGCGTGGAACAGTGTGAAGTTGTGATTCGCGATGGGATTGTAAGTGACATCACTTTTCTCATTCTTCTGGCTTTCGTATAGGTTTTACACACAAATCTATAGCAAAAAGCTATTCTTATTTTTTTTATAATATAAGGGTGACAAACGAGCACACAGTGGTGGTTATATGCGTTGCCACCCTTGAGTTCCTTGGGCATTTTTTTTTAAAAACGCCGAGTTACATATACATTTATTTCTAAACAGAAGCAGGTATATGGAATTTCGTGTTTCTAACTTTGAAAATGACTGACCTTCATACAACCGTTCATCCCCTATTTTACCCCCTTAGGGGTGAAATAACCAAAAATCCTTCCTTAGTGTATGCTTACAACATAAAAGCCATCAAGCCCGGTGCGGTACCTCTTGGGCACCCACGGTCCACTGGAACTCTCTCTCTGGAACTCTTGTGCTGGTTACCCATTAATAAAGGTCTCAGCTGAGTCCCCAAAGCGCTTGGCCACCTTTCAACCCGTTGAACCTGTAAAAGCCCTCGTCCTAACAGTGGCCATCAGCCATTAAAAAAAGGGCAGCACAATAAAACTATTTTAACGGACTTTATGGTGTTTATTTTAAACTTTTCCAATCATACGTTTCAAGTGTTTTACAGTTCTCAAGGCCACGGGGAGGACTGAGATATTTGACTTTCCGATCTCATTGTTAACCCGGCCTACGATCAGCTTTTTATTACTCTCTTGTTTAAAGAATAAGTCTATCAATTTAGGATAGATAAAAAGTCTACTTATAATGCCAATTAAATATACATTCAGACATGAAAAGCTATTCCTATTAATTAACTATGGCTAAATTTAAACCACGTAACCCTTTAGACACATAAAACATTAATTTTGATCTTCAGATAAATTAATGTATGCTTTATGTTCTTGTCTAAAGTTAAAACCTATAAAAAGAAAAAGAGGCAGCTTTTTTACTCGCTCTAAGATTAAATTCCTATAGGTACAATCGCGTACACAAAAATATATTTTTCTTCATTTCGACATTTTAAGTCATTTAATACACGGTCGACATAACTTTGAAGGCCTCTTCGTCGCCCTTGGCTGAGAGATCAGCAATCACAGTAAGACCAAGGTATACCAGTTTAGATGTTATCAAATCCTCATAACCATATTTCCGCAGTACAGGAGCTACTTGGGACATTTTAATATTTTTATTAATGTCATACTAAAATGTACAACATACAGCAGATTTAATATGCACATATAATAATAACATGGAAAGGTCTTGAGTGAACAAGTTTGTTTTTCATTTTTATTTTCCCTGTGTAAGAGAGACAGACATATTCATAATAAAGCATATACTCCTGGATCTTTCAGAGGGATATTGCACTGGACTAGGTATAAATATGCCGACTTTATCTCCATTGGAGTTTTATAAAATGTTCATGTGTTAATGTGTAATAGAAGCTGGCTCCAAGATGTAGCCCAACTTGTTTGTGACTCTATTGATTTTGGCAGTATAGCAGGCTCTAATTAAATCGTGCTCTGCCTCATTCGGTCACTGGCAACTAGCCGCAGTCATTCGGATACGAGGAATGTCCTAATCGAAAGGGTGGAAATCTGCCGAGGGTCCTGATCACCATAAGTTGAAATGTGTGTGTTAATATTATATAACAAAATATTTATACAGATTCAGCCATGATAAGTTGATAAAAGTAATCGAAGGAGGTTGATTATGTAAGAAAACTTGAATATAATCCAAGATCAAAATATTCATTCCGCATATTGGTAACACACAGGCATGGTAAAAGAACTTAAACGAAAACTCAACTGAATTAAAAAGGGTTTTTCTAAGGAATTAATGGAACAGCTCGACCGGAGTAGGACGACGCCCTCACAGAATACCAGCGTGAAATAGCAGCATAATGCTGGTGTGTTTTGTCTAGTGAGTGTAGGATCCGGAGACCTTTATTACTGGTGACGAGGCATTCCATCTCAGTCCTCAAGGGTAACAACAAATCTGCATTTTGATTCCTAGTCAAGGATGAATGTAGATGTCATGGTTCGCAGGAATCACTTGCCATTAGGTGAACTGTGTACTCGTTTGTTACTCTCAATGTAATAATAATAATAAAAATATAAGTATAATCTCTGATAGTTAAGTAGGCGTCTGTACTTATGTACAATATATTAAAAAAGATCGATCCCAACGCTTGAGACTAAAGTTGCGTCTATAAAAAAACTGATAAAAATCCTGTCTTAGCAGTTTCTAAGGAAAAGCTTTAATCGCGCGATCAAATTAGACAGCTATTGTTTTTTATATTTTATAATAGTACGATACAGCTTGGTTTGGACAACAGGTTTATTCAATTTCATGATTCTATAAATATTATATTCAAGACTTTAAATTATACAATCCTTCTTTGAGACTTTCTATGCAGAGGTGAAAATGTAAACAAAATATGTTATATACCTAATTATATATTTTATTTATTTTATAATATATATTTAATATACCTATTAGGGGTTATAAGCTAGAATACAGTTTATCTGATAGTAAGCGATGGTATCCAGGTTTATCCTTAACAAAGATTCAAGATGCTCAAGGATTAGGTTAGATTAGTACTGAGGGCAAAAATGGACGCCTCGTTACCCTTAATTAAGTTCACGGAATCTTACATTCAATATACGAAAAAAAAAACAGCGTTTTACCATCTGTTGAAGTGTGTGCCCATTGTTCACCCCTAATATTATATAATAATAAAAAAATATGCGCTTAAAAAAATTAAGGTTTAGGATTAGGAATCTTTTTAATAAAGGGAAATACAACATATCTCTCTGTACTTGAGATCAGTGTTTCCAAACGTATAGTTCTCATTGACAAAAATATACACAAAATGATAATAATAATACATAATTATCTTTATTCTTTCACCATCACTTTAGAAGTTACACTAAGAAATACTAGTGTTAATATTCGTTCCCACTATGTTAATAAAACAAGTTCGTGATACTCTTTGTCCTTTTTCACATACGCGGTTCATAAAAACCCGCTTTAATGCTTTGGAACTATCTCGTATGTTAAGAGTATATATTTTTTTGTTGCCTTTGTTACTTACATATTAGGAATCAACTTAAATAATGAAATTACTATATTCATTTAAATAAATATAAATAAAAAGTGTGTAAATATTGTAATCATTATACAGTTTATCGATATCAATTGGTTTCTTAGTTTTGGTAAATATGAAATATATACAAAAAAAATACAAGAGAAAAAAATACGACCAGTGTGATCGAAATGGTCACTATGCACACAAAGAAGGGTCATATGCTTTGCCTGGATAGTTCCAGAGAAACCCACGCTCGGCATTCCAGAGGTATTCAACTTTCTTAGAAAATTCATAAAGGATATGTTATATTTTCATCGATCGAAGAGATTGACTCTCGTTAATGCGGCTAATTTCTACCTAAACTTTATAGTTCTTAGTTTAGTTTAGCTACTGTTGGCACCCTCACAAAATATGAACGTTAAATTTCAGAATAACGTTTGAAGATTTTGTTGCGTAAATTTCTTCTAATATTCCTTATACCCAGGGGCAGAGAAAATGGACATAATTAAATATATGAAGGTATAAAATATATCTTGAGGTATATAACATTTGGTTTCATAATATTTGGTTTGGAGTGGTAGGGGGTCCTCATCATATTGATTTCAAAGACCGGTAACTTGTAAATCCTCTGTTGCTGCCCGTTACTAGTCCACTCCTGAACATAGACTGTCGCAGAGTACGATCCTGAGCCACGTGCACCCATGGACTTTCCGTAGACTTGCAATGACTGTCACTCCTTTTTTTTTATTACCTTGATTATTTTTTTTATTATTTTTTCTTTTTATTACTTTAAGAGTAACAAACGAGCACACAGTTCACCTGATGTTAAGTGTTTCCCATGACGTCAACATTCATCCTTGACAAGGAATCATAATGCAGATACGTTGTCACCTTTAAGGACTGCGATGGAATGCCTCGTCACCAGTAATAAAGGTCTCCGGATCCCTTCACTCACCAGACGAAACACAGTAGCGTTATGCTGCTATTTTACGCCGGTATTCTGTGAGAGCGTGGTCCCACCCAGGTCGAGCTGACCTATTCATTCTGCAGTTAGAAAAAAACTGCAGTGTAGCTCTATCACTGTTACTTGTACCCTTTAGTTGTTACCCTTTATGATGATGATGATATTAATTTATCCCTAATGGGAAAGGCAAAGGACTTTAGTCCATACAGCCAGGTCTTGTTCGTATGATGGTTGGTCTGAAACTATTTTGTTACCCTTTAGTCCTAATCTCCCACGCCATTATATAAACTAAACAACTCAAGTACTCTATATAAATAGATAAACCGTCGTAACAAATGTATTGCCAATCGCAATTAGAGCATAGCAATTGTTCTAGTCATATAATTACTTAATTTCCCATTAAAGGATGTCCAGAACAAGAGCGTAATGATTTAAAGATTTTAATATCTTAAGTACGACGTTTAATTGTATCGTATTGTATTACTCGTCTTTATAAAGTTTCTTATATGTGACGATTTTAACAATGTTTGTATGAAATCTTAGCCACTAAAGATCCTTAAAGGTTTTATTAATTTTAAAAATATTCGAAGATTTGTGCTTGGATTTTGGTGCACCTAAAAACTTATATTTCAAAATTTGGTAAGTATAAAATTATTATCTTTCTAGAAATATCTACTACAACGTTACTTCATATGTTACTCATTTTTAATATACTAAATAAATAAATATAAATGCAGTCAAAGACACCACACATAACTAGCATATCCTAAATCGTACAATCTGCTATTGAATAGGTATCTTTATATGAATGCAGTTTAAAACTTAATAATAATAAATGTGTTTGAAATAAACACTTTACAATTAAGCACGATGCATAAAAAATATATTAAAACTATATATAAGTAAATATCACACATAAGATTAAAAAATTAAACAAAACAAAATGGTTGCCATTCCAGAAAATGTTTTCGACGTCTGTCTACGCACGGATCCCTGGTACCGCGGATCGGCGGCAGGTTCATGCCACCCCATATATAAGGCGTTGACTGCACAAACCAGCAGTAGAGTAATCACACCTGCGCATCATGAAGTCGTTTATTGTGTTCGCCATTTGCCTTGTTGCCGTGCAGGTAAGACGTATTTTTGTTTTCTTATTTTTTTAACGGCGTCCTTTTAGAAATAGCGTTCGGCAGTTTTGTTATTTTGATCTATATACAACCAAATTCAATATACTTAAAAAAAATAACTCAATACCATATACATTTTCTATTTATATATTTATAAATATTCGTGAAATAATCACAAACACTTTTTTTTTTATTATTTAACTTTTATTATTTATTGAACCTATGGCAACTTGTTGATCATATGTCATTTTTAAAAATGTTTTAATGAAAAAAAACATATATTAATAGACTTCTCAACTAAAAATTAACTTTAAACATTTTTTTTAATTTTTAAAAAGGAGTACAGATTATAATTACAAAGCACTTGTTTTCCATTTGAATATTATTTAGTTTATTTACATGAGACGATTTGACATTAACAAATTCTTAATTAGTGTGATTATTGTCTTATAATCAGGAGGCAAGGTCAAAAATCGGAAACGCAAATCGCAACAAATTAATAAATTTGTGTTGCGATTCTACATATATTAATGCATGTCCTGTATAGAATAAGAGACAGATAATATATTTGTCCTTGTTATTATACATCTCCTGAGCTCAGTCTACATTATTCCATAGAGTGTTTAATCAGCGATACGCGCGTTAGACTAGCCAATTGTAAATGTTATCAATTAGAGTAAGGTATTTTTAACGATATTTTGGCTTTATGGATTTCTATAGTTACCAAAATTTCGTACAGTTTTGTTGATAACACGTTAGAGATGATAATGCTCTGTCAGAAGCAACTGACCGAGCCGAGATTCGGCCCTCTCGGGCACCCTCGAGTCAGACGCTATCGCGAAACAGGGCAACGGTCCAAGCCAAGGCTCCCTCTTGGGAGCCCTTGTGCTGGTTACCCATATATAGAGGTCTCGACTGAGCGCCATAAGCGCTCGGTCACCTCTCAACCCGGTGAAACTGTAAAAGCCCTCGCTCGGGCTAACAGCACATAAAAAATAAAACGTTAGAGATTATTTCGTGTATTAACAAGCTGAGACCGCAGTGGTTAGAGTATGTGCTGTGTATCGCGGGTCTTGGGTAGGATTCCCAGCAGAGAAACAATACAAATAAGGTTGCATATGTATAACAATATTCCTCTGATCCTTTTATTCAGTCGAAATAGGGAAAGAGGGTGACGAGTCGTGCGTCTTTGCGTTTTCACAATCGCTTACGACGGTAGGAGATATCACCATGGTTGAAATTGGTCAAAAGATGTACATACATATGTACTAAAAGTCTAGTCTAGTAGTTAAGAACGACGAGTAAAATATAAAATAAATTTGATAAAAAAATAAATCAAGATGACTTATTTTTTAATTTAAATTTAATAAAAAAATAAACTAGTCATAGATCAGACAATGATTTACCTATAGCGGAATTATACCTATATTAATAAGTCATACTGAGCAAGAATGTACTTATCATTGTCTGACCACAGATTATGGAAGTATATTTTTTGATTTTTGATTGATTACAGATATATTTTCTATCAGCATACGTACTGAAAATTTATGTTTGGTAGTTATTTATATATGTGTAATCTAAAACATTGTTAATTTAAAAAAAGTTTAAGAATAATGATGAAGGTAATATAATAGTTGTTTCTATATATTCAGGAATGATAGATTTAATTTAAAACCTCCCTATGCGGTCCTCCGTATTTTTCATGCGACATGCGAATCTCGTTTCCTTTCAAAACAAAAAGGACTACTTTTTTTAATGTTATACCGATTGTATTGCTTGGCAAAGTAAATGGCGGGAACGGCAACGTACTATTATAATCGTACCTACTTAATATACAACATTTAAATCTGTTATTTTGTTTTCCAACATTCTCACCATTATATATTCGCTCGCTGTTTATTCACGAAACGAAACAAATGTACTAACTGTAAACAAATCTATTAAAATAATGAAACACGTTTTTACTATTAATAAAATTATTTGAATCCTAGTAATTAGTCTAGTAATTATTTTGATAATATTAAGGGCGACGAAAGGGCACCCAGTTCGACTGACGAGAACTGTGAAGGAACGCCTCTTTACGTATTATTGGGATGAATAAGATCTTGTAGAATGTTGATGATGTGATCTTCAACATCTGAATCCAAAACTAGAACATCTTTCCAAATGCAACTTCTGAATCTAAACTTTAAAAGGTGGAGTTCCGACAAAAAGAAGTTTAATACTATAGTTTCGTAAATCAAAAGAGAATTCGCTATCACAAAAACTAAACCTGAATAATATAATAAAAATAGAAATTATTAACAATGTATTAAAAAAAAATCTAGATTTATTATTATAAGATTCGCAGAAAAACTAGTTTATAAAATTGATTTAGACTCGAAGTCATTTAAAAAAAAAACACTTAAATTTAGGTTTACCAACTAAAATTTTCTATAAAGTTCTTATGAAAAATTCAATCTAACACCGGTTTGAGAAATATTTAAGTATTTATTTATCTCTCTTTTTTAATATATTGTAGTCATTAATGTTATATTCTTTCTGTTTTTTTTAACTTAGGCGCTGACTGATGAACAAAAGGAGAAATTGAAGAAGCACAGAAGCGAGTGCCTCGCCGAGACAAAGGCAAATGAGGAACAGGTCAACAAGCTGAAGACCGGGGACTTTTCGGTAAGTGGCACTAAAGCTGAACGACTTTGACCTAGTTATAATTGTGCGATTATATGTGAAAATAAAAAAAAATATTGCTTTAAATATTAGAAATATTATCGATGGTAGAAATTAATAATTTTTAAACGAATAGTGAATATATGAGATATCACATCAGCTACTAGAAAAAAATTAAAGAGTCTACGTATAAAAATTCCACTCCTGGGCATATACCTCCTAGGGAATATTGGAGAAAAGTCCGCCACGGAGTTTTCGGAGCCAATTCGTATTCGTGGAGTTCCACTTCGAATTGGCTGACTACAGGTCTTGAAATATTTGTTTTATTTTTTCTTATTGTCACATTCTTCTCACCAGTCTCTTCTATGATATATTAAATCGACTTCGATTATTATATTATTACTAAATAATAACCAATATTTAAAAACAGAATGAGAATGAAGACTTAAAGAAATACACCCTCTGCCTGATGTCCAAATCGGAGCTGATGACTAAAGACGGAAAGTTCAAGAAGGATGTTGCTCTCGCTAAGGTTCCTAACGCAGGTTTGTATATGTATTTTTTTTTTAAATGGGTGATATTTTGTTAAATTGTTATACGATCTTCCAGAAAAATGACTGATTAAGAAACTACTATATCACTTTATTAGATTTATATAAAGAATGAGGATTAGTGGATGTTATAGCTACAAAAAATAGTCTACTCGTCTGGGAAAAGACAAAGCACATCTCGAAGGGTACCTTCTAGAACCTGAGATTAAATTCCTGTCTGCAAGGGATCCAAAATAAGACGCAATGCTTTGACCAAAGTGTGGGTCTCACCAATATAAGGAACGGTCTATATATATATATATCGCTCTCTGGCATAGGCTTTCTTTCTTGAAAGGGTTTAGCCCAACACGAATTCACAAGAACTCGTAACTCGTTTATTTATAATTTAAAATATATTATAATTTAATTTTATGTATGTATGACTTAGATTATTATTCGTGGCTATATATCGGTGAGGTAGTTTTACCGCGAGCGAGATAATGTAGGAAAAAACTTGCATGTCTAAGACATAAATAAGAAAAATTGGAAAACATCCAAACACCCTTTATAGGGCTCCTCCCTATACCTATACAACAGTGGGATTTATATATAAGTAGTTACTTTTCATCGATGGATAACCATAACGTTCGTTACAGCCGACAAACCGACAGTAGAGAAGCTGATCGACGCCTGCCTCGCCAACAAGGGCAACACCGCTCAACAGAACGCCTGGAACTACGTTAAATGCTACCACGAGAAGGATCCCAAGCACTCCATCCTGATCTAAGCCAAGCTAATGTAGGGACGCGAGCAAACAAGAACAAAATTCACCAATTTCCTTTTGATTATAATTAACAACGTATTGGTCATGAGGTTTAGTATTAAATGTTCTAACGTCGACTGCTATTAAGTTTAAATTTTGTAATTGCTATCAATGTCTTTTTGGGTTCCGTAAATGTCTGCAAATGTCAATAAATTGATATTGTCTAAGTTTTGTCTTTAATTTATTTAAGTTAACATGATATTCTAGTGAATTGTCGACGAGGTGACATTCGAGTTGTTAAAAGGGGCCGTTAGCATATAAGGAAATAATGATGACGATGTTCTGTTTATTACGAGATGATATTCATTGCGCACAATATAATAGCACCGTAGGTATTTGAGCAAACACAGACTCAATCATCGTCCTTTTCCCTAGACCGATGTAAGGCGTGCTATAACATCGAAATGTTCATGAGAAGCATCGAAGATGCGGTACATACATTGCTAACACAAACAAAAATACTTGATACACAAATATTGCTTCTCGGCTGGGATCGAAGTATCGAACCCAAGACCTACGATGCAACAGTCAGGTAATGAACCAAAACTCCACGTGGCCGTCATAAAAATATAAAGACATACAGAGAAAGACAGACAAAATACACAATCAAATCGATTGTTTCCTTGAAAATTATTAATCCCTTATTACTGTATTTTCTTGGACTGTCTTGGATGTAAAAGGCCGCAGGAATCACTTACTATCAGGTGAACCGTGCTCATTTGTCATCCTAAACACAATAAAAAAGTAAGATTTGATCATACGTTAGTAGTTAGGCAAATTGGTATTCTCATATATTGTAATTATATTTAATAAAAATAGTTAATACCGTTGTGAGAATGATTTGTAAAGTGATAACGTGCCGTTTCGTGATAAGTAATAAAAAAAATAGCATTCATATAAAAACACCGTACGAACTAAGCTAAAATTAAATCATAAAAATTAATTTCCACAATTGTTATTAATTTTATAGCATCAATTTTAGTTCCCATTTTAATAAATAATAATAACATAATAATAATACTAAGGAGGGTTCCGGGAGGGGATTTTAGCTTTGAAGAGGTGGATCTAAGGTTTCCCACCTACATGGATGAAGTCAAGTTATTCGCCCAATAAGCCTGATATGGTGATGATGTACCCGCCGCAGTCGAAGATATGTTTGGTCGAAATCACAATCTCTATAACGAGAACATCGTGAAAGTCGAAACTTATACAATATATCTATATATCTTGCATGAAATATCGGACAACTCCACATATTACATAAACTTAAGTAAACAATGGTAGTTATTAAAAATATCACGTTTGACAGATGTAATTTCTAGGAAATCTGGAGCCTTTACTAATCCGATGCTTGTTGCTACGAGCTATAAATTCATATACTGTAGAGATAATTGAGTATGTGTGTAAGAATCCGTAATCTAATTACAGGTGATGAATGTGGTACATATACCACCACAGAGTATGTCTTCGTCTTTTGTAACTAAATCTTTGTCGAGGAACAAAACGTTGATGCCATGGGCCTCATACATCAATTGGCATCAGGTGAACAGTGTGCTCGTGAGCCACACAAAATAGAAAAAAAATAATCTAAGCCAATCCTGTGTATATGTAAATATTGTTTTTAAACATTCAACAATATTGTTTTACAAAATGGTAAAAAATGTGAAACACAATTGGTATTTTTTATTTGTCTAAAGCTTTTAATTGTGTAGAACATGTAAAACTTTTCATCAACTAACATTATTATATCATTAAAGGTTGTGCACTTGGTCACATTGCCTCTGACTGTAATTAAAAGGGCCAAATGGTTACTATACACGATTTAAAGTCTTCGTAATATCCTTCAAGAATGGGCTTTCCGCAAGGATCCATATTTGATCCTCAAATTTTTTTTGTCTTTATCTGTTAGAGCCAATGTGATTTATCATTTTCTGTAAACGAATCATTAGCACTTCAGCCATTTATTACATTTATTTATTTAGCAGTGACGTCATAATAGGCTGTACGGAAAATTCTCGTTCATCGAATGATCTATCAAAAGTCAGATGTAACCGACTGCAGCCAGTAAATACCAGAAAGAACAACAAAGTAAGCAGTCAATTGCGGACATGGAAATTTAAATTTGTTCATAAAAGTAATTGAACTAAAGAGCCACTTTATTCATTCTACTTTATGAGAGGTGGAGCAGGCCTACATTGCCGTAAGTAGGTCCAGGATATCAACGTATGATCTCAGGGTTAGGGAGGGAGGTTAATCCCTATGATTTGAGGATAGAAGAGATAGGTAGATAATATTGAAGTAATGAGTTCCTTCTTGGGTTGGTAGAATCCGAAACAGGCACAAAACTTTTTCCGACTTAGTCCAAAAATCAAAAATAAACATTTTAAAACGAACCTTATTAAAAAAATCTTTTTTCTTGCACCTTTTTTTATTTGTTTTTATTACATTGCAAGTATAGAACGAGCACTCAGTTCACCTGATGGCAAGTGATTGCTGCGGCCCATGACATCTACATTCATCCTTGACAAGGAATCATAATACAGATGCGTTGTCACCCTTGAGGAATGACATGGAATGCCTCGTTACCAGTTATAGAGGTCCCCAGATACCTACAATATATTCTCTGCTCAACCCAAAGTTAGTCTGGTAGTGAATGCCTTTTGGTTTTAATTCCGCCCTTTTTTACAATGTTTGTTTTAGTTCTGCAAATTAAGAATAAATAAATAGATAAGTTAATTATTTGGTGAAGATAGATGTTGTGATAGATGGAAAGATAAATGAAACAGTACTTCTGGGTTTTTATTATTTTTTAAACATGAATATGTGTTGTGTGCGTGCGAGCGTGCGTGCATGTGTGTGTGCGTGGGTGCGAAATAAGATTTATATCCCAATGCTGGGTTTAGGCCTCCTCCTTGAGAGTGTTAGAGCATAGTCTATCGCGCGGATCCAGTGCGAATTCGCGTCCCTAACATCTCTTGAAATAAATATATTTCTTTATCTATCTTCCTTTAGATAGCGATCCGAGTCGAGGTCTCGTACCTCCTTATGAGGGGCCCTCGGATCGTATTATCGCCCCCCTCTGTTGTCGTCGACGATCTTTCTCAACAGCGGTCGGAGTGCAGCATTGTCGTTGTCTCCCTACTCAGCGGGCTCACGAGGATATTTAGATAAGGCTGTAGAGGTGTCTGGACCAACAGCATTACTCACAATTAAAAAATCTCATGATGTTTTCCTTTACCGAGGAACACAGTAATTGAGGAATTAAAAGGGCATTTAACAAATTCATTGATTCTCCGTTTTCACTTATATAGTGACATTAAACGCTTAGAGACTTAGCTGTCTTGTATACAATTGTTATTTAATTGTGGTTACACAAATATGTTAGGTCCTAAAATAGAGTCCTATGAATATTGTTAATATGTTTAAAAATATTTAACCGTAGTTCATATAATAGTTGGGTGATATTCCGATAGTTGTAATAAAACATTTGTAAGAAATTACCGGAAGTCACTGCTGCGTAGAACGTATAGTGAATAATGAGGTGACCACATTTCCCACAGTCACAATGCGGACATCGATCTATATAATCTTGTTATTCATAACTATTCATAACAAATATATTTCTTGGTTATATATATATGAGAGAACTGTGCGTGGTAAATCAATTCCGCGCTGAATCCTGTACTATGATCCAATATATTTATGCTCACTTTTTAAAAATGTGTGTGTTACGCGTGTTACTTTGTTTGATTATCGGATTAACACAGGTGAGATAAGTTTTCTTTTTTATTGAAGTAACTTAAGTAAGCACGAGGCAGTTTCTATCTGAGGTCAGCCTGATAGGAGTTCATTTTGAGCCTCTGTTACGGATAGATATAAATGTCCCTAGTCAATATTTATCATTAGTAGGTTTGTTTGCTCGTTTAGCACCCTTATTATTTAAACGTGATGGGGCTAGTTTATAACTGAAGTGTGGTTCTGACACGACACGTATAAATTCGTCTGTATCGTGACTACACTATCCAGAATGCCAACGTGAAATAGTGACTTTAGTGTTATCATATCTTCGTTCTTAGGTACAAGTAGCTTACTTAGTTACAGATACATTCATCGTCCGTAGGGATGACTTCTTATAGGTGATGGATGTGGGTTGCTTGGACCACGGGAATCAGTTACTATCGAATAAACTGTGATCTCGTTTTGTTACTCTAAATACTAGTGTTATACATACATTTTTATATAGGTTAGTTGTAGGTGGGTTTGAATAATATCAGATATGGCAAAGGAGCACAGTACTCCTGGTGGTAAACGATTTTTGCAATCAATGAATGATACACTGTAAAGGATTCGCCAATTCCCTGCGAACGTTTTAACAGTGCAGCACACTACAGAACAATTATAGTGTCACGTTACAGTTTATTCCTTGCTACTGTATGAATAGGTAGGTTCGACCGGGGAGTACCAAAGCAAAACGGCAGCATTACGCTCCTATGTTTCGATTGCACCTTTATTACTGGTCACGAGGAGTTATTTCATCTTAGTCTTCAGTTTAACGACGCATCTGTATTATGATTCCTGATCTAGGATGAATGGCGGTACCGTCAAGTGAACTATGTCCGTTTTTTAAAATCTAATCATTTGAAATGTTTGATTAGATTTAGACATTTTTCAATGTTTTTTTTTTCAAAATATTCGAAGTTATACATCTCGGAATGTAAATTACAGTTGTTAAGAAGAGTGAGGAAAAAAACTCTGTTGCTCAAACATATCTTCTGTCATTTTTGCTCATAGCTAGGATTTGTTATTACCAAAGAGACACTAGTAAAGACGTCATGCGTGTCGTGGCCTTGCATAGATGTGGAAAGGCGTGCTGCATTAAAAGGAAAGCATGTGTATCCGAACTTCAAGAGAGGCATCCTCGAATGCGTCGAGGAGTCCAGGGTCAGTCCCCAATTGGTGCTGCAGGTCACATCTGGAAATTGGAACGTGGTGTGTATATTAGAATGGTTTTTTAATTTTTTCAACCTTTAAAATCGGCCACTGATTTTGTTAGATTGTTATCGTAATCGTCGCAGGCTATAAATAGTCCACTGCTGAATATAGTCCTCTCAATAGAACGGCACATATAAACTGCCACCTGGATCCATCGACCTTTATTACTGGTGACGAGGCATTCCATCTCAGTCCTCAAGGGTGACAACGCATCTGCATTATGATTCCTTGGTAAGCATGAATGTGGATGTTATGGGCTGCAAAAATCACTTGCCATCAGGTGAACTGTGTGCTCGTTTGTTACTCTAAAGACTCTAAACGATACAAAAATAAAAAAAGATTCCGCTAAATTGCAGAGATATTTCTTTAATTTATAAAAAACCCTTTTACAGACTTTATCGCTTCACACGCGATCGCTTTCAAGTTTCCTGCCACGCACAACTACTCTGTGGAATCAGCTGTCGCCAGCGGTGTTTCCGCACCGATACGAATTAGGAGCTTCAAGAAAAAAGCCTACAGTTTTCCTGAAAGCCGGCAACGCATTTGTTATTCCTCTGTATCGGATGTTCATATTTTTTAAGCATGAATATGAGTGTGTGCGTGGGTGCGAAATAAGATTTAGATCACACTACTGGGCTTAGGCCTCCTCCTTGAGAGTCTATCGCACGGATCCAGTGCGAATTCGCGGCCCTAACATCTCTTGAAATAAATATATTTCTATATCTATCTCCCTTTAGATAGGAATCCGAGTCGAGGTTTCGTACCTCCTTATGAGGGGTCCTCGGATCGTATTATCGCCCCCCTCTGTTGTCGTCGACATTCTTCGTCCACAGGGGTCGGAGTGCAGCGGTGGTGCAGCAGCAGTCTCCGCAGCATCGTCGTTGTCTCCCTATTTAGCAGGCCTCCCGCTCGCGAGTCTAATTTGGTAAAGCTGTAGGGTTCTCTGGACCAACAGCAATACTCACACACAAAGAAAAAGCTAATTAAACGTCTCTCATCATAATCACATCCTATTGATAGGTTGGCACAAAACACGACCCTAAATCATCCCTTTCAACTACCGATAAACTTACAGAGATCGTTGCTCCATCTAGCGGGCCGCCTGCCAATTCGAAATTGTTATTCCAGATTTTTTCTTTTCTTGAAGGTAGCCAACATGAATATATGTAGAATATATCTCTATCTGATTATATATATCAGATTGTAATTGATTCCTCTGGCCCTTGGCCCAAGATGGACTCACATTCATCAAAGATAAGGAATCAAAGACGTGAGTGTTATGCTACTATTTCTCACGTGCTCGTTTCCTTACCGTACCTTTACACTGTGCAAAAACGTAACACATCTCTTTATAGGCAGTAGTGTAAACTGATTCATACAATGATTCCAGAAAGACGACTATCGCTTAAAAATGTGGGCTCTCTGCTTGCTCCTCAAGTCCAAAATGATGTCTAAGGAAGGTGTCTTTCATATGGACGTCGCTCTAGCCGGTGTTCTTGATCACGGTAATGTGTAATGAGATCCCTTTTTTATTCTGACTAGAAGTGACAAAAAGCATATGATTCGTCCAATTATAATTGTGTCCATTGACCTACACACATCCTCAAAAAGGAATCGTAAATCAGATGCGTTGACTCATCTAAAGACTAAGTTGGCAAATCTCGTCACCAATAATTCTGACTAAGAGTCTATTGCACTGTTAACGTAAGCAGAATATAATATATGCTTATTAAATAAACATATTAATTTAAACTTTAACCACAAGCATATATTTGATGTCCTCCTCCATCCGACCACGGCATCTATATATATATATATATATATATATATATATATATATCTGGTTATATTACCAGAGGACATCAACTACGCAGGAGATTTTATAGTGCCGTAAACATTTGTGCAAACACAGAGGCACTCAGACGTCGTCCCAATCTCTATTTCGCTGTAATGTTTGTGGAGTAAGATCAGAGGAAGGTTCACATGCAATGTCGGGGATAGAGGTCATACGTACAACGCACACGGACCCCAAAAACTACGCTGCAGTATGGGTCAGCTCGACCGTGGTAGGACCACGCCCACACAGAATACCAGCATAATATTGCTGTATTTCGTCTTTTGAATGCAGAGATAATGAGAACTTCGTTACTGGTGACGAGGCATTCCTTTAATTTCACTAAGATTTTTTAATGATTTCTTATATTTACGCAATTACACGTTGTATAAAAGTAAGATGACTTATATCGATATGTCAGAATAAAAACATAGTAAAGTGAATGCAAAAAAACAGGAAAAATAGTTCATAAAGGGCTTTTTTTTTGGAAACAACTACTTAACTATTGGTCCTCGCAAGACTCATGAACTTTGTTAAACCATAAAAATGCAATAAATGATTATGATGAATGAATTTTGACGTGTGGAAAGAAAGTTATGTTCTCGTGATTGATTTCTACCATAGCGACAGTAAGCGGTTATTACCAGGCAATGGAGTGTCAACGTGTCTCAGTCCTCAAGGGCGACAAGTCATCTGCATTATGATTCCTTGTAAAGGATGAATTTAAATATAATAGACCGCAGAAATCACTTGCCATCAGGTTAACTGCGTGCTCGTTTGTTACTCACAATGTAATAATAATAATAAAATTTCCTTGGCTGGGATTTGAACCCAGGACCCGCGACGCCACAGCTAGGTCCTCCACCCAAATCACTACACAACGCGGTCATCGGTGTTTAATGTCCTCTGCATAAACGTATATCACGACATTTCATGTCTGGTTTTAATCCTCTGCTCGTTGCCATTTCTTGGTAAACGGATAAACCGTTATATTTCGTCGTATTTATTGCAGACACCAAAAGCCTTGAAGTGCACGCCTGCGTTATTTTTAAAAAGTTCCTTACTCGCGCACTAAATGATAACCTAGAAACCGGTAGCGAAGTATTTCAAGTGTCACAATGTATGATGTAGGTATTTATGGTTCTCCGTCCTCATGTACCATTAGGTAAACTGTGTACAGTTACTGTACAGTACTGTTGCGGTCTTCGACTTTGAAATAGTTTTTTAATTGCGACGTTTTCGTTAATTGTTCGCACGTGGTGGTGAGTTAAAAAAAAATTGTAACTAACAACTTTGTTTCAGCAGCTACTGGTACAGGAACTTAGGTTTTTCGCTTAGTATGATGTTCAAGAACTGAGCTACCACGGCTTGTTATAAGTAAAAAACTTTTATAGTAATTTTCCCTATTTTTCAGAGAGATTCAGCGTCGAAAAAACAATAGACCAGTGTTTGTTTACCAAAGTCCATAAACCTGAAGAAACAGCTTGGCATCTTCTTAAATGTTACCATCAGACCAATACCAAACATTCATTTTTATAGAAAAATTGTTAAAAAAGAAATAATAAATATGTGTTATAAATGTGTCAATTAATATATAATGCCATCTGTTGAACAAAATAAATTCTAAGAATAAATTATTCGTTTTATTTCCACGCCATCTAAGATTATATTTGTAACATAGCGCAGAGACCCATTTACTTACTTATAGAAGTTGTTTTACAAGTTGCCTATAGATGGCGCTGTAATAATTTTTAAATATTATAAAAGTTTATACAAAGATTAACCTAATAAACTCGGGACTACTTTAGATAGCGATCTGAGTCGAGGTTTCATACCTCCATATGAGGGGCCCTCAGATCGTTATTATCGCCCCCCTATGTTGTCATCGACGTTCTTCGCCCACAGGGTTCCGAGTGTAGCGGTGGTACAGCAGCAGTCTCCGCGCTATCTTCACAGCATCGTCGTTGTGAATGTTGAAATTGAGTTGTGATACTAATAAGACGACCTGTGATAAGGGCCGTTCTTGCTCTTACATTTTTTAAGTGTGCTAAAAATGATAAATTACGGTCTAGAGTAACTCCTAAGTATTTTATGTGGCTAGACCACGGAATGACTGTCTTAAAATTAGGATGATTGATCTTGATCAATTATCTATGCGAAAATGTGCTATAACGAAAGCTGCGGTTCGACAAGTATTCTCGTACCATGGTCACGAGTCTATCCGGCACTTGTGTAGAGCTTATAAACTAAGCCCTCATGCCGGACCTTGTCAAACGCCTTCGCTACATCAAAGATCAGCGCACTCCATCTTCTTGGGTTTCTTTCTGTCTTTGTTTTTAGAGATGTAGTCCACCATCCCAAGAACTTGAGAGGGAGCTGAGTGATTAGCTCTGAACCCAAACTGCTCATCGGGCAGTAGATGCCTCTCCTCTACATATTTGCGTAATCTGGCTAGGATCAGTCTCTCATATATCTTCCCCAGCGAACTGAGGAGACTGATAGGTCTGTAATTAAATGGTATGTTACTAGGTTTACCTGTTTTGCGAATCCCTATGAACTTAGCCTCCTTCCAGATGTCCGGGAAGGAGTAGCTGGAGAGGAGGACATTGAAAATGATCACAAGGAGACAGATCAGGTGATTAAGGAGTTGTCTCGTTACAATGCGGGCCAGCAAAATAAAATCGGGACTAGAGGTCTGATCCACTTGTACCCTGTAATACATTATAGTACAGTTTCTAATGAAGAATTAGAAAATAAGAAACTCATTGGTACAAGGTTGATGTTGATGGGTTTGATTGGGTTCGAATTAGTGGCGTAAGAATCCAACGCAGTTTAATTGAACGGCGCCGGCACAACGCTCACGAGACGTTACGTGGTTTATTCAAGGGGAGCTCTTCAGGAGGCCAACAGCACCGCAGCATCTTTAAATAACTTTCCTACATCGACAGCCGCACGCTGGAGTGATTAGGCTACCTGGTTGTTGCGTTGCGGGACCTGGTTTCGATTTCCAGCTGAAAAACAAAGTTTGTGTATTACAAATTGCTGGCTTTTGGATCTCAGTGTGTTGTATATATTTCCCTTATCTTTGGCACGTCATCTAACGGCACTGTAATACATCCTGTGTAGATGTCATCCGGTAATAACTGCTTACTATCGCTATGGTAGATATCAATCAGGAGAACATCAGTTTCTTTCAACACGTCAAAATTCATTCATCCTAATCATTAATTTCCCTAAAGTTTATGACCAACACGTCAAAATTCATTCATCCTAATCATTAATTTCCCTAAAGTTTATGACATGAGTCTTGCAAGGGCCATTAGTTAAGCAGTTGTTTTCAAAAAAAAAAACTTGGACTTTTGATTTTATCGCGTCTACTTCTTTTTATTATTCTGACGTTTCGATATGAAACCGAATAAATCGATAAAATTACTTTTATACAATGTACAATAGTATTCGCGTAAATATAAGGAATCATTAAAAAATCTTAGTTAATACAATAATCTTACACTTGTGGTGTAAACATTGGGAAAAATACTTGATAGAGCTTCTAGAGGGCGCTAGTTGGTAAAGATATAACATAAGGTGTTAACCACAGACTATGTTAACAACATTTGACAACGCATCATTAACTCAATTTTAGAATGATACTTTTAGTAATGTATTACAGGAAATTGTCAACAAGAAGAAATAATAATATTTAATTGTTCCGCAAGCTGACATGTGCGTATGATTGTCTGACTCAAAAAAAAAAAATGGAAAAGATATCATCATCATCTCATCCCATCACTAGTCAATTAATAAATATGATCTATGATTTTCTCTCAAGAAAGAACTACCCTGAGCCACCTGCATCCATCTGCTTCCCGCAAACCTACATTCGTCGTCTCCACATCGTGATGGGTCGTTATACACAGGGAAGGTCATGTGGCCAGGACCTTTCTTCCCCATCGGTTATAGGTTCTACGTGCTATATGACCGGCCCATTGTCACTGGCCTACCGGTCCTATGAGATATGTCGGTTACTTTAGTTCTGCTGCGGGATGTCACGTTTTGAATTCGATCACGCAGAGAAATACAGAGCATGGTAGAGAGTGGACCACTCTATTGCCCCCTGAGTGACTTCGAGCTTCCTCATATGGCCAGCGGTGTCGGAGCATGTGAAGTTCCTGGTCACGGAGTGTCTGAGATTTTTAATGGCCTGAAAAAATAATAATTGAATGAAAGACAAGTGAAACCTGCTTTGCGCCAAATAAGGAAAAGGATCTTCACTCAGGTCGAAATATTGTGAATGTTGTCACAAAATTTGTGTCTGGTCTGGTCGAGCCGACACATTCATACAGTTACACAGTAACGTGCATACCTCAACCATTGCTTGTATATCTACTGGAATATTTACGACATAATAGCTTTGTAATGTTCATACTTTAAAATTTAAAATATATCACCGTTCCCAGAAGACATCAACATCTTTTTATAACAAATTTAATTGCAAACAATTGCAGCAAATTAAATTGAAGTAAAATGATAACATTAAACCATATTTTATTATAATGAAAATATATTATTATGTATAATACATATATAACATGTAAATAAGTCTGTTCATTTCGAAATAAGTAAGCACCGATAAGCGACATTATTTAGTAGTGAATTAATTGTAAGGACTAGTCTACACGACGATTAAAATAAATTAAATATAATATTGGCCACTACTCACATGAGGGGTTATAGGAATGTAAGTTTCACAAGGTTATATTTATTGGAAACCGGTTCATTTTAGTACTAGAATGTCGTTGTAGATGGCGCTGTTACAAATCGCCCACGTAATAACTATTTACGAAAATAATATAATATAGATTATAATTTTTAAAATAAAATAATATACATTACAACATACATAACAGTTTATGTACTGCATAAATATATGATATATGATTTGTTAATTTTTAATAAAATTTTGATTAACATTTAAGTTTAAAAGTGGACATACTTGCCAAATTCAGATTGAAAGCGAAACAGGTTTCTGTGTATTGTATGTCTCTGAGATCTAAACCTTTCGATCTCTTGCACGTGTATTACATCGGATTAGGAACGAGTCATTTGTATTTGTGCAAATGCATACGTCTCTATTATCCTTCGCAGTTGATGTCATTTGATATCGGGTGTAGACAAAACAGATTCACGTCTTCATAAATTACACTAAAACGCCCGTAACAAAACCAAAGGTGGCATCTTTGTATAAATTATTTTTGTAAGTTTAAATACACAAGTTGTACTATTATATACTGCCTCATTAAAAAAGATGGATTGTAATTTATAACCGAACTTAAGTACCGTACTAGAAATATCAAAATGACGAGTGGTGCCTGTTTTGCCACTTTCTGCTTCTACCTGGATTGTAGGTGGAACACGAAAGGGTACATGTTCGACACATGTGATATGTATTAAGGGGCATAATATGATGCTGTGTTTTGTACGGTGATCATAGCTATACAAAGACAGCGATAGAGCTACATTGTAGTTTGTTTCGAGCTGCAGAATGAATGGGTCAGCACGACCTGGGTAGACCTATGCCCTCACAGAATACCAGAATGAAATAGCAGCATAATGTTCAGAAACACTTGCCATCAAATGAACTGCGTGCTCGTTCGTTACTCTCAATACAAAAAAATATACAAATTCGCGACAGTGTGTCTTCAGCCTTAACTTAAAGTTTAATACCACACCGGTGCACAACAGAGTGGTGCATGTTCTGATGGTAGTTGTGATTGCATCGTAATTATTGGACCGGCCCAGTTTAGCCGTGGACTCGATAACGAAGCACCATTTCCTATTCCAAGTGCTTTTATCATAAATATATATATATTACTTAATAATATATGTATATATATCACTTTACCGCTGTGTTTAATTGACATTACTAACAAAGCTCGAAACTATTTCCTGATATACCCGCAAACGTAAAGATAAAGCGTCGTTAAACGAAATATTTCAACGAACTTGTCTATGGTATAATTTTGCATTGAATACAGAACATCAGTTTTGATTATCCTCGTGTACTATAATTCGGTGACAAACGAGCACACTGTTCACCTGATGGTTGGCGACGCATGACATCTATCCTAAACACTCACTCTCTCTCCTGATGATGAGCTGTGATGTTGACACACGTGTCCAATAGAGACGACCCATTCATGTTGCAGATAGAAATAACCTGAATTCTAGATCAACAATGTGAACTCATCTCCTAGCACAAGCATATTCAGCTTAGCTAGAGTGGTTAACCGGAATATTAGTAATGTCCGCCGCCCATGGACATCCGCAATACCAGAGGAGTTGCAGATGCGTGGCCGAAGAAATGTGGCTCTTTTCTTGTTAGAGGACACAATCCAACATAACGTTACCGAAATTAGCCAAAAATAGAGATGGACATGATAAGGCAATCTTTAGTAAGCTTAAAATGCTTGTACTAGGAGATTAATACAATAGTAGTGTATATAATACTATAAAATAGTTTACGACAATAATTGAATGGTGGATTCGCATCAACGACCTTAAATTTCGCGGACCGTATGGTTAAGCATTTCAAATTCACAACATCGAAATTTAAGGCCTTTAGGCCATTGACTCTTCAAACTACACATACTTGTATAAAAGCACAGCCTATTGAATTTCACTCCTGTAAGTCCCAACGTCCATTAATAATTAAATAAAAACCTAGCCCTAACCCTTCGTTTCCACCGATAAAAAATCCACCATTCCTTTTATTTCAATGTGGGCGTCGGAACGAATGTATTTTCTAAATATGTTTTTGTTTTGTTTGCAATGTTTTGGCTTTATTGGTCCAAGTTGGCTGGCTCAAGCCGGGAAAGTGAACGCAATTACAGACACCGCTTAGAAATGATTGCTTGAGAATAATTGTCCGCTAAGTCACGGGTTCTATTCTCTGAGGTCAATGTGTACAAACCTCTGATAAAGATATATGTATGTAAGAGAGAAAACCATATGCGGTTGGAGTTTCAAAAGCCTAAAGGACTTGTATAACTGCTGTTTCAGGATTTATACGCACAAAATTTTAGCTTTACATTAGCAATTTTACGTACAAAATTCACTTTAAAACTTTTTTGTACATCACGCAAATATTGTGAAGCGAATTTTGTTTGTATAAATCCTATAAAGTGATTTTTTTTACGTAAAAAAATGACTTTGTAATATTAGGATTTTTACGTATAAAATTAGCTTTTAAACATTACATTTTTTACGTACAAAATTCATTTTAAACATTACAATTTTTACGTAAAAAATTCACTTTATAATATTAGGATTTTTACATACAAAATTCACTTCACAATATTTGCGTGATGTACAAAAAACATATACTGGATGCCATCAGATAACAAATCTTTGCTCACTTGGTTATAATTGGTAAAAACCTAATAAGAAAAGAAAAAAAATATATAAAGTTTATTTGCATTAAGACCTTGTACATTAATATATGCATTTTTGAGATATATCTCCCATATCTAACGACATAATTATACTTTAGGCTCGATTATTAATTATTAGACACAATTGACTATTCTACGAGTAATTTAGGTAATTATTAGAAATTTAATCTTTTTTTCATTGTGTTATTAACCATTTATTTAGATATGTATGTGTGAACAAAGGAGTGTGTGTGTTTTGCGTCACTTATGTAACTATTTGTAACGATAACTCAATCTTTTTTAAAAATCTTTTTTAAAATTTAAGTTCGATGATATACTTAATTACGATCACGATAGAATTAAAATTACATTCTCGTCATCTCGATGGTTGGCAATCGACCACTGTGGGCTTCACGCGAAATTTCCTGCCACGCACAACTACTCTGTGGAAACATCTGTTGCACAGCGGTATTACCGAACCGATATGACTTAAGGATCTTCAAAAAGAGAAAAGAAGCAAGAAGCTTTTGAAAAGAGCCTTACAACCTTCTTAAGGCCGGCAGCGCATCTGCGACGCCTCTGGTATTGCGGACGACGGGCGATCTCAGGTGAGCTGATATAAAATATTTTTAAAATTTTTCAGCTTCAGTTGAAAATTGTTTTATTTATTTATTTATAAACAAAAAAGAAAAATTAAAACGAGTATCAGACACACTATAATCATTTGTATAAATACAAGGCGAATAAAACTAATTTATATGGATTTTCTAGCGTTTCATTTTTAATATTTTTATATTAACGCTTCGAGTGTTTTACACCACTCAATGTCACGGGGAGGACTGACTTTGACTTCCCATTGTCACAGTTGACCCGAACTATTGTCAGATTTTAAAGTCCGATCTACCCAGAAGGAGCGCAGTACCTTGAGATCTTGCAGTGTTTGATTTCGCGATCAATTTTATTAATCTCAGAATCCCGAGCCGATGGTACCACTGCCCCCCGTATTCTTAGATGTCATGGGCCGCAGTAATTTCAGGTGTTAAAACAATACGCATAACACTTGACGCATCAGCGTTATGATTTCTTATGACAGTCGCGTGTTAGTGTGTTAGAGTACCTGGCTGCCGTATCGAGGGTCACGGGTTTCGTTCTTTTTTTATTACATTGAGAGTAACAAACTCACACACAGTTACTTACACCTGAGTTTAGTTAGTAAGTGATTCCTTCTCAACTTCGACTTAGAGACCGTGAAGAAAAGATAAGCCTATACCTTTCATAACGGCCGGCAAAGCATTTGCTGCACTTCTCTGGTGTTGATGATGTCTATCGGCGGCGGTGATCACTTACCATCTGGTGGGCTGCATGGTCCTTTGCCATATTTTATAAAAAAAACCACCTAGCATTTTATTTTATTTACTCTTTTTTTTTAATAATCATCTAATTGTATGCAAAATGTTAATTTTCGTACGAATAGACATTAAACTTTCTTTCGTTTTTAATAACTTAATATGGTTGATTTTGCAATGGTGCAGATTACGAGTTTTAACAGAAGATATGTTGGAAGGAATAATTGAGATTCATTATCGGAATTATCCCTTTTGTTGTTACAATGTTGCATATTGAACTTATCTCATTGGCCGGGAAACGTTCGTTGCTGTTTCTCAAATTACGTCAAGAGATTGCCTTTGCAGTTCTATCTCTCTATACACACATTTGTTGCTTAAATAAATTTCCTTGCAAAAGTATATTAAAACGAAGATTTGTTTTGAAATTACTAAAACTGTTTTTATTATAAAGTGACAAACGAGCCATAAGTTCGCGTGATTGTAATTGATTCCTGCGACTCGTAACACCCACCCATAGGTGCACCGTAAACACTTGCGCAGACTTGACGCACTCACTCGCCGTCTCATTCCATCACAATCGTCAAGGGTGACATCTGCTTTATGATTCCTCATCAAGGATGAAAGTAGATGTCATGGGCCGCAAGAATCACTTGCCATCAGGTGAACTGGGTTCTCGTTTGTTACTCTCAATGTAATAAAAAGAAATCTATCCTCAACAAAGATAGATCGGAGATAGAAAGATTAGATCAAGATACACGCATGTTCACCCTGAGTATTACTATGGAATCCATCCGTAATTGGGTCCCTCAATCCCTAACAAAAACCATACGAAACAGCAGTGATATACTGATATGTTACTCTCGTATTCTGTGAGGGCATGAACATATATAGGTATATGCTCAAAACTTGGGTCACACTGATAGTTTCTAGATTTTGTCGAAGTATACGCCCTCACTATTTAGACATTTTTGCGTTCGTTGAAACCATTGTTGGAAACAGTGGATCCAGTCTCCAGTAGACCTCTTCGATGGTTTCGTGGAATGCATGCATGCGTGTAAATTGTAAACATCTAAGCTTATATTTAATTTTCGGAAATGAAAAGAAGTCGCAAGGTCCAGGGTTGTATGGCGGAAGCCAATCATCCGTTCCACTTTTGGGGCCTTGAAATACGCAATCCTTATCTTAGCGTAATGTGCAGACGCGTTATCGTGGTGACGGACGACATTGCTGCGAGGACGCTTTTCGTAAATTTTTCTCACACTCTGGGCAAGCCAGGAGACGTCTAAATTCTCAGGACCACGAATAAACAAGAGCTTCGATATGATGCTTCATCACCAAATACCAATTGAAATCTCGGCCAACCCTCTTGTTGACTTAAGCCACAGTAGAAATCGTGAAAAAACATTCAGGGATTTTTTTTTAAATTCATTGTAATAGAGACACAATTTTCTGAAGGTCGCCACTATAGAAAAAACCAATGACAGTCCCGCAAATTAAAAAGTATCATGTTCCTAGAGCATTCCATTTTCGAATTGCGTGATTGCTTTTTTATTTTTTTATATTGTAAGTGGCCAGTTCAAAAAACTTTCAGTATGCCTCATGTACGAACAGTATCTAGGAAATATAACTACTTTGCCGCCATGTGGTTTATTGTATTTAACCATTGCTGGAACGGTTTTTATGAATATTCTTAAACAACAATATTCAGGAAAAGTATCCCTGTCGACTTATTAGTGCCATAGCCTTTATTTTTTTTTATTTCAAGTAAGAGTAAGTAACTTTTAAGTAAAAAGAGCGTCACAAAAAAATCTCATTCGACAGCTAATCTAACTAATTTAATATCCTATTTTTTAAATTAATTATCGAATACTATTGCGTGGTAGAATCACGCTGCAGTTATGAACTAGGTATAGCACGGATAGATCAGCTCTACAAGGGACGTTTTCCGGAATATCATCATAAAATAGTAACTTAGCGTCATTGTGCTTCTCTTGGAATGTGAACTTCGTCTGAATGAAAAAACCCAAAATTGTCTTACTGACGCGGAAAAATTCCATTTCAAATTCTAAGGGGAGCAAAGCATTACATTATTACTCCTTATTGAGGATCAATGTCTAAAATATTACTTTAGCCGGAATATTACTTTTGATTATTAGCTTTATTTACTAATGTTGCCATAATATTAGATATTTAATTGGCTTCTTTGCTGGAAATAGACAATTACAAATCTACCTACTCTATTCATTTTTGTTATTCAATAAAATTTATTTTTCCACCCTTTTTAATCAAAACGTAGCGCAAAAAACTCAGTTCTAACTTCGACGTCTAAACTGTTCCTACATAACCTTCAGTCACGCCCATGACTGCCCCCGGATTGACTACTGTTTACAACACAGTAGTATTCACGAAACATATTCATCCCTTTCTCACTCATGACCATACGAGTTCATAGGGCAGCTTTCTCGCTTACGCGCATAGCTCATTGCTACAGATAACAAAGTGTTCTACTAATGTTGTTTTTATACGTTGTTGGTATTCTGTATTTTAGTGACGTACTTCGAAATGTTATACAATCTAACTTCAACCTTATTTAATTGACATTACAGTTGAAAATCATTTGTGTGTTTGTTGTATGACAGTCGTTTTACTTTTAATAACGGCTGGTATAATTTTAACACTGACCGTTTCTGCCAAATGCCATAATCGCTAGTAAGTCGGTATAATGGCGGACAGTTTTTTTTTAAAGTTTAAAATTCTGAAAACGTTTCGTTGTGGCCTGGTGTACGTAATTATGTTGCTATCTTGATTTTTGATAAAGCATTTTTACATGCTTTATTGGGAGGTGTCCTTCCGGTGTGGATATTTATTAATTTAAAAAAATAACTCGTTTGAAAATGTTGCCAGTTATTGTGCGGTAGATAAAGAGGTGTAATTTTGTGTACATGTAAATCCGTTTACTCACTGTTTGATGTGAGATTGTTTTATTTTATTGTCGAGAAACATGGTTATGCACTTTATTTTAGTTCGGATTTTTTATATTTATTACTGTATCACTTGAATACAGTCTTAGATGTTTTCGTTTTGTGAAATATGTGTTATATAAATGAAATATAATAAAATAGAAGAACAAAACAAGATTACAAATATTGCTAAACAACTTTTGATACAAATATTATTCTTTTATTGATCGTTGCATTCTTTTCTTTTATTGAAGGTGGAATATAGTTCTCTCTCCAACCGACTACTACAAATTAAAATATCCTTGCTTATGACTTTGCTTGATCGTATTTAATTGTATAACAGTATGCAGTTGTTCATGTGATTTATATTCGTAAAGCATCATTCGTTGCGTGTATTTGGACTGCAAATAAATTATTAAACAAGTGATACGCTCGTTTATCACACGGATGGACAAATTAGTACGCCATATTCCTCAAGGAATCATAATGCAGATTCATTTTGTATGATTAAACCAGCATACGAAACAATAGCGTTAAACTACTATTTTGAACTGATGTTTACATGTGAAGTTAAACTTTCATATTTTCAAATTAGACTCACTAGAAACGTATAGCAAGTTTTTAGATCTATTATACGTATATAAAATTCTTAATAACCAATACTAACTTATCATAATTTCGCCTAAACTTTACCATATGTGAAACTAGAAGAGCGACGCCTTTCTATACCACTGTAACTAGATTAAAGTCAAAATACAACGCCCCTGTTATTAGAATGTGCAGGTTGTATAACGATATAGTTAATTGAAATGCCAACATACACATTCTCAAATACGCTATCGACTACTCGAGTTAATATAATACCTTTATGAATCATGTCATCTATTCTTATGTTTTAAATATTTATTTCCAAACAACCTTGTTGTAACAATTTACTTAGGTGTACCTATGTAATTATTTATCATTTATATTTATCTAGATTTAACATCTTACTTTGTTTTTCTATCTGCCATATGTATATGCTGTTTGTGTACGAATAAATAAATAAATAAAATATAAAAAATGTTCCTTCCTTAGTTGAGCTGATCAATTCGTCTTATTTAGAGTATTAACTTTGTTGAGAGATTTTTTTACTTTTTTTTTAAATACGAGAGGTTTTGTTTTAATTGCCTGCAAACAGTCTATGTTCGGTAGCGATGGTTACTCAGGACTGTGGTTTAAGAGTTTCATATCCATCTTGAACCGAATGAGCTCATTCTCCTGTATTACCAGTGTGAAATAGCACCATAATGCTGCCGTTTGTTTATTAAAAAAAGTTAATACTCAGTTACTGGTAATGAGGCATCTTATCTCAACACAATAAACAACCCTATTAGCTTATCATTTTTTTTATATAACTAGTCCGGCCATAAATACTGTTACATAAAAAATTTTCTCTTTTTCAACTTTTTAATTATTTTGAATTTGGAACACATATTATTTTAAAAACTTCTTTCGATTTTGCGCCATTTCACATATTTTTTCGTGTTCATTATCAAATTACAATATGGAATTGGGTGTTAAAGAAAATAAGATTGCAGCGATCGCCTTGCACTAAATGGGTATGGAGCCGTCGGTCATATTCCAGACACTTCAAAAGCTTGGTATCAGCCGTATGTTCGTATATCGTACTATCAACAGATATAATAACACTTCCTCTGTCGAAGACCAGAAAAATCGGGGCGTGCTGTTAATTCGTCGAAACCAGCAAAAAATCTTATCGCGAGAAATGAAGATTCCCGCTTAGACTCTGTCGCGTATTATAAAACAAGACCTGAAGCTCGGTCCTTATCGTCGATATACAGGACATGCCTAAATCAATCTTTACAATTAAAGAGTATATAGATCGATCAAAACGCCTTCTGTCGCGATACGCAGGTGAAAGGCACAGAAATATCCCCATTACCGATGAAAAATTTTCACGATTGAAAAACACTACAATAAACAAAATGATAAAGTGTACGCTCACAGTTCTGAAGAAGCTGCTCAACTGGTCGGAAAGGTACAACGTGGTCATCATCCTGCGTCAGTGATGGTTTGGTGGAGCGTGTCTTATCAAGGAGTTACAAAGCTACATTTTTGTGAAAATAGAGTGAAAACTTCAGCCAAAGTGTATCAAGATACAGTCTTGGATTATGTTGTGAAACCTCTCAGCAATACACTTTTTTTTTTGTATTGAGTGACTTAATAGCTGAGTGCATAGTTCACTGGATAGTGATTCCTGCTGTCTTATCATTATTTATCCTCGATAAGGAATCATAACTTTTCACCAGATGAAACACAGTGATGTTAACCTGGAATATTATTTGACGACCAGGTACTTTCCGATCGGTTCGATTCACTGGCATTGTGGAGAGATGTTGCATATGCACGCATTTATACCGAATGTATCATTACCATTAGGACGTGTTCTGAAGAGTTGTTCGGATTAATTCCACCCTCTGAGTTTAAATCTATGGTTGACAATCCACGACTGTGCGCTTCTCTCTGTGGAATCAACTGTTGCCAACGGTATTTCCGACCCCCAAACAACTTAGGGACCTTTAAGAAAACATCCTACACCTTTCTTAAAGGTCAGCAGCGCATACAGAATATTAGAAAAGTATGTAACATGTAAATAATGCATTAAACAATAAATATAATAAATTACATAAAAAATACATAAATATCTTATATATGCAAGGATTTGCTAATTACTTAAGAACTTCGTTATTCAGTATCCATGAATCCCGAGGATATTGTTGACGCATTGAACCCCTGTCAGTATGATCTTTATGCTTATATATATATATATATATATGTATATATATCTATATACATATATATATTCTTTTTTCTTTCTTATACTCTATGCGCTCACTTTTAATCTAATGTACGCGCGCAAATCAAGATCGATCCCCGGTACTGGTACCAATGAATAAGTTAGTTGCGATTTTAATTGCTAATTTACCACGTGCTTGGAAATGAAGGAAGTCATCGTGATAAAGTATGAGTGTATAAGAAATAATAATAAAAAAATATTTCGAAGGCAGTAAAGAGATGCGATGTTTTTTTTGGAAAGAGATTCCTGCGGCCCATGACATCTACATTCATCCTTGACAAGGAATCGTAATGCGTTGTCACCCTTGAGGACGGAGATGGAATGCCTCGTCACCAGTAACAAAGGTCTCCGGATCCCTGTGATAAGACGAAAAGAATCAGCATTATGCTGCCATTTTACGCTGGTATTCTGTGAGGGACGAGCTGACCAATTCATTCTGCAGCTAGAAACAAACTGCAGTGTAGCTCTACCACTGTGAAGGCTGCCAATACGCAGTGGAGTCACGAGGTTGACTATGATCTAACATTGTCTCTACAGTTAGAGGCCCATGTCCAGAATTTATTATATATATAAATTCTATATATATAATTAATTCTAAGCTGTCATTATTTATATATGTTTTATTCCGTTTCATTCTTATGTTTCTAATCTATTATTAGCAAAACACATATCATAATACATTTTTGTTATTTATGCGTAATTGTTATTGTTTCATTTATTAAATGGTAATTTAAAACTGCCTTGTTTTGACCGGTGCTAGTGCATTCTACTTTAGTAATCGGGATTGACAATGTATGAGAATTATGTTTCCTTATCGATCGATATATGTCGTCCTAATGGACCACCAGCCTATTAAATAAATAAAATAAAAATGTGTAATATATAACTGTAAAATGACTAAACCTAAACGGTATCAAAGAACCAAATCATAGATCAAAGATCTATAATTTCAAGAGGATCTCTCACTCATGCATATTTAAATCCGTACAGTGCAGCTAGAAGCCTTTTTCGTTGTCGGTTAAAATGCGAAAAAAAACGGCAAATTACCAGAGCGCATGCATGATTAACATGAGTTGTGTATTCAAGTAATGCTCGTTCATTCCTTAAACGGGCGCCCACTTAGAAATCGAAAGAAGCGTGATCGGAATAACAGGCGATGGTTCCGTATAAATGTGCCACCACGATTACAATGCATGCATTATTTATAATCGATCGGATGGAAATATTTCAACTTGTATATATAGCGATCATAAACTTTATGTGTGGGATTATAAAAACCTTAGCGATTATCTAATAGAAAAATTGCACTTATAGTTCAAATACTTTAAAAAAGGTCAAGTTACATATATTTTTGAATTGTTAATCAGGTTGCAAATATATATTTTTGACAATCGCGTGATTGTAATAGCTGGCTGCTGCGTCCCGTGTTATGGGTTCGATTTCTAGTCGTATGACACTACTTGTGTTTCACAAATTGTTGGCTTTCGGGTCTGAGTGAGTTGTGTATATCACCACGTAACCATTAGACTGCATCCGAAACTTCCTCCGATTTATTTCACATGCATTACAACTGAAGAAAGAACTATAATAAATACTTATGGCACTATAATAAATATTCGTAATTGATGTTATGTTGTAATAACCAGTAGATATCGTCAGCCGAAATCGATCAAGATATCATCATCATATATTTTCGGCGGTATCATATTATTTTTATATGATTTATATTCTTATATTAATAAGTAACATAGCAGAGCTTTTTCTTTCGACTTATGTACGCGTTAGGGCGAGTGCGTTTGAAACTTATTTCAAAATTGACATATCTTTATATTTGTTACATGTTTAGTTACCAGTAATAAGGGTCTCCGGATCCCTACACTCACCAGATGAAACACAGCAGCGTTGAGCTACTTTTTTGCGCTAACGAAAATATATAATAATTATTACCATAGACATCCACATCTATCTTCAGTATGAGATCAAAATTGAATGGATTGCTTACTACTCCGGTAAATAATTACCAACAATTTTGTCGTCCATTTTCTTTATCCACCATGAACAAAAAAAAGCTTGAGTACCTATTTAAAGATCTCATTGTTGCGAAGAATTTCTTCGAGCTTTTCTATCTGTACACGTAGCTTTTTGTTGAAGCGGAATCTACCATATTTTCACTAAAATCCTATCTACACTTTTTTTAGAAGATAGTCATGCTGGTCACTTCATGGTAGGTGACCACTGCAACATAGACACAAATAACATTAAAAGAAAACGTAGATTAACGTAACCACGAGAAAAAGTAAATAGTCAACGAGTATATTACTAGGTCTCTTATCCGGTATACTGTACCCTAAAGCAATACGTTACGAGCATCGTTGCAACGCTACAAGATTTTCTCTTTGCGATAGAAAAAAAAAATTATAGCAAGCGTAACGTAGTCGACTCCAATACTCGGAACATTCGTAATTGCAACCACACCTTTGCATACGCGATTATTATTTACGATAGGTGACCGCAAGTAGCGTCGTGATAACTCGAACACAATAATTATCCATAATAATTTATAAGTATGTGTAGACACTCATCAGGCGAAACACAGCAGCATTATGGTGCTATTTTAAGCTAGTATTGAGGGCGTGGTCCTTCTCCAGTCGAGGCGATCCATTCATCCCGCAGCTAGAAATAAACTGCAGCTTGACTTTACCACTGTTGTAAATTTTTATCTATGATTGGTACATAAAAAATATTATATATAAATTAATTTATTTAACTTAAAGTAACGCTTTTTTTCAAGAATCAAAGTTGGATAAGTGTGATGGTTTGTGATCATTATTGTTCCTTGGCTGGGACCGATCGGACCCAGGACTCGCTATGGAGTAGCCAGATCCCGGACCGTAGTTTGATTTGATCACGTCCATTCCATGATTAATCTATTATTTTAAACGACTTGTCCCAGTCCACAGTCCCACTTGACTTGCTCACCAGACGAACAGCTCCAGTAAGTTATTATTCTAGGAAGGCATTCTCGTGAAATGAATTTCTCTTGTTCTATATTTTATGAGAATAAAATCATAGAAATATAGAGAGTTACGTGTTGGTCTGCATAAAAGAATCCTCTGTGTAAATATCCACAGTGGAACGAAGGTGGCCTACATAGCTTAAAGGATCAGTGGTATATCTACCCTGTAGTTCGTTTCTAACTGCAAAATGAATGGGTCAGCACGCCCTCACAGAATATCATAAAATAGCAGAATAATGCTGTTGCGTTTCGACTGGGGAGTGTAGGGATCCGGTGACTTTTAAAACTAGTGTCGAGGCATTCCATCTCCGTCCTCAAGTGTGACAACGCATCTGTATTATGATTAATTGTCAACGATGAATGTAGATGTCATGGGACGCAGGAATCACTTGCCATCAGGTGAACTGTGTGTGAGTTTGTTACTCACAATATAATAAAAAAACGCCAAAGTGTCAGCCATATAGCTCGTAGAACTGATAACCGGAGAAGAAATGTTCTCGAGTTTGGTTCATCGCAGAATAGAACAACCCCCCACCAGGTATAGTGACGACCGATGCAAGTCTGCGGGAAGTCGCTCGATACACGTGACTCATTGTCGTGGGTTGTGGTTTGTGGTATTCTCTGGTCTCTGGGCCCAAGTTCGTCATGGTACCAGCAATAGACTGATGATAATGATCATTCTGTGATAGCACTGTCGTTCGTTGATCGAGCAAGATGAGAGATTATAATCACTGAGCTAAGGCATTTCTACCTATTAACCGACTTTTGCCTCTATTTTTTTCTTCACAATATATTTGCAATTCCAATTTAACTTAATGGTTAATTATTTATAACGTTATGCCACGTAAGTAAGAAGCTATATGTAGATTATAATATAAAAACTTATTCATATTAATGTAATGCACACGTTTTACTTTATTTAAAACTGAAACTTTCATATATTTACATATATTCACACGCGCATGTAGACATTAAAATACATGCACATAACCATATGTTGTTGAGAGAACATGATGGTAATTATGGCCCAGGGCTTGGTATATATTGGTTGAACAGCATTCGGTGTGTATTAGGGATTTTAGCAGGTTTCTTTTAGAAAAGCACAACCAACAGGCTACAGTGTCTACCGGGCTATGCTGATCTGACTGATGTCGGAGAATGGGAACAAATAGTTTTTCGTATTCTTCTTATTATTTATTAGTTTCTGCGGGTCCCAAGATATTTCTCTGTCTGCATTGGACTTCCCCATCCATTGGTTTCTTTCGTTTAATTTGTGTGCTAATTTCGTGGTTTACAAAGGTTGCAGTGGCTGGTATAAATGAGAGGAATTGCATTTATTTTTAATAATATTAAACAAATAATAACGCAGTTCACCTGACTGACACATAAACATCCAACCTCAACTAAGATTCAAGTTGCACATCCCTGACGACTAACATAGACTTCTTCGGTAAAAGGACAGGAAAACCATCAGGTGAACTATACTAAAACAATACTAGCAGACCGGATAGACATCTTTACGTAGGTATAAACTTCAATAAATTCGTTTGTGAATTTATGAAAAATATACTTCGTTCGAATCGTGAGTCGAATCGAATCGAGACCATAAGTCTTGAGTACACACAAAGGAAAACTTTCAGTTTTCCCTAATTTGCCAATTTTACTGGAAACTAATCCATTTTTTTTTTCATGAAAAAATAATTACAATCAGTCCAGCGTCTCTCAATCTATGCGCTTCCCGGCGAAAGTTAGCATATATATTTTTTATTTATTGTATTTTGTATTATATTTATATGCTCAATATACATATATATGTATATATATATATGTATATATATATATATGGTTCGCTATGAGCATGAAGGATCACGCACTAAACATTGCTGGTATTCTGTGAAGACATGGTCCCTCCCCGCTCGACCCAACCTATTTATGATGCTGCTAAAAATAACCTACAAAATTCACATGGAACCCATGAATAACTAACCCAAGGATACATATCCTGTGATCACATACATAGGTACAAAACTTCCCTACGTTGTAAGTATGGTCAAATCAATTATTAAATAAATACCAGTTTTTGTTGGCACTTTCGTAGTAATGTATTCTATAAGGGACGAATAAATTGTAAGAGAGTAAAATGAAAAAATAACCTTTATTGCAAACAATTACAGAATTTTTTTATCTAGTTATAAATTACTTTTAGCGAATAGGTCGGCCCGACCGTAGCAGGATCTCGCTTCCGGAATATCGGCGTATAAGTGTCGATTAGTGCTACTGTGTTTCGTCTCTTACTGTTCTACGACTCTCCGTTTTGGTGACGGGGAATTACATTTAGTTATTTTTTTTGTATTTTGCGGCATCTTGATTACTTATCACAGATAAATGTGACTATCATGATGCCCGTAGAATGAATTATAGCTGATGAATATTGACAGTGGCCGAGCCACGCCGTAGCTTCTTTCTGGCTACAGCATGAATGGATTGCTGTAATTCAGCGAGGATGTGCTCCGTCCTTGGTCGAGTATACCCATTCATGTTGTTTCTAGAAAAAAGCTGCAACGTTACTCTACTACTTTTTAGTATGGTAAGTCCACATAGGCCTCCCCCACAGAATGGCATAGAGTACGTTTCTGAATCTGCATCGATCGACTTCCCGCAGACTTGTAGAGATACTCCATCTAGTGGGAGATATTCCTACATTGCAACGGTAAATTCGAGTTTTCCACTCGAGCACCCTTCTCCGCAATCGGTTATCGGTTCTACGAGCTGTATCGCCAGCCCGTTGCCACTTCAGCTAACTGAATGTACACTGGTAAAGTTACACTGCAGTTTATTTCTAACTGGAGAATGTACGGGTCAGCTCGACCGGGGTAGGCGTAGTCCTGCCCTCACAGAATATCAGCGTGAAATAGCAACAATAATGCTTCTGTGTTTCGTCTGGTGAGTATAGGGATCCGGAGACCTTTATTACTGGTGACGAGGCATTCCATCACAAATGTATCTGCATTATGATTCCTTGTCAAGCATGAATGTAGATATCATGGGCCGCAGGAATCACTTGCCGTCAGGTGAACTGTGTGCTCGTTTGTTACTCTAAAATAAATCTTTTGCGCTATGTTTTTCAACGGATATCCACGTTTAGTATTCCATCACACAGAGAAACATGGGTTACTAAAAAGTAAAGATTCGGCAGACTCAAAGCCAGTTTGGCATTCATTGCCAATTCCACCAGCGCGTGACGAAACTCAGTGGCAGGTGTTTGAGGTAAGAGTTATAAAGTTATTATTACGCCTAAACGTAATTAATAATCCATGCATTTTATTCGTCTTCATCTTAACTAACTATGTGGAGCAATGGGTAAGGTCATGTTAATGAATTATTGAGTATTTTCTCTTATGTCGGTTAAAAAGGCACGGAATGTTAACAAGAAGTTTAAATTTAACTTGACCAATAAAATGGTTTCATTGGTTTGTTACAGTACTCTGTTAACTGTTATATTTTATTATTTAAACATTGCATTTGTTGTAAAATATTGTAGTCTTCCCTCTACTCTAAATAAAAGGCATTGGAGTTTATATATTTTAATTTATCTTTACTTACAGAAGATTGCCACATTGCGATCCGAAAGTCGATGATTGCAGATGGCCCACCGCAAGCATCGACTTCCCGCAAAGTTCCAAAGGTCATCGCTTTATCTAGTGAGGGTTATACTCTGGGACTGCCATTCCGAAGTTTATACTCAAGAAACTTCATGGCCAGCCTGTTGTCACTTTAGCTTGCTGATCTTTTGAGCTGTGACAGTCACGTCTACTGCGGATGTGTACGTTACGTATTCTATCACTCAGAGAAACTTGGAACATATATTTCTATTGTTAGCTGAGATACGCAAACAACCTGCATTCAGGGATCATGTCTCTGTAACGTGTTGAAAAAATATTGTATTAAATAAATTAAACAATTTTAAAAATTATAGGAGTAGCACTAAATTTATTAATATAAATGAAAAGGTAGATATCACTATCGGTAAGACTATATTGTCGTATTTTAGGTAGCTCTGTAACTTAGCACAGTTATTACCGCCTCCCATGGACATCCGCAACACCAGAGAGACCCACATGCACTGCCAGCCGTTAAGAAAGTTGTACGCTCTTTTATTGAAGGTCCCTAAATCGTGACAGTTCAGAAATACCGCTGGCGGCAGCTGATTCCACAGAGTAGTTGTGCTTGGCAGAAAATTCCGCGTAACGCGTACAATGGTTGATTGCCAACTGTCGAGATGATGAGGATGACATTTTGATTTCTGTCGCGATGTACTAACTAAACTCAGGGGTAACTCAGGCGTAACACTATAATCCGAACAACGCTTCAGATTAATTTCCAATTCATTATAAATTCAATGTATATCTTTTAATAGTATCATATCTTTACATATTAAATTTCTAAGCCTACATCATATATCATTTTTTATTATATTAAGAGTAAAGAACGATCACATGGAACAATAAGTGATTCCTGCGGCCCATGACATCCACATTCATTCTTGACAAGGAAACTTAATGCAGATGCGTTGTTACCCGTGAGGACTGAGATGGAATGCCTCGTCTCCAGTAATAAAGGTCTCCTGACCCCTACACCCACTAAAAGAAACACTGTATTGCTGCTATTTCACGCTGGTATTCTGTGAGAGCGTGGTCCTGCCTCATTTGAGCTGGCCCATTAATTCTGCAGCTTGAAACAAACTGCTCTACCACTGGTAAATTTAATTGTGTCTAGATAATAATTAATTAGTTGAGAACAAAACAGTCTACCAACACTTCGATTTAATGTTTACAGGGTTGTGTACACATTTCGTGTTTTAATCATAGTATTACGTTGAAAAGAGTCTTATAATCATTTTTTTATTAGTGACCAACGAATTTAATGCGACAGAAGTAACTGACTGAGCCTAGGTTCGGCCTTTTCGGGCACCGTCGAATAAGTTGCTTTCGCGCTCAGGTTAACAGGCTTTTCGCTGATCCTATTCATTTGGCTGAGTGCCCTGAGCGCTCGGCCACCTTTCAACCCGGTGTAAAAGCCCTCGAGGTAACAGTGGCCATCAGCCATAAAAGAAACAAATGAACACCTATAAGTAAGTTATCATTTAACAACTTACAAGGGCCTATGCCATTTAATGTCCATCCTCAATTAAGATTCAAGATACACATTGGTTGTCATACCTATTTTTTAATGTTTTTTTGGTGACAAACCAACACATAATTCACCTGATGGAGAATAAAACTTGTTTCTCATGACACCCACATTCGTCCTAGATATGGAATTATAATGCAGATCCCCTGTGGACTGTGTTGGAATAACTGGAATACCTGTGAAGGTCTCCGGATTACACTACGAAACAGAAGTGCCATGTGAACGATCTCCCCGGTCGAGCCGACCTATTCAAGTACACGCTAAGAATAAACTAAAACGTAACTCTAGCACGGTAAAACACGTTAACTTCAATTTCAGAATTTAAGAGAAGAATTTCAGAGTTTAAGTTGACAGTAACGCTTCTGCGTATCATTGTGTTCTTTTATTATTTATTTCATTATTATTAAAGTAAAGAGAAAATTTGTAAAGAATTTAAAGAATTAGAGATTCATTGAAGACAGAAAATGACATTTTATTATAATTTAAATAAAGAGTAAACTTGTAAAGAACGTGTTTTATTTGAGAGATTTATTAAAGACTGAAAATTACGAAAATTAATCTAGTGATGTTTTTCACTTGTAGTGTTGTGCCAATCGATAAAAATGGGCACGATTTATTATTACAACATATATAATGTATTAGACGGACAAGAACAAAATATAATACAATAAATGCAGATTGCTTATAGATAATTACAATTGTTCCCTAACAACCTTACTAAGAAAATATTTATTGCAGACACTTGCACAATACAGGAAAGCAATGACGTCAGAGTTGTAGGTTCTTGTTTTTTTTATTAACACTTTTTTATTACTTTGACCTTTATGTATTTATATATTTACGTTGACAGCCGCTTGGCATGATTAGATTAGCGGGTCGCGGGTATGTGTTATTTATGTATGTCCTTATGTAGACATTAATGGTGACTGGGGACTTCATCTTAGTCCATAGAGAACGGATATAGATGTCATGGGCCCCAGGAATCACTTACCATTATTTGTTGTCACCCCTAATATATTATAAAATGCAATGATAAGAAAAAGATTCTAAGTGTATTGAATACAAAACCGTTAAACCATTAACAAAGATAATAAAATATTTATGAAAAATATATATCACAATGTTTTATTATTTAACCTTTACAACGAAACCTTTGTTTATCGCTAAGTAATAAACTTAATTACGAACTTAAGCTCTAAAAGCTCTCCATTAAAAGCCTGATAGTATTAATTGTTTAAGCTATTAGTTAATAAGAAGTTTACTAGTCGTCGACATTAACAGTGATTCATATTTTGTTTGAGTTTGAACATTATTTATTTTTCAAATATATATATATTTACCTATAATAGTACAATATGTATATAACCCTATGGTCATTGTATATAATATTTTGGTCTTTTAAGTCAGCTGCAAGCGTTTTACCTTAACATAGTTTATTTATATTTGATTATAATATATATGTGTTATTTTTTTCGATAACTTGTTGCCATTTTGTTGGAGTTGACATAATCTCATTGCTCTAGAAGTTTTGGGACTTCTGATCAAAAGACTGCGACAAGAAGTTTTGACAGTCCTCTCTTGATGTTAACCTAACACTACTTAAATAATTCTGAAGAGACCGAAACAGGTAAAAATCTGACAGTGCAAGATCGGGGCTATTTGGTGGATGCAATTCCCTACCAAGCTCTCTCAATATTTGCTGAGTGGCTAAGAATGTGTGTGGTATGGCGTTATCATGATGAAAAAACACACCCTTTCTGTTGATCAATTCTTCTCTTGCAAAAGTATCATCAGATGTTGACAGTAGAGATCCGAATCGATGGTTTTGCCCGGCGGTAAAAACTCAATATTAACGACGATCTTCCAATCCCATCATATACACAGTATTACCCCATTGCCAGTTAATCCAGGATTTGCTATAGTTTATGGCTCTTGACGGCCTTTCACCGTGACCTTTTTCGCATGTTCTTGTCGTCGGTAATCCACTTTTCATCATGTTTTCAAAAATCGGTTTCATTTCATTTCAATAGACAATCGCTAATGAGTACTCGGATTCACTCGGTTTCATACAGTGAGTTCGTGTGGCTTCCAAATATCGAGCTCGAAAACTCCTACTCTATGAATATCTATAAAAATGCCTACCTCTTCAGCTATGTCGTAACTACTAATATGCCGATCTTGCTCTCCACGTTTTCAAAAATGTCATGGACTTTATCTGTAACAGGTCGAGCTGTAGCTTTGACATCAAAATCCCGGACTGGAAACGGTTGAATCAATTTTGTGCTACGTCACAAATATTTACGAACAGAAAAATAATAGAAAAATGGCGGGAAACCGTTATTACTTTTATTTTCCTGTTTTTAAAATGTCATCTATTTAACGGTATCAAAACCAGCCAGATACAAAAAGTACAATAAATGAGATTCTACTGCAACTTTTTACTTATAAAATACGAAAAAACTTTTTCCCAGACTTTTTTTTATCTATATACATTTTCTATATTTTTTTTCTATAGAAGGTGCCAATGGCATCCATATTAATCCTGGAGATGGAAACAACACGCAGATGCTTTGTCACTCCGGAGACTTAAGATTGTGCCTCATCACCAGTAAAAGGTGCTTCCGGAACCCTACTTGGTGAGTCCAAAGGAAACAGGTATATGTTGCTATTTTACGCTGATACTGTGTGAGTACATGGTCTTTCGCCAACAATCACGGGTAAACGCACTGATCGCTGCCAATCGCAATTTAATTTATTTGGATGCCACCACCTACGATAAAACAGGAACACTGAGCAACCATAATTTCTCCAAATCAGCATCACTAGTTTGGATTCAATATATTTTTTTATAGAATAGTAAATATGAATAGTAGAATTGCAAACGAGCATGCAGCCACCCGATGGTAAGTTATCCCCGATGCCCATGAACATCTGCAACACCAGAGGAGGCAAATGCTTTGCCGTCCTTTAAGAAAGGTGTAGGCACTTTACTTGAAGGTCCCTAAGTCGTATCGGTTCGGAGATACCGCTGGCGGCAACTGAATCCATAGAGTAGTTGTGCGTGGCAGGAAATAAATAATTCAATATATCGTTTGATTGGCTTAATCGGTCTGAAATTAGTTATATGGTACACTTGTAATAATCGTACGCTAGTATCTGGGTGTCGTCAATTTGTCATGTTGTCCATCGTTGGAAATGCTGCCAACCTATAATGTTAACACATTATGTTAAGCAATGATAGTTCTATGTGTGACCGATGATTGAATGGAAAAGTTATTTATTTATTTATTCGAAAAGTCCAACCAACATTTTGCACATTTCAAAGATTGAATCATATCTATTATTAAATTCTGATATATAAACCTATGAACAGCACGTGCTATTTCGATACGTATCTTGAAGTTTAAATTAAAACGACGAAGATAGTAGTAGATCAGGAGTAGCAACAATTAATGAAATTAGTATATTCCAACAATCAGCGGGCCTCCCGCTCGCGAGTCTAATTAGATAACAGCTTCTCTCTCTCGACCAACAGTTTTACTTTACACATTCCAAGACAGGTTTTTTACCTTACACAATAATTTTAAAATTTTCAACAACTCGTTTATGTTAATAATCTTCGTTATTAGATATAAGCGTCAATAGGTTTATGGTACGTTAGGGTCGTTCAGAATCCGCCATTAGACTATTCTCGTGAAGTATCTCCAAGCACAAGCATTTAAGCTTAGTTGGAGTGGTTAACCGGAAGGTTAGTGATGTTAACAGCACTGATATAATTCTTCCTACATATATCGTTTTACAAAATATATATGTGAAGTAATATAGAAGCAAAGATCAGAATATTTGACATCTTCTTGGAAAAGTCTTTAACACTACACTTCTCAGATGTTCGCGAATCGTTTGTGTAGTGTCCCCACAGAAGTGAAACAATGTAATTTTTGTATAGCAAAATTTCTTTTCTATATCTTCTTGGTAACTTGTAGAGCATCGTTTCTGGTTCTGGTGGTCGCGAACCCTGGGGGGTTGTGTTTGTTATTAAAGGGGGGTCGGAGTCTGTTCAATAAATAAGACCTATATAGGAATAATTAAAGGAATGTATTTTAATGTAGTTTTATAAAATTTTATATTACCAGATAATGACACCATGGAAAAAAAAACATAACTTGTTTTGTTTTAAAATAATAATCGTTAACATTTATTAATTACTCAAACACTACAAGAACTGCCTAGTGCTTATTGTTAGATATTTGTACATTTTACAATCTTAAGTCGATATCACTACTACGTACAATAAACATTTACAAAAAGGGAAACGTACAACGGTTAATCTTTTAACACCAACAACATATCGAACCTCCTTTGCCAAACTACAGCATAGTGATCTCGCTACACATCTATATAATAACGTGAACAAAATATTAAATTTCTATCCGCTTTCTTTCCGCTTTTTTTCTTCTTTCTCGACAATAGTAAGGTCAAAATTAAAAGTTGTCTTCCTTAGACTACATACAAACGGTGCAGTTATTGCACAACGATTTTTACATAAATAAGCATTATAGATATTAAAACATAGGCATATTTTCCCACATTCACAGGCACGCTAGACTACACTAACAATACAAATATAACATATTTATAAATATTTTCTTTATTATTTATGTTACTTTAAAAAGTTACTGTCAAGATTTATTGCCATACTGTTGTAGTTGAAAAATGGGAGAGGGCACTGACTCCTGAGATACAGGTTTTATTCCTAATTCAGGAGTTAGAGACCTCATGAATTTGTTATATGATTTATCAATAAAGTATTATTATTATTATTAATTAGTGAAGGTGTCACAGGGCTTTTTTTCTTACATATTGGGCGTTTTCGTAATACGCGACATATAAATGGTTGAAAAAAAATGTTACAATAAAAACGCCCGGAAATACCCAGTAACTTTACGCAATAATATTTAAACGGTCATATTGATACTAGCTGCCTACCGCAGTTAAATACTAACCCCTGATAATGAGATAATGAGACGGTGTATCTTTGTCTATTTGACTTAAACGTCACTCTTGACCCGCCATTTTAATCTGATCCACCCTGATGCCGTCCATTGGACTCCTTCGTTCAACTATCAACGGTTCAGTATGAGATGTTGGAGGTCATGTACATATGGTTTTCAAGTCGGTTTCTTTTACATTGGTAAATAGGCGAGACGAATCGTTCGCGGCGGCCTCTTTGATGTAAGCGGCGGCAATTACAAAGTGAGCTTGTAATTGGTAGATTTGTACGTGGGTTATTTTCAATGAGGCCGTGGTTCAATGATTCTTGGACGGGAGTATGTTATGCCCATTTTAGTTTTCGTCCTTTTTTTTATCTGAATTGATAATTATTACATTATAATCTATCCTATCCTAATAAATTAATAATTATTATATTATATAATTATATATTATATAATTATATATTATATAATTATATATTATATAATTATATATTATATAATTATTGTCACATACCAGTTGATTATTTTTTTATAATCTGTGCAATTTAAATTAAGACGTAAGTAAACTTGTACAGTAGACATATCAATCTTATTTCGATAAGCAGTGGAGATGTAGATTGCATGACGGCATACATGGAGACTAAGATATCCTCCATACCGGTGAATCATCAGCGTTAAGGTATCGAACACAATAATTATAATTATTGTGAAAGTCACTAGGTAATCATTCCTTAAGGCAATTTGCATATTGATGTTAATATCGACCGCGGTGATATCCTCTGGTTGAGAAGTCATCGACTGCCCAGAATATATTATAGTGCCGAAGCTTACTCGCGAACATAGAGATACTCGTTCTTCTATCCCGATAAAATGATAAATGTGTAGTAAGACCGGGCACACATGCGTTACACAATATGGATACAAAAATTCAAGTGGTAATCGAACTTACGGTCCGTAACGTAGCTCAGTAATCTTACCACTACACTACGCGGCTGTCTATTATTTACTTATACATACTTTTATATATATATATATATATATACATATATATATATATATATATACATATATATATATATATATATAAAATTCATTACATACAACATTACAATATCATTACATTGAGACTAACAAACGAACACAAAGTCCACCTGATGGCAAAAGATTCCTGCTGTCCATGACATCTACATTCATCCTTGGCAAGGAATCATAATGCAGATGCGTTGTCACCCTTGAGAACTCCGGATCTCTACACTCACCAGACGAAACACGACAGCATTATTCTGCTATTTTACGCTTGTATTCTGTGTGGACGTGGTCCTGCCACGGTCGAGCTGACCCATTCATTCTCCAGCTAGAAAAAAACTGCAGTATAGCACATTTTTTTTATATGGAATATGTTACATCAAGTACATATAAGATGTCTCAGAATAGTCCAACTATTAAGATATATTTTTGGTCCTCATCTACAGGAATGTGGACAACATAATCAGCAAGATGGAACCATGTCGCGTACCACTATCAACTCTAAAATACATGTATAAATACACAATATATATACATACATACACCACATACACATTTACATATATAAATTATACATATATATATATAATCATATATAAATCAGTGTATAGATGCAAGAAAACCGGTAAAGTGATCTGGAATACAGATCTTTTTATAACACGAAGATTGAAGAATCCTGTCATGAGATAAAGAGAGATATTGGAATTTATCTTTAAGATGAGAAGGTGATGGCGGATCATTTAAAATTGAGAAGAGAACAAACAAAATTCTGGAATTACACCTCGTTGTATGGAAAGCTGCTGGAAACCAGCGCTGCGTGGAACTATAATCCTGTGTCAACGAGCTGTATCACCTCCGTTTGCCAAAGTGTATGTTGTTTATGTATATGTAGTTGTTTTTATGTGGCGATAAACTGTTTTATTATTATTATTACTAACTAACTATTGCGGGTAACGAGGCCACTCCACTTCCACTTCGGTCCTCAGGAGTGTCAAACTGAACAACTGAAACCTTGTCAAGGATGGATGTAGATGTCGTGGGCAGCAGCTATCATTTACCATCAGATAGCTGTGTGCTAGTTTGTCACCACCGATATTCGTCAGTTGCGGAGCATAAAATCGATGTCGATGATGAAACGATATTTATATGCCTTGCGACCCTCGCTGATTATGAACATAATTCTTATTAGGATATTAGAACATATCCAAATGCAATAATACTCTAAAGGCCATTGACCTCATTATAGTGTAATTACGGTATTTTTTTTTTAATTTTCCTTAAATGTCACCATTTCCATTATTATACCATATTACATGCGTCGGAGACAGTGGCGGCAAAAGTTTTTATTAATTATCTCGACTAATAAAATTAATTACGCAATTTATATTGAATGTTTTTAATGAGCACGTTATCAATCGTGTCAGATATATAAAGCTAATTACATGGCTTTGCCCACACACGATTGATGCCCAAAAACACATCGACTTATTGTCACATTCCATTCCAGTCGCTTACTTGACATCTAAAAGGAATGGCTCGTTAGCAATAATCGTATCTACCGTTTCCTGCACACAAGATACGAAACACAGCAGCGTTTAAACGTGCTGTGTTTCGCATTTATGTTGAAATAAAATCATGGTGCACCGTCGCTTGGTGTTGTTCAAAACGAGGACACAATTTACATGATCGTAGTTTTGGTGTTAATTGCTACATCAACAGATCAATTAAAGCAAAGATTTCAGATGCATAACCCTGATGACTTCTCACCTTCTCACCGGCAACTGGGTCTCCAATTCCCTACCTACAATACCAATCATAGTAACATTATGTTGTTATTTCACGTTGGTATTATATGAAGGCGTAGTCTCACCTCAGTCACCACAGAGTAGCTCTACCACTTAAAACGTTTATGAACGGAATCATGCAAAGAATAAGTGAACACGTCGACCGTCACGTCAGCCTTCGGTGGCCGGACGGTTTCAATAGGTTTCGAATATAAAATCATTTGTTATATTGACTAATCACTCAAATTTATGTATATTTATTTAATTTTTATTAGTGACAAAATTATGCGGGAACAAGAAAGAGTAAGCTTGGATTGGCCCTCGAGTCAGACGCTCTAGCGGAACAGGGTAACGGTCCAAGCCGAGGCTCCCTTGTGCTGGTTACCCACTAATAGAGGTCTCGACTGAGCGCCATAAGCGCTCGGTCACTTCTCAACCCGGCGAAACTGTAAAAGCCCTCGGGCTAACAGCGACCATCAGACCGAAAAAAAAAGCTTGGATTTCATAAATATTTATTAATTTGTGCTTCTATAGTTTATTAGATGATGTAATACGTCACAGTTTCCCAATAATCAGAATTACTTTATTAATAAACTTGAAACCTTCGACAAGGCATTTCTAAAATGTTTCTATTCCAGCGAACCAAACGATAAAAAAGACAAACGTACTTTAGTTATGTATAAAAGGTTAATAATATCTATAAGCCTTTAACACCCAACTTAAATAACTGTTACAGCGTTTAAATACAATTGCCCTAATATATTTATACTTCTGTATAAAGGTGACTTCAATATGTTATTAATGCATTTCCCATTAATATTGTCCAATACTAAAGAGCGCGCGTGGCTTCACGGGGATTTCTTTCAAAATTCGTGGAACTCTATGTGTGCTTCTTCTTTGTCGGTATCACTCTTGACAGAGTGGTCGTGGTCATCACTTCAGGTGTCGGTGGCGAGGTTCCCAACACGCCGCCACTCTTCTCTGATGGCCGCCTTCCTACCGCATTCATGTAGTCTACATGACGTAGTCTACGTAGACTGTTACTGTTACTAGTGCACAATATTTTTTTTGCGTCAATCTGTAGCCAAGACAAATCTTGCAGTTATATTTGGGTCATTCGATGTATGGGGGAAGAACCAATGCCAAAAATGCACAATTTTTTTTTTATAATAACACTTACAATACAAGAAATCAATATAAATGAATATTAATCTTCTAGAACGATCTACATCATGGTGGCAACGCATTCATTCCTCTTGAATGTAAATACACCTAGATCATGACTGAGACCAACAGAACCCACTACTGCTACTGCTGCTGCGTCGCGGGTCTTGGAGTTAGATTCCAAGCCGAGGAACAGTACCACAAATTGTACAATATTTATGCTTCACAGTTTTTGAGTCTGGGTTTGTTGTATGTGCCTCGTTTCCCTGCATCGTCCCGTAACATATATATTAAATCGGAATATAAAAAAGGGGACAACTGATTGTCTTTGTGTTTGCGCGAATATTAAGCACGATAATAAACCCGAAGTTGATTTTATCTTAAGATAGCCGAAAGGAATAGCCGTACAAAGTCGACCAGGAGGACATAAATCAAAGACCTGAACTTTGAACCACATCATCGTATTACATCTACAAACACAGACAGCATACACATGTCTAAATTTCGTTAAAGTGTAGGCAGAACATCAAGAAATGAAAGTGTAAGTTAAATTATAAATGTTATAAATGTTGCGTGGCAATATACTATATGGGGTCCAAAGAACTGGTTCTCAACTTATCGGAACCAATACACCAAAACCCTCGAGTGTGTCTGAATTTTTAGTACACGACAATTATTGATAAAGTAAAAGCTATACGTAAAGAATAATGACCGTCGCAAAATGGCAACATTTAAAATGTTCAATATTATCATACACGTTTTTCTAACCATCAATCGACTGATAAGGCCCTGACAGTACAGTGACAAATAGATCAGGCTTCTGGCGTAAAGGTTACGTGGTCGATCCCGTAAATAAGTAAACGCGTTTGCGACAATATTTCAGTTGAAGTACTATTACCTTTTAAGTCGTAATACCCAGATAAGTATCTCACAGTTGGAGTATACTGAGGTGACCATACTTCTGTTTGCGACTTTATTCTCTCATTTTTATAATATTAGGGGTGACGAATGAGCCCACAATTCACCTGATCTCACAAAGATACAAGATGCAAGTGAGTGCTTACTCTTAATATTGAATGATGATGGAATGTATAATGTACCTGTGATTGGGCTCACGGACCCACTTACCACAGAATGAATGACGAAGAAAACACAGCAATGTTGTCATATTTTGTGCTGGTATTCTGTGAGGACATGGTTCTTTTCCGGTCGATCCATCTCTTTCTGTCTCTTCTTGGAGATAAGTTGAATCGTGACAATATCACGGAGATAAAGAAAAAAGTAAATGTTTTAATAATTCCATTCTCAACCAACTAAAGATCACGACCAGACTGTCAACTACCTGTTACCAACAAGTCCTCAGCTACTTTAGTAACATTGCCCGGAGACAACCAGATACCCCCAGTAATCTGGTTGTAATTGGTGAGATCGAGGGTAAAAGATCACGGGGGACGTCATCATTCAGTTATTCCAACTGCCCTAAAACAAGCGGAGGATAGAGCACGGTGAGAGCGACTTGTCAGCGAATCGGTAAAAGCATATCAAGACAGGCACGACCTTTAGCAATGAAGATAAGAAAACTTTAAAGACAAAAATGTTTGGAACTAATTCCATACCATAATAGTAGTGATAATTTCAATATTGACAATGCAATTAACAGATTGTAGTAACATAAAACTAAGACATACTAACTTAAAAATAAGAAGATAAAGAAAGTTCCAGTGCTTCTCGCCGAATTTTGCATGAATAGATCTTGTTTTAACTGGTGGTATTTTTCAAGCTCTTCAAGTTCTTTAAGAACTTAAAAAAAGCTTAATCTTAAAAATAAAAATTAAACTTTGATTTGACATCATTCAGCACGTGTTTGGCAATGAACAAAAAACATTGTTAGGAAATCTGTATATCTAAGAAATACGTAAGAAAAATATTTCAAAGAGACGTGAAGAAGCTCTAGAGGAGATATGTCTAATATTGGGATCTACACATATATAAAGGATGTAATTTGCCTCCGACTCAGCTCTGACCAGGTCACGTGGTCGTCAGGACAGCCATAATAAATTTAAGTCAGCTGTCCTCTTCCTAATTAAGAAAAAAAATGGTCACATTTTATGAACTGTAAAAGTCCTATTTCTGTCACTACCTCATTTCAATTTATGCGTTACGTTTAGTGTAGAGTTCAAAGTTCTTTCATCGTTTAAAGTAACATCGAATGTATGTATATATAAATACACCTGCTAAACGTAGGCCTCCTCTTTACAGAGGGTTTTAACGTTTGTTTGACTCAAATCCAAACCTTACTATCCTAACGGATTATTTGACAACCACTTAAATATTCATACAAATATGGCAAAACTCAAATGTGATATTTACACAGATTTTATAATGGACCGATAAATGCTAAGAAAGCTTTACCTAAAAAAAGCTCCAGAACAGACGGGTAATATAATAGTCACTTTTATATAATGCCAATTTTTAAATCACCTTAACATTACTATGCTTCGCAACGGGTGACGTTGAATTTATCTTAGTATTGGGAGTTATGTTCATCTTATTTCTTTTCTCCAGCGCCCACGCATTCTGAAGTGGTGGTACAGGTAGTTAATAATAATAGTGATATTAATTAAGATAATCCTCTGTCAGAAGCAACTGACCGAGCCGAGGTTCGGCCCTCTCGGGCACCCTCCAGTCAGACGCTCTCGCGAAACAGGGTAACGGTCAAGCCGAGGCTCCCTATCGGGAGCCCTTGCGCTGGTTACCCATATATAGAGGTCTCGACTGAGAGCCATAAGCGCTCGGTCACCTCTCAACCCGGGCTGGGCCTCAAACCTCAAAAGCCCTGGGGCTAACAGCGGCCATCAGCCCGAAAAAAAAAAAAAAAAAAAATCATCTTATTTCTTTCTGATAAGGGTAGAAACTGCACAAATTACTATAAACTATCGGGCGTCTAATTCATTGGTTTTACCAATGTCGTTACAAATTGTGTTACGATTTCGATGCGGTCATGTTTCTCTAAAGACAAGTGGCAGTCTTTTTTCAGTTATTTTTTTCCTTTCATACGTTATATTGAGGAACGAATACGAAATATTAGAGTTGACAAACAAACCCACAATTTATCTGATGATAAGTGATTACTGTGGTCCATCTAAATCCATACGTTGTCGTCCCTCAGAACTGAGATGGAATACTTCGTCACCTGTAATAGGATGCTCGCACTATACAAAACATTGATTTATGGAATAGACGGCAAAAGCAAGCACAAGCAGCTCACCTGATGGTAAGAGATCACCAATGCCATCCGCAATGGAAGTCCACAACACCAGAGGAGTCGCAGATGCGCTGTGAAGGTGGAAGTTCTTTTCTTGTAGGTTCCAGTAAGTAACATAACATAACTGACACCGTTGTCTATAGCTGATTACACAGAGAAGTTGTGAGTAGCAGAAAATTTTGCGTAAAGGGCACAGTGGTGGATTGCCCACAATCGAGATGACTAAGATGGAATTGGATTCGTGCTAAACAATGATTCAACTCAGCAGTGTAAATCCGAACAACTCCTCAAAACACTAACACCATGATAAATTCGGTATTTGCTAAAAAAAAATACAGACTTTATTTTTTAAAAGAATTCTCATGGCATGCTGGTTTTTAATAGGTTTTATAAAAATAATAATAATAATGTTAATTTATTCCTTTTTGGCACAGATAACAAAATAAGGTACAGCAAAAACAATAAAAAAAAAACGAATAATACTTTTGCCTAATAATAAAAGAAAAACAAAAAACTATAAACAAATGAAAGATAAATAAGGAAAAAGGAAAAAAAAAGTTTTAACTTCAGGACGAGCACCTTGTGTGAATACTTGGATTGAGATAATGTTTTTATTGTATTGAACCAAACTTAAGCTAATCACTGACCTGTGCACGTGTCAACCAACAGAACTTAGCCGGATCTAAATTGATCGTGTGGTTTTCTTTATAATGTGAAAAGCGACAAACCAGTGCAAAGTACTCTTGATGGTATGTAATAATTGCAGTCCACGACATCGACGTCCATCCTTTATAAAGATTCAAGATGAGCACGCGATGTCAAGACTAAGATAATAATAATAATATAATAATAATCGACGGTCGGGACTCCGGGACGTGCAGCTCCGGGTTCAAAAGGAGGCGGTGCTCTGCGACAGCGCTCGTATGGTCCGCAGGTTTCTCTCCCTTTCGCCCTAACCCTCGACCGTTTGGACTCCCCTGTCGAGGGATTCCCGTCTGGTTGGTCTTTATATATGTATTATGTTATATTGTATCATATATATATGTTTTATTATATGTTTATTATATTTTATTTATTTATTGTATTGACTGACTAACCAGGCGGAATAGGAAAATAAAATATCCCCAAAATAATAACTGTGGTGGCTCGACCAGGGTAGGATCACGCTCTCGGAGAATATCTGTGGGAGCAGCATAACGCTGCTGTGTTTCGTCTGGTAAGTGAAGTGAAGGACTTTATTATTGGTGACGAGGCATTCCATCTCAGTTCTCAAGGGGGACAACGCATCTGTATTATGATTCCTTGTCAAGGATGAATGTAGATATTAGGGGTTACTTACCATCAGGTGAACTGTGTGTTCGTCTGTTACTCTTAATGTAATAAAAAAAATTATTAATAATATGATGGTTGACAGATGTAATTTGTAGGAAATCTGGAGCCTAGATTAAGCAGAAGCCTGTATTTTAGCGCACACGGTTCGCCCCATTTACCCAGACAAAAGTACATTTACCTATTGTGGAGACAATTGAAGAATTTGTAAATAAACTAAACTAAATTTGTTGTGTGTCTGTTTGTTGTGTGTATTTAAGCGTATGCGCGGAAGGGAAAGAATATATATTTTACATAAATTTATTTCGTTTTATGGACATTGTTAGAAATTGTGTATAACAGATAGAACGTTGGAAGAGGAAAAAGCATATCTTGGAATTGTTATCTGTTATTCGGTCTCCGGATCCGTATACTTATATATATAATGAAATAAAAAGCAACAAAGCACTCCTGTGTTTCGTATGGTAAGTATATGACATACGAAACACAGGAGTGCTTTGTTGCTATTTCTTTAGTAGTTAGTGTTCTACCATGGCCTATCCATTCATGCTTCAACTAGAAACAAGCTGCAATGTGCCTTTACCAATGTATGTCTAAAACTCACAAAAATGTCTGACCATTGTAAATTTCATATCGCAGGTGGCCCAAGGTGAAATTTATTGATGTGAAATAAATTTGTTTAATGCCACATAAGCTTACCCTTTTAGCCTTACAAACACTAGGTACCCTAGGTACCGTGCCTGGTGTTAGCATAGACCTTGCTTGAATGTCACACATATATATATATATATACATATATAGAAAGCCGAGCGGTGTAGTGGTTAAAATACTATCTGTTTCATCGCGGGTCCTGGATTCCCAGTCTTGATGAATGAATTACATCGAATTAATCATAATCATCATATATATAAGAACTTAAGTAACTTTATGTATATATACGATGATACATAAAGTTACTTAACATCTTTTATCTGGTTGCGTAACTTGAACCTTGGCTAGACATCAGCTGCTTTAGCTGCAACAGCTGTTTCACTATTCGTATATAATGGAGTAAAGCCCACATAATATAAATGCAACTCATCAGCAAGAACAACACTAATTAATTATAATTTACTCTGTGTACATTCGAAACGTCAAACGCAAAACACTATTATTCGTCAAATTATTATTGCAGTATAAAAGGTTAGTTTTTTAATTAAATTGTGCACACTGTAATTATATTATGGTGTGGGCATACTCCGTTAGAATAATAAAATAAGTACGTACTAATCCCTCCATACAAACAAACATAGTATCATTCAAACTTAACGTTCCCCCGTAACGCCTTTTAGGAGTCGAATAAAAAAAAACGACCGCCTTTTCAATGTTTGCGATAAATAGCACTTTGAATAATTGGCAAAGGTTATGCGTAGAATTGTCAGCTTTACGAATGTCCGATTTCAGAGATATGGAGTTCGAGTCTGTTGAATTTTTATTTAATGACGGGGGGTTTGGGCGAGGTATTGGCGTAGTTGTTTTTGTGCGAGACATTCGCTGTGGATTGAGTTAGTGGAGGAATTGCCGTAATATTTTTTAAATTTATTTCTCAATTTGAATTATTAACTCAATATATTTTTGTGAAATTAAATAAGGTTTATATAGTTTATTGTACTACTCAGTGTACCCATTGATAAGAGTTTTGTACTTTCCAAGTCAGGATGTCGATAGATGAAGGCGGGTCAGGTTCTTGGTGGCAATCTGCTAATGAACATCATACTAATGAACGGTGGAGACGATGATGGTGGGAACTCTTAGTTTTTCTTACTTACTAAATATATTGTAGAGAAGTTATAAATAAAGTTTTATTAAATTTATACTGTTTTCGGAGAACTAAAATCATCAAAGTTCTGGCTACTTCGTGGTACTCTCGGATCGTATTGATTTACTGGCTTTACGGATAGATGTTGCATTTCTTTGAATTCTATACCGTATTTATAACGAGCAATGTTACGAGGAGTTGTTCGGATTAAATCCAGTCGTTGAGTTTAAACAATGTAATGACTGACAGAATTTGAAAATTACATCCTCAATTGCCGCACGTTTTCTCCATGCACAACTACTTTGTGGAATCAGCCATAGCCGGCGCTATTTCCGAACCGATACTACGAGATAAAACCATCAAGAAAAAAAGCTTACACCTTACTTAAAGACCGGTGAAGTACCTGCGACTCCTCTGGTGTTGCGGATATTCATGGGCGGCGGTGATCGCTTCCATCAGGTGAGCGGATTACTCGATTGCCACTTATTCTATAAAGAAATCTCAAATTTTAAAATGGAGGATACTTGGTACATTGTAGATGATAAAAGCACTCTAAGACAATATAGTTTTTTACATTGCCCTCTTACTGTAGTCAAGTAAATTGGGTTTTAAAACTATTGAAGCTATGTGTCTTCCGCAAGGAAATACAGGCGTCTGTATTATAACGAAGATCTTAATGATTTATTAAAAATACTACATGTATATATTTATTTATTTATTTTAAAATATGTATAGGGGTTAGTTAAAAGAGCACATGATAACAATGCGGCCCATAATGTCTACGTTCATTGTCAACAAAAATTCCAGATGAGTATTGCGGTACTATCCCTAAGGGGTATATTACCTGCAATTAGGTCCCCTGATCCTTACACTCATCATAATGCTACTGTGTTTCGTATGGTGAGTTAGTATTCTGTGAGGGCGTGGTCATTACCCGGAAGAGCCGTTAATGCTGCTGCAAGAAACATTTACCACGTGCACGGCGGTGAAGGAAACCATAGTGAGGAAACCTGTATAACTAAGAAATAAACTAAAAAATATATATTTCGAAGACATGTGTACTCCGTCAATCCGCGATGGAGTTATATCTGACACCCTCTCAAGATAGGAGGCCTGTGCCCAACAGTGGGATTTATAAATATAGGCCGTAAGTACTTACAATATTCAAAGTGAGCAAATAATGATGTTTTCTATGATAACGTATAATAATTCGATAATTAAAGGACAATTATTCCAAAATAACTGTTGATATTTTTTTAATTTATTTCTTTACTTTTTATAGCATTAACATTAAGAAAAAATAGTGGTTCACAGAGTCCGGACGTAATGACAGAGGCAATTTCTACCAGTCATTTCAAGGTATAGTGGGATATTGTTATAGGTGTAGCAATAAACTAATTAATGAAAAAGCCTATGATAAGCTAATACAAATATACAAATAAACGGTAATCCATACATGCATAGATAAATACAATACAGTAGAACTAGCTACCGATACATTCCATAGAGGATGGAATTTATTGGTAGATGGTATTATTGGTAGTCTTTCCTGTCTTCTCTCACTCGTAATTACTTAAAACGATTTATCATGTTAATTGGGATTGTTTAAAACGAAACAACATCGGTTAACGCGAATAAATGATGACGCAAGGATCTGTATCACCTGGCGATTGATCTTCGAAGTTTTTACAGCGGCCGCGACAAAATATCTGGCAGGTGAATTTGGTATTTTATATATACCTATAGCATAGCACAATTGACTTTAGCCCGGAGGTGATCTGTTCTTTCTATTGTTAGATAAAATCGTGGCCTGGCACTGCAACGAAACTTGTACATTTAAGTTGCAGTTTAGAAATAAGATCCAACTTTGTAACTACGCGGAAATTGGAGTAATTTTTTTGTCAATTTCTATGACATAATTGGTTTTTTGTGTCTGGAGATGATCGTCCCGTGTAGACGAGTCTGCATCGAATCTTCTTTCATTCTTAACTGATTAAGGGAGACATCGGTATTTAATTGGTATTTGAATGCCTACATGTTTATGTAGTTTTTTTTTTTAGATGGTGACAAAGATGCGCTCAGTTCACATGATGGTAAATGAAGACCGCGGCCCATGGCATTCAAATCTATCCTCAACAAATATTCAAAACGACTTATATGTTGTCGGTTTTCACCCATGAGTTGGTTGATACGCAATTACGTATGCACTCACATGTATTCCTTAACCAGTTAGTTTGAAAGAAGGTTGGTTGGCAGACACAGTAAAAGTAATCATTCCGAACATCTAAAAATAATTGTATTAAATAAATTGACAAAAAAATCACCTCGACTGCCGGAAACGCGGAGTTACAAAGTTGATTTTTCTAATACCTCCTTTCTAAGTTGCTGCTTACTTGTTGATGAGACATGATAGTCCCAGGTCGCAGCAATAAACTAACTGTAGCAATAATCCCTGGACCGGCATAGGGCCAACCTTTTATAAATTACTAACGAAAGTTATTAACACATGACGGAAACTTCATTACTAGCAACGCGTTCAACTTAATCATGAAGGGTATTACGATGCTCTATTGGGGATGAATGTGGATGGGGTGATTGGGCCTCAGGAATTCACGTTCATCTTTCATAATATCTTAGACAATATATGTAACACCATGTTGCAGATATTGTTAATATTTAGGATTCTTTTGTTTTTTGCATCTACTTGTGTTGACTGGTAAAGAATGCTAAAGGCATTGAGTCCGCCCATTGTATCCTTTTTATTTAAATAAGATCCTTACTATTGAGGATAAAATAAATAAATAAATACGAATATATATTTTTTATAATATTGTTATATATTGGTGAGAACCGAGCACACAGTTGACCGATGCGACAATATTTACTCTCGACAACGTTAAACTATACACACATGTTGGGTTAACAGGATTTATTGAGATAACAGGATTTAAGGAGGATTATTGAGATTGAATGTCTCGTCATCTGTACGTGTATCCCCGGAACCCTTCACTCATCATATAAAACACAGCGTGATGCTGCAATTTCACAAAAGTATGAGAGGGTGTGAACTATACTCACATGACGAGTGCAGTCACGTTGTAGTTAGTGACCACGTTAAACTGTGGTAGAGCTACACCGCAGTTTGTTTCTAGCTGCAGAATGAATGGGTCTGCTCGATCGGGGTAGGACTACGCCCACACAGAATATCAGCGTAAAATAGCAGCATTACGCTGCCGTGTTTCGTCTCGTAAGTGCAGGGATCCGGAGACCTTTATTTACTGGTGACGAGGCATTGCATCTCAGTCCTCAAGGGTGATAACGAATCTGCATTATGATTCCTTGTCAAGGATGAATGTAGATGTCATGGGACGTAGGAATCACTTATCATCAGGTGAACTTTGTGCTCGTTTGTTACTCTGAATGTAATAAAAAATATGTTAGATATATAGAATATATAGAACTATACGTTACCAATGTGTAAACCACCATGAACATTATAAATGGTCCAGCCTAATTTGTAACCGCTCAATGTCGGTAATAAGGTCACGCCTTTATTTTCGAATGAAACTCGACAAAGGTGCAAACTGCAGTCTTAGCCTTTTGGTATCGCGTGCGCATGCGCTGGTGGATGGTAGCCCTACGTTCGCAGAATCGCGCCGATTAAGATGGATATCGAACAACTGCTTGTTATTAAATGTAACTAAAGGTATTAATGAAATATTATTCCCTTTAATTCGATCGCTTTATGCGAGACGGCAGCACGACTTAAATTATAAAGAAAAAAATCCATGACGTTATAAACAAAGACAATATTCACCTAAAAAGAGGTGCTTTCAGCGATCCATGACATCGCCATTCATCCATAATGCAGATGCCTCGTCATCCCTAACTAGTTTACAATTATTTTCGACCACCAGACGAAACGCAGTAGTGCTTTTCAAAGTATTTTTCTATAAAAGACTGATAGGTCTATCATCAGCTATATATTATAGAATAGGGCAAAAGCATACTCTACCTGTCATATAAGACGACTAAAAACTTATGATACTACGATAATATGAATAATGGGAACCATATTGCCGTATTAGCAGACCAGGAGATTCCGAAGCCGTTTCTAATGCATTGGGAGTGGCCACTGAGGTGGTTTTAGGAAGTAGAGATCCCAAATAATCAAGTCGTCTCCTTAAGAGATGTGGTATTTCCCCCAATTCAAAAAAATACTCTCGATCTCCTACAGTAAAGGGGTTCGAGCTACTCATCGCACGAAACACAGGAGCGACATGCTGTTATTTCACATTTGTACTCTATGAGAGCCTGGTGCATCGTGATTCTGCCATTGTTAAAATGTCGTAGTTAGTCTATCTCTCTCTATTTGTAGTCAGCTAAAAAAAAAAATAGGCGATGACCACGTATGGCATACAATATTTCGCTAAGCAGCAAGCGGTGTACACAGGAAATCGGCCCGGTTTTGCAACAATTCTTACGTTTATCATGAAGTATGGTAAGCAAAACAAATACAATGATTTCTTTGAAACAGTTTATTGAGGGTGATAGACGTACACACCTGTAAGCTATTGGCCTGTAAGCCTGGCCAATGAGACCTACATTAACCTTGATAAGGAATCATAATGTAGATGCGTTGTCACCTTTGACGTCTAAGTTACTATTAAGATACTACTTAAAATTTGTATATTAACGGTTTCTTATTGCACATAGATCACATAAGGCTTGGGACGACACTATTTTTTGTCGTGACATCAGATTGAACACCTACATATAGTATGGGGGATAGTTTAAGTTTTGTTTACTTTTTATTTTTGTCATACGACACAGTTGTTATGGTACCATTATTTTAAGAGAAAACAATCATGTAGCTGTCAAACTGACTTGCCGGCTCGATCTTTAAGCAATGCTGTAACTCTCGTCTAATTAATATTTAAATTAAAGAAATAACATAGTTAATTCGCGTATGTTCTCGCTTACGATCCCCACATATATTAAGTTCCCTTAGAGGTGCGAGGGGTCTGTTCTGATAATCTTACCGATAGTTACTGTGCAAATAATATCCCCTGTGGATTTACGATATTTGCAAAGTGAAGAATCAAGGAGAGGCTTTTGTCTAGGAGTAGTCTAATATGGGCTAAGATGATAAATATTTCAAATTATTTTTGTAAAATTTTGGTCCTAACGAGTATAATTCTATCACGAGTATACCAGCTGGCATATAAATAATATTTAGAATTTCTACACACTAATTGACATTTCCATCAACAGATGGCGCCAAATTAAATTCTGTGTCATGGGCCGCATTCATCATTTACCGGTGAACTCGATTGTCACCAATAAAATAGTAAGTTGTAATGTAACATGTTGTAACATTGTGTATTGTTTCGGTCTTATCACGTTTCGGGTGAAAAATTGTTATGAACAATCTTTGCACAACCTCATTATAAATCAAATATGTTAAGTTTGTTATCCAAAATTATATTTGCGTACTTCTTTGCTGACCGTAGCCTAAAAATATAAGGCGGTATTATTTCACAAGTTTGCTGTGTTTAAGTACTAATTCAGTTCTCTTTGATCGTATGCAATCGCTCAATGTGATACGATAAAGAATTTTTAAAATAAAAAAAAAGTTAAATACTAATCAACGTTCATGCAACGAATCGATGTTACACCTGTCATGATATATGTAATTTTCACTTTAAACAGCGCTGACGTAAAGTTCAATTTAGTTTAACAGTATAACCACTCTATAGGTTCTTTATTAACGGTTAAGACATGATTAGAATTTATAAATGGAAAAAGCTATTGATCGATCTATATCTGTCAATACGTAATGTGGAAAATATCAGCATTTTAAAGCCTTCTAACTATAATTCCATATTTTATCATAGATGGAATTAAAATGCTGCATTTATACGTCGAAGATATAAAAATTAACGGAGCTCTAAATTAATTAGAACGTCCATCCATCCTCAACTAAGTTCCAAGATGGACGTACTCGTATGTTCTCAACCCTGAGATCGAATGCCTCACTTAATGGTATTAAATGGGGATCCTCGGACATTAACCAAACAAAACACAATAGTGCTATATTGCAGTTTCATGGTGGTATTCTGCGATGACGTTATCCTTTCAAGTCGAACCGACCTGGTCGGTCGAAGCCGAGCCTGGCTTCACTACTTTCAAAGCTAATACCCGTTTTTTTAACACTTGTTGCATTTAGAGGCGATTTTACGACAACCACACTGATTAGAGTACGTACTCATTCGCATCAGGTCCTCTCGTTCTTCAAATTGTTTTGCAAGCTGGTCATGTCCAATGGCCACTGTTAGCGTGAGGGTTTTTACAACTTCGCCATGTTGAAAGGTGATCGAGCACTTAGAACGCTGAGCCGATACCTTTATTAGAGGGTAGCCAGCACAAGAGCTCCCACGAGGGAGCCTCGGACCGTTACCCTTTTGCGCGAGAGCGACTGACTCGAGGGATTTTCGAGATATAAATCAGCGGGTTTGGGTGTGTGATGGCAGAGTTCAAGTATCGGCGGAAAGCCTGCTTCAGGTACTGAGCAATGGATCAAGATCTATGTGTAGAATTACCAAAGACCCAGGGCACACCGGTGGCCTTGTGCATTGGTGGCAAGCCAATTTTGATTACCTGGATTCGGTGAATGAGACTAGGGGAGGCATGCGTAAAGACGGGGCTTGCGTATGTCTTTATGGATCGAATGTATACTCTGTGAAGTGTAGTTTTATTATGTAGGGACATTAACCAGGGAGAAGGAGAGCAAATGTTATTATGTTCTGGGCGTGTTCCACACATTTCGAGTTCCGAATGCCTGAATGAATCGTCTCCACCGTCCATTGCTTTTAATTTGTGTGTAGCTCCCGATCCTGGAGCACCGGAGTACAGTGGAGGATTCCTTGATGTCATAAGGTCCGTTGTATACATAATATTATTTCAAGCTTTCCACATAAAAATCAGATTGACGGTGGTTATAGGGAAGTATTCCATAAGAAGTAATTGCGAGCATTTTTCTTGACGTAAAATCATATTTTTACACGGCGGCCGTATTGCTTTGACGGACCATTTCCATAATTATTGTAGGTAGGTACAGTCTTTCGCCGATGGACTGAATTCTTCTTAAACCTGTCTACTATACAAGGTACGGATATGAAATATAGGATTTTCTTTTTAAATTTTTAGTAAACAATAGCTTTGCAATATTAATTTACTAATTAATAAAAAAAATGTTTTCTTAACATATACATATATATATATATATATATATTTATATATATATATATATATATAAATATATATATATATATATATATATATATATAAATTATATATGTTCGAAAAGTGTAAGGATGGAACTAGTGTTTCCTCTTTTTTCTATTTATTTAACTTTTAACTGTTTATTAACCGTCTATCTACGTTTCACAAACTGAGTTTTCAAGAAAGTTAGTAGATCGTCAGTCTGACGCAAATTGCAAAAATTATCAAGTCTTTTTATATTCAAAGGTTTGAAATAAGTTTCGATTTTTTTTTTCCTATTCAATCTAATTTAGTTTGTAAAGTCTAGCTAGGTATAGCTCCACAAGTTCCAACGATTGTGTTAAGGTATAGATAGTAGATGTTTATCCGATTTTTTTCTATTAAAGGTAACCAACGCACAGATTACCTGATGGTAAGTGATCACAGCTGCCCTTGACATCAACGTCCGTCCTAAATAAAGATTCAAGATGCACCCGCTATCAACCCTTGGGGCTGAGATGGAATGATTCGTTATCTGTAATCGGGTACACTAATCATAAGAAAATAAATCATAAGCGAAAATTTGCCCTCACATGTAATATTGTTACTACTGAGTAAAAATGTACTCATCTCTGGGCCGGGGCACCCCAGTACCAGTTTCTTCCGTTTGGCCGCATTCAACTGAGAGCGGCTCGAATCATTCATGGCCAGGTACTTCCCGATCGGCATGATTCACTGGCGTTGCGAAGAGATGTTGCATTTCTTTGCATTGTTTACCATGGGGAGTGTTCTGAGGAGTTGTTCGGATTAATTCCAGCCACGACAGTGTTCAAAATTTCACCCTCAGCATCTCGATGGTTGGCAATCCACCACTGTGCACTTTACGTAAAATATCCTGCCACGCACAACTAATATGTGGAATCAGCTGTCGCCAGCGGTGTTTCTGAACCAATACGACTTAGGGACCTTCAAGAAAAGAGCCTACACCTTCCTAAAGGCCGGCAACGCATTTGCGACTCCTCTGGTGTTGCGGTTGTTTATGGGCGATGGTGATCACTTACCACCAGGTGGACTGCGTGCTCGTTTGCTGCGTATACTATGAAAATAAAAACATCTTACTACTACTATACTTCGCTAGAATCGGACCCTAACATGAAATTAAGACTCATAAACAATATAAATTTGATTGCCATGTTTTGAATTGAAAACCAAATTCATTATAACATCAGTGTTGGCAGAAATAATTAATTTTCCAACTGTCAGTATTATATGTACACCGCCTTTTGATAATTCTATCCGTTTATTATGCGACATTTAATTCTTCATAAACACTTCATGTTAACTATTTTATCGTGTAGTGCATCTATAGAATATCTTTGTGTCTCGACTTCTTATAGGCTTTTTTAATTATGTGTCGGTGATGGTAATTTTAAGTTTAATTAGTTTTAAGTATTGAACGGCTTATGTTTATAAAAATAGTATTTTTAAAAGAATTTATAAATTGAATAAAATTTCATTAAACCTAGATAAAATAGGTTGGGTCTATCTATGGGCGTGAAAAATTTGAAAGGAACTTCGACACTGCCTTTATCACCACTGTTGACATGAGGACTGGTTTTGTTTCCGCTTAAAGGTTGGGTATAACAATTCAGTCTGGAATTACTTTAGTAGCATTCCAGACTGAATTATTATACCCAACCTTTAAGCTATTCTATATATGAGATCTATATTACTGGGTGACGAGGCATTCCATCTCAGTCCTCAAGAGTGACAATGCATCTGCATTATGATACCTTGTCAAGGATGAATGTAGATGTCATGGGCCGCAGGAATCACGTAACATCAGGTGAACTGTGTGCTCGTTTGTAACTCTAAATGTAATTAATAAATATATATATATATATACATATATATTTTTTATTCACTGTTTATTTTTAACAAATAATAATATACTATAAGTGCTATTTATAAATAGTTAATTATCGATATGGGTGCTCTTTGTGTTGTCTCATTATAAATTCTTAAATATAAATAAAAAATGTATATGTATGCTTATATATGGACATATACTGATCTATATATCTTTAAGTATATAGTTATAGATATATAGATCGGTATGTGTACATATATAAGCACGTGTGTGTGCTTATATATGTACACATACATACCGGTACACATACTGTATCTCAAAAGTCACAGGAAGTTGTATGTTCTTTTGCCATCCCTAACGTTATAAAAGAAATTACATGTAGATATTTTTTTTAATAATGTACATAATATGTTTTATTATATTTTTGTTATTTAGTTTTATGAATTTTTATTTCGTTATCTATGTTGATAGAAAAACGTTTCATGACGCTTACTGTACTTAACGACCTATAACAACGCTATAATTAAATCTAGGCTATGATTATAGCTTAAGGCTAAGATTTTTTTTATAAATTACTTTGTATGTAATATATAAGTAAGTTTACGTGCCGTTTCAAATAAAGTCGCTAAGTAAAAGCAACGAATAGAGACCAATGATGAATGTATGATGTTTTTAATCAGTGATACCAACATATATCAACTTATAGACTATTATTATGGACGAGACAAGGGAGAGAGGAAGATGCGCAGGGACTGCGTGAAACAGAAAATCATTAAGAAGAAAAGGAAAAAAATAACAGAAGATGCAGTGGTGGTGAAAGAGAATTTAAAATTAGTTAAGTAAAAACCAATACAAATATTTTCAAATGTAAACCCAACCAACATTAATGGATAGGACCAATCCTCCATAGAATATCAGTGTGAAATTTTCGTCATCCGGAGATCTTATTACAGGTAACGAATATCTCGTAACCTGTCTCTGTCCTCTGGGGTACCTAAACGTCATACTTTGCCGAGGATGGATGATGATGTCATAGGCCGCACTCATAACTTATCATCGCATGAGCTATATACTCGTTATCCGCATCTAATATTATATAAGAAAAGGAAGCGATGTGAAGACTGGTTGATGGGCAACGTTGATTAAGATTATATTTAACTAGAATAAAGGGGGTAAGGTTAAAATTTTTAGTAAGGTAAAAAGGTATTTTTTATATAATTGAGAGTAACAAACGAGCACACAGTTCACATGATGTTAAGTGACTCCTGCGGCCCATGACATCTACATTCATCCTTGACAAAGAATCATAATGCAGATGCGCTATCAGCCTTGAGATCCCTAAACTCCAGATGAGACACAGCAGCATTATGCTGCTATTGTACGCTAGTATTCTGTGAGGGCATAGTCCCACCCCGGACGAGCAGAACTATTCATTCTGCAGCTTGAAACATTCCTTCTCTACCACTGTTATATTATGAAGGCAAGAAAATTCTAAATAAAATTTCATCAATTTGTCTTTATAGCGATAATTGTATTTAAGGAATTTAAAATGTGACAACACAAAGAGCACCCATATCGATAATTAACTATTTATACATAGCACTTATAGTATATTATTAATGTTAAAAATAAACAGTGAAATAATTGTATTGAATATACAATTAACTGGGAATAAAATAATAATTGTAGAGCGCGTAAACAGTCTCTTAATGGTCATATCCTTTGAACTCACCGCATAAGACCACGTGATCCATCACTTTTAATTATAAAAGTTAAAGGGTATTTACGTTGATATTTATAAAAAACAGACAATAGTGTTGGACCTACACTATCTGTTAATTGTGGTAGAGCTACACTGCAGTTTGTGTCTAGCTGCAGAATGAATGGGTCAGCTCGACCGGGGTAGGACCACGCCCTCACAGAATACCAGCGTAAAATAGCAGCTTAACGCTGCTGTGTTTCGTCTGGTGAGTGCAGGGATCCGGAGACCTTTATTACTGGAGACGAGGCATTCCATCTCAGTCCTCAAGGGTGACAACGCATCTGCATTATGATTTCTTGTCAAGGAGGAATGTAGATGTCATGGGCCGCAGGAATCACTTGCCATCAGGTGAACTGTGTGCTCGTTTGTTACTCTTAATGCTATAAAAAAAAAAAAAAAGAAAAAGAAATAATTTGTATCAGCTCAGACCGGCGTCATTGCCAGATTTGTTAAATTTTCAAAATAATATATTCCCAATCCATGAATTTATGGGAATTCTTTTTAGATTTTTATATTTTAGGGACCTTAGCCCTTATCTCATCTAGGTGTATAAGAAGGCTAAGGAAATTAGTATAAAATATTTTCATTTAATTCGCAAAACAGATGGCGATTTAACCGAAGTTTTCTGGAAGAAGAATATCCAGATCTAACCGAGATACTGCTCTCGGCAATCTAGTTGTCAAGTTTAGTAATTATGTCTTTTTTTTATTACTTAGAGAGTAACAAACGAGCACAATGGTCACCTGATGGTAAGTGATTCCTTCGGAATATGACATCTACATTAAACCTTGACAAGGAATCATAAAGCAGACGCGGTGACCCATGAGGACTGAGAAGGACTGCCTCGTCACCAGTAAAAAAGGTCTCCGGATCCCTGCACTCACCAGGTGAAACACAGCAGCATTATGCTGCTGTTCTACGCTGGTATTCTGTGGGGGTGGTCCTAGAGTAATAAAGGTCTCCGGATCCCTGCACTCACTAGATTTATAAAGATGATATTTTTGATGATTATTTACTCATTTATTTAAATATTTAATGTAAATCCCGTAAAAGCAGTTTTAGATTGCTCGAAAGAAATCAATACCATATATAGGTAGATAGAAGAATTGGTTTGCTAAACCAAAAACAGCAGTTTACACATAAAGGCACAACACTAGTGTACATTTTTAAAATTCCAAACGGTGCTTCCCGTTTGGCGCGCATCTGCGTCTGTCAATTTGACACTTCTTTACAAAATGCCCGCACATTCTGCCACCGACTGGAATTTTTATTTGTTTCATCAACTCCACTAGGATTAGCAAAGTACAAAGTAACTTACGTCTGATTGAGCTCCGTGTAAGGTTACAAATGGTTATTGACTGTAAATACGGCTTTCGTAGAAAAGTAAACTTTCTTTTAGAACTATTCTGCGACATTATTTTAAGGCAAATAACATCTGACATATTTTTCTTATTGTATATGTGTGTATGTATTTTTAAACTTGTAAATGTGAATTTATATGTTTGGGTTATTGTATGGGTATATATATATATATATATATATATATATATATATATATATATATACATATATATTTAAAATGATGAATTTTTTACAGGTTTATTATTTTTGCCTACCAACTACCAACATCATAATCATCTCACAGCCATGCACTGGACATTAAGTCCACCCTTCTAAATCTTATTTATGGGACAAAAAGAATAAATAAATAAATGAATAAAGTATTTGTCCGCCGTGAGTTCAGGATTATTAAGTTCAAATTAACTGCCAATAGAAACGTAAACTGTTTTACTAAAAGACTTAAAAAGTTTTTAAAAATAAAGACGGCATTATTAAAAATATAGACCAGACAGGACAATTAGTAGGTGAAATTCATTAACGCGTGCCAACAGTAAAAAAAAAAATTTGCCAATTTTTATCATGCCTTATGAGGACGAGGTAATAACAAGTCAAAACTTTTAAATATTGTCGCATATAAAGGATCGTTATTCGGCCAGTTTATACAACACTTTTTAATTTAGCCTCGTAATATTTCGTTGACTACATTTCGACGTTATATATTGTCCCTTGTGCCTATATGTTACTTAGTTTAAGCATTACAACCATCACGAGTGAGATTATTTACTAGCAACTTTATGTAGAATATGGTAAGTTGGTATTTAAACTATAAATGTATCGTTTTTGCACCTGCAGAGTTTCTTTCGCAATATCTTCTGCATTGAGAGGATCCATATTATGAGATGGTAGTTGAGTGGTTAAATATGAATACGCTCACGTTTCAAAAATGAAATATAAACTTCAAAAAATTTAAAGTAGAGCAACATACTATGTATATAGATACCACCGCTGGGTTTAAAGAGGATATCGCAGCATGGTCTAGCACGTGTCTCCAATTGTATTGGCTGACTTGACATATCTTGAAATATATATTCATTGGTGATCGAACTCGGCTCGTGCCCTGAATTTAAGAGTGAGCTCGTTTTTTGGATTCTGATGATGCTTTATCTGTTACAGCGCTCACGGGTCATGGGTCCGTGAGCGCAGTTCTGTAACTTACTTTAAAGCGCTATCCGAGCGTGACTTGACTGCACTACTCTCTCTTTGCTACCGAAATTAACTAACTATCTGAGAATTGTTCAGAGTAAAGGATGGTGGTATCCAATTGCCGTCCGAGGTTAGGTATACGGATCTAGCCTCTGACGGTCGTCACCTGTTGTTAATACCAACTGACCGAGCCGAGGGTGCTCGAGGGCAGAACCTAGGGTCAGTCAGTTGCTTCTGACTAAGAATTATCTAAATTACTCCTTCGGTATTGCCCATTAAAACTGCGGTTACTTACCAGGTGATCTTCTCCATTTTACCAACACTTCAAATGCCTTCGTTCCTTAGTAGATTACTAGTTTTGATTATATAAGGACTGGCTTAATTGAATATGTTACTGATTTCAGTAGTTTTATTGGCTTCTTTATAAATTATTAACAATTTATCATAAAACAAACATAATGATGCATGTTCTTCGGGTCGATTTCGACGGTGGTATTATATTACCAGATAATATCAACTATTTATAATTTTTTTAATTTTAATTTGAAATTCCGCAAGCATTCGCGCCGAAGCAAACTCTGAGGATGGGTTATATGAAGGAACAGCCTAGCGACATACTTGTGTATTTGCAAAAAATAGTTAGTGTACTGCCCCAGGCCCGAAAACCAACAATCTGTGTCGTCTAATCGCTCGTCAATCCTTGATCGTGAATTCCTTTCCTCTTTCATATGATTGCAATTAATGTGAATCGAGAACAAAACTGGATGATACCCATAACCTAATCGAATTGGTATATCTACGAAAACAGTTGCAGAACTTACAATTTCATTTAATATTACGAACGGTGCTTCCCGTTTGGCGCGCATCTGCGTCTGTCAATTTGACACTTCTTTACAAAATGCCCGCACATTCTGCCACCGACTGGAATTTTTATTTGTTTCATCAACTCCACTAGGATTAGCAAAGTACAAAGTAACTTACGTCTGATTGAGCTCCGTGTAAGGTTACAAATGGTTATTGACTGTAAATACGGCTTTCGTAGAAAAGTAAACTTTCTTTTAGAACTATTCTGCGACATTATTTTAAGGCAAATAACATCTGACATATTTTTCTTATTGTATATGTGTGTATGTATTTTTAAACTTGTAAATGTGAATTTATATGTTTGGGTTATTGTATGGGTATATATATATATATATATATATATATATATATATATATATATACATATATATTTAAAATGATGAATTTTTACAGGTTTATTATTTTTGCCTACCAACTACCAACATCATAATCATCTCACAGCCATGCACTGGACATTAAGTCCACCCTTCTAAATCTTATTTATGGGACAAAAAGAATAAATAAATAAATGAATAAAGTATTTGTCCGCCGTGAGTTCAGGATTATTAAGTTCAAATTAACTGCCAATAGAAACGTAAACTGTTTTACTAAAAGACTTAAAAAGTTTTTAAAAATAAAGACGGCATTATTAAAAATATAGACCAGACAGGACAATTAGTAGGTGAAATTCATTAACGCGTGCCAACAGTAAAAAAAAAAATTTGCCAATTTTTATCATGCCTTATGAGGACGAGGTAATAACAAGTCAAAACTTTTAAATATTGTCGCATATAAAGGATCGTTATTCGGCCAGTTTATACAACACTTTTTAATTTAGCCTCGTAATATTTCGTTGACTACATTTCGACGTTATATATTGTCCCTTGTGCCTATATGTTACTTAGTTTAAGCATTACAACCATCACGAGTGAGATTATTTACTAGCAACTTTATGTAGAATATGGTAAGTTGGTATTTAAACTATAAATGTATCGTTTTTGCACCTGCAGAGTTTCTTTCGCAATATCTTCTGCATTGAGAGGATCCATATTATGAGATGGTAGTTGAGTGGTTAAATATGAATACGCTCACGTTTCAAAATGAAATATAAACTTCAAAATTTAAAGTAGAGCAACATACTATGTATATAGATACCACCGCTGGGTTTAAAGAGGATATCGCAGCATGGTCTAGCACGTGTCTCCAATTGTATTGGCTGACTTGACATATCTTGAAATATATATTCATTGGTGATCGAACTCGGCTCGTGCCCTGAATTTAAGAGTGAGCTCGTTTTTTGGATTCTGATGATGCTTTATCTGTTACAGCGCTCACGGGTCATGGGTCCGTGAGCGCAGTTCTGTAACTTACTTTAAAGCGCTATCCGAGCGTGACTTGACTGCACTACTCTCTCTTTGCCACCGAAATTAACTAACTATCTGAGAATTGTTCAGAGTAAAGGATGGTGGTATCCAATTGCCGTCCGAGGTTAGGTATACGGATCTAGCCTCTGACGGTCGTCACCTGTTGTTAATACCAACTGACCGAGCCGAGGGTGCTCGAGAGGGCAGAACCTAGGGTCAGTCAGTTGCTTCTGACTAAGAATTATCTAAATTACTCCTTCGGTATTGCCCATTAAAACTGCGGTTACTTACCAGGTGATCTTCTCCATTTTACCAACACTTCAAATGCCTTCGTTCCTTAGTAGATTACTAGTTTTGATTATATAAGGACTGGCTTAATTGAATATGTTACTGATTTCAGTAGTTTTATTGGCTTCTTTATAAATTATTAACAATTTCTCATAAAACAAACATAATGATGCATGTTCTTCGGGTCGATTTCGACGGTGGTATTATATTACCAGATAATATCAACTATTTATAATTTTTTTAATTTTAATTTGAAATTCCGCAAGCATTCGCGCCAACGCAAACTCTGAGGATGGGTTATATGAAGGAACAGCCTAGCGACATACTTGTGTATTTGCAAAAAATAGTTAGTGTACTGCCCCAGGCCCGAAAACCAACAATCTGTGTCGTCTAATCGCTCGTCAATCCTTGATCGTGAATTCCTTTCCTCTTTCATATGATTGCAATTAATGTGAATCGAGAACAAAACTGGATGATACCCATTACCTAATCGAATTGGTATATCTACGAAAACAGTTGCAGAACTTACAATTTCATTTAATATTACGAACAGTGGTAGGTACACTCTGCAGTTTGTATAGACGCAGCATGGCGTAATAGTATCCCAGCTGCGGCTATAAGTGGCATCCAAATTGTTTTTATTTTCAAAACGTTGTAGTTGTGTACCTTGTTCGTGTCATCGACATTGCATCCAAAAGGTTGTCCGACTTATCTTGGATTTGAGAAGGCGACAAAAAACATAAGGTGATAGAGCCACGCTGTAGCTAGTTCTCACTTCGACCTAGTAACTACCATGTTTTCAGAGAATACCAGCGTTAATTAGCAGCGTTGCTGTGTTTCGTATGTTCAGTGTATCTGGAGACCTTGTTTTCTTGGTTTGGGGGGGAAATCGTCAAAAGATTCCCTGCATCCTGGGAGGAGACAGGGTTATGTGGGACTTCTACTCCCTTCTTCTTTTTCTTCCTCGGTGCATTGGGATCTCGTGTGGAGCACAGTATCTAAAGCTCGTCCGAAGGAAGGCCGTACCTCCCGTTACTTCGCCCACGCCTCGGACACCCGCGAACTCTGGATTCCGCTGACCTAATTTAATGAAATGATGTATTCGTAATCTTATATTTATTGTGCATGAATGTAGATGTTATCAGTGACCATTAGGTTTACCACAAAAAACCGATTCATGTCGCAGTTCTAAGCTAACTAACAACTCTACATACACATTCCCATAACAATGTGTAACAATTTGCATACTTATGTAAATCATCCCTTATTTTCCCTACTTTTTAATACCAATTGTCATACCGTATTAATGATAATTGGCGATTAGCAAAAAACCCACCACAACCGTTGGGGCGACATCGCAGTATATCGGTAAACCATATTTATGTGTCTCTTAGACAATCATGTCATGTAGAGCATTGTCATTCCCCGTTGTTAAACTCATAGGCGACCGGTGGACTGCCGTTATGCCAAAGTAATATGGAAATTTAAGAACGCGAAAAATAAATGGACGTAAAAAATTATTGACATATGCTGGTATTTTTAGCGTCCTGTCACTACAATGGAAATAATAAGTTTTCTTCGGCGTTTAACTGTTCTGTTGTGTGCTTTTTTTTTAAGGGATGACACAAACAATATTATCATTTATTGTCTATATCGAGTACAAAGTTTTTGTGTGTCGATAGTTTAAACCAGGTGTTGGGAAATGTCGCGGATAGACGTTTCAAGCGTACAGTTATCTGTTTATAATTTTGAATAATTTTTGTCGTGGGTTTCATTTGTATTGTTGTGTGTTTTGTTTTATCGCCGAGTTGTTTATCATATTTGCTTAAAATGAAGTTAAAAGCCCTGTTTTAGTAGCATTATAGTCTTGCCCACTCGGTCCTTTTTATTGACAGGGTGACAAACTAGCACACAGTCCACCTATAGTATGATAAGTGATTCCTACGGTCTATGACACCGATGCGTTGTTCATAACGAAATGCCAAGAAAGATCTTCAGGTTTTTCACCGGATAAAACACAGTGGAGTCGAACTATTATTTGAGGCTGGTATTCCGGAAAGCTTAATGCCTGACGAGCCGTGCTACATCTTGTTTATAACTGCGATGTAACTCTGCTTACGCAAACTGCAAACGCACATAATTTAATATTTAAACTGTGTATTATCAAGAAAAACATAAACATGTAGGGATTAACATAGTAATAAGGGTTTACAGGTGTAAAGGATCTTTGTTATATTAGTCATTGGGTCGGGTGAGAATGCCAGCTAAGACAGTTGAATTTAATACCTTCTTCGCTTATCAAGGACACTTATCAGTTTTTTTAAATTCTTGAATTGTTTTGTTAATCTTGACAACCACTTTATAGGATAAAGAAAGTCACCCAGCTATCTCTGTCCTGTCTGTGTACGGGCTTACGTTTTTTTTTAAAAAATAAAGGGTGAAAAATGAGCACACAGAACTGATGGTGAATGATGCCCGCGGCCGATAAATGCACACTTTCATCTTCGATAAGGCTCAAAATGCAGATGCGTTGTTAACTCTATCAGACTGATATTAAATACTTCACTTACAAATGAGTTTTCAGTTCCTACACATAACTTTATCCACACTACAATGACATTAGAGGGCCTTCTCTTAAATAAGAGCAATGTAGTCTAATCCTTCACAATTGTTCAAACAGTACTTTAAATTGCAAATTAACAATTTCATTGATGCCGATTATATATATATATATATGTATATATATATATGTATATATATATATATATATATGTATATATATATATATATTAAATATATATATGTATATATATATATTAAATATATATATGTATATATATATATATGTATATATATATATGTATATATATATATATATATATATATATATGTATATATATATATATATATATATATATATATATATATATATATATATATATATATGTATATATCAATATTAAGGTGTGTGCCACCTGATGGTAAGTGATTACTGCCCATGAACATCCGCAACAGCAGAGGAATCGCAAATGCGTTGCCAGCCTTTAAGAAAGATGTAGGATCTTTTACTTAAGTCCCTAAGTCGTATCGGTATGAAAGCACGCCCAGTTTCTTAGAGGCCTTACCCTCCAAGTGGCCGCGGAACTGAACGTCGTTCGATATGTCGATGCCAATAATAGCTGATTCCGATAATAGCTGAGGTAGAAAGGGGAGTGTTTTCACAATAAAGAGATGTGAACTGAAACTAAATTTTGTCGGCACCAATCTGAGAATTTATTTAACAAAATCTTGACCTCGGACACAAGTACACTCATTGGCGTTTTGTGGAGAAATATTGCCGCGGACAGACCTAAAGAGTAGGAATACCAAAAAGAAGAAGTGGAAGAACCAGTGCCAGTTCTGGAGCACACGTCGAATACCAAAAAAGACGCGGAAGAAACAGTGCCAACTCTGAAGCACACGTTGAGTACCAAAAAAGATGTGGAAGAACCAGTCCAACTCTGGAGCACACGTCCTTGGCACAATTGGAGAGATTCCATCAGGCCCACACGACTTGTAGATTTCGAGTGCTTTACGCACTGACAACTGCAGAAATTGGACATCTGACATGGAGTTCTCACACCACCAGATGGTCGGCGGTGAGTTCCTCTTGTCGTCAAGATTCGAGTTGGACGCAAAAAGAGTGCCTAAGAAATTGCCTTTCTCCTTTGCGGCATGGGCCAGCGTGTCTTCTCCTTTGTGCAGGGATGGATTAGATGGTTGATAGAAATTCCCTAGGACAGCTTTTGTGAAAGACCAAAATGCAAGGTTTCCTAAACCACCTAGTCATTCGCCAATTTTGCCAATGTGCACAGACTGCTTCTGTTATAACTCTTTTGAAGGTCCTAGAGACAGATTTGTATTTTTTTTAAACAAGATGTATTTTGCAACCTGTAACGCCGATTTATCTGCCCAAGCCCAGTAACACTCCTGATTACAGCGTGACGCTATTATACAGGAGCGACACATAAACGCGGGGATGGTCATCGCTGTCTACGCGCAGCCAGAGGATGGACAGGTCCGTTACTTCAAGACTACCGAAGCTTCGAGATATCATTTCTTACGTATAGTGTAAGTGTAATTACACATCTACATAACGCCCGTAATCTGTGAGGCGGTGATACTTCCCCGGTCGAGCCGGCCAATTCGTGCAACAACTAAAGCTGATGCTTGGCACTGTCACCTTCAAATTTCACTCTCACATCCGCACTCATATTCATGGCTGGGTGAACCTCGCCTGTACTGACATACTTTATTCTTTTTGAGACACATTTTTAATCATATTAACAATTAATTAATACTATTTATATTCTATTACGTACATATGTATTTCTATTGAGCTTTCTACCGGTATGAAGTGTATTGTTTAATAATATTAGGTGTGACAAATGAGCACACAGCTTACCTAGAATATGGTAAGGGATTCCTGCAGCCCATGATACCCACATTTCATAAGAAAGATTCTTCGAGATTTTTTTGTTACCCTGAGGACTGAAATCAGATCCCTGGACTGTAGGAGACTATATTATATATTTATCACTAGTTCACAATATCTAATTATGGTATAGATATTCGGAGGGTGTAGTCCTTCCCTGATGGAACCCACTATTGCAGCCAGGAACATACTGCAGTGTGTTAAATAAATTTGAGATCTTATTTCAGACGACGCACCATTCCACCTTAGTTTTCAGTGGTGACAAGGCATTTGTGTTATGATTACTTATCAAGGATGTAAGGGTGAGACCTACTCTGATCAAAACATACGCAGCGTTGCTCTATCACTTTAAAAAACCGTCACGTCACTACTTGACAACCATTAAAATGTGTACTAATAAAAAAAAGTATATTTTGCACTATTCCCTTAACGGAAATGGTCATTTTAATTAAATGTCCTTTAGAAAGGTCACAATTACTTAACTGTGGGCTTTATGTTCGCTTATGCTGAAGTGATAATTTACGGTCTGCCGCCCTCTGAGCCGAGGAGACAAGATACTGAGCGAGTCAGCATATGTTTTGTCACGACAAGTTATCGATGGTTAAATAGATGCAGTTTTTTTTATCGTATTAATGGTGAAAAACGAAAGTAAGTGATTTCTGCGATCCAAAGGCATATTTCTGTCACGAGACTGCAAATAGAAACAACCACACATTATATTTCACACGCAGATTTCCACGCAAAATTGGCGCATAGGCTGAATTATATAATATTTTAGTCTATGATTCTATTTATATACCTTCAAAAGCTTAACAAGATCTTTAGTCGAGGGACACCGCAACACTATCAGCCGGTTGCACAAACGATCTTTAAATTTTAAAGATGTCTTTAAAACCTAATGTGACTTTAAACCGTTGCACAATACGAAAATGTAACGAATTTTAAAACTCAATTAAATTTAATTAAAGACGTGTCAAATTTCACTTTAAACAAAAAACTGCGTTGCGACATCCACAAAGCTTACGTCACGATGCCAATGACGATTTCAAACACGACGATATCTTCTGTTTATTACCATATGACACCTAGATTCTGTTGATGTTGATGCTGTTAGCCTATGCGGCCCTTACAGCTTTATCGGACACAGGGCTCACGGAACTGAGGAGTCCGTGAGCTGGTTATAAATCGTGTTCCCTATTTTGGTTCTCTTACTTATTGAAAGCGCTCATAAACTGAGCGTGTCGCTCTACTCTTTGGTCTCATACCTATCTGATGATGCCACCCAAGTTGCCAGTTGCCCTAGCTATCAAGTGATTCTCCCGAGTGGAGAATGGAACCATATGACATCAACAACGCGGTATATTTTATAGTGCCCTCTCCTCCTTGTCGTCTATCCTATTCCGGTATAGTGCGTGTACAATAAGACCGGAGGAATGTTCAGATACAGTGTCAGAGACACGGCACATACTCGTAGTACACACAACACACTCAGACCCGGAAACCGACAATTTTTAGTGTACAAATATCGGCTGACAGTCGAAACCAGAACCTGCGACGCAGCCACCAAATACTCTAATCTCTAACAACTAAACACAGTGCAGTCGTCACGAATGTTATGTAGAGGCCGTTACAACTATCTCGTGTACTGTTAAGTTAAAAATTCAGCCTCATATATATTTATGACGATATCCTCCTCGTGGATTTGATCCTGGCAAAATCATCTATTTGTGATCAGATGTCATTAATGGAATGATTCTTTTATATGTACACGAATACTGCACATTGAATTTTACGAATTTTAACGTGTTTATTTTAAACTTTCACACCACTGACGGTCACGCGGAGGACTGCGGTGGTGGAGGTATCCTCAGATTTGTTATTATTAAACTTTTTAGTTAACAAACATCGGGACAAGAAGAAAGTAAACGCGATATAATCTGTAAAACTTATTTTGTTTTTTCTTTAAAGAATATTAGCAATTCTATTAACATTACTAATATTCCGGTTCCCCACTCCAACTAAGATGGAAATGCTTGTGCTAGGAGATGGTTCACGACAGTAGTCCAATAGCGGATTCGAACCTACTACCTTAAGACTAAACCTTGCAGACTAAAGTAAAACAAATTTTACTCAAATCACTTTAAAGTTTAAAATTGCTTCTAGTAAAGTTTAGCGATTCTACTATTTATGAGATAGAATCGCCGTTAGCATCTTTGGAACAAACTGGCGGTACTCTCTATTATTTTCCAGAGTATTGTCTATGACTAGAAAAAATAAGTCGCTTCATATCTATGAACAAATCGTCTTCATTATAATTCGATATATATTTTTTTCAATTCCCATGAGAGCGTGTCAGACATTCATTAAAGCTCCTATAGCAGTCATCGTAACAAAATTATGTTTTTGTTATTTGTTAAAAGATTGTTTACAATGTATTCACTCTTCGTTACTTTTTTTAAAATGTAATTGTTTTAAATATGTTTACGTTTCGTAATATTTAAGAGAAAAAAAAAACTATATGCCAGCTGCATTTGTGCAAGTCCGAAAAAACTCCTTGGGTGACTCCAAATCATATTCACTAGCATTTGTATAAAAAATGGTTTTTACTTCTGTATATCAAATGTACAGATATTAATATATATTAAATAATGTTCGGCTTAAAATATCTGTGACACTAAAAGAGATAAAGAATATTTTTTGTCCCTCTCTGCCTGCGAGATTGTTCGAGATGCGATCATTATAGAGTAATGAAATAATCAACCAAATTTAGAATTATTTTATGTCAACTTGTCTAGAACTAAGACTTAGAAATTAACTAGATGATAAATCATATTTATGTTACAATACATATAATAACATATTGTCCCTTAATGGGATATCAGATCTTTATAAATTTCACTGATTTGAGTACATAGCAGGCCATAAAATAGATTTAAAAACAACTAGTTTTCTTTATAAGTAATTAATTAAGATGCCATTTTTTTAGCTGCAAAAGTGCTCCATAATCGTAATTAATATAACAGCTTTGTACAAACGTTCGAATACGCAACTGCGCAACAAGCTGTCACAAAACACCATCGGCGAAATGCAATCAATAAATTAAATAAAAAGAACTCCCGACAAACGAAATAACGGAATAAAAGCTGATAAACTGCGGTGACATTGTATTTATTATTTAGTAATTTTAATTTATATTTTCAGTTTCGTGTTTTGTAGACGCTTTGTGATAAAAATGGATATAATTAAGATATTGATTGCGCATAATTGAGCGTATGAGGAGCAGGTGTAGGTTTGGCGCGAATTTTAATGGCGGCAAAAAAGATGGACGACATTAAGGCAGTGTATACAAGTAACAGTAGTCATTGATACTGAACGGAAATTATTGTTCGACAGAGAAGCAAAGATAATGATTGCTTTATATTTTAATTTTTCACGATTATTATTAAGCCCGTGTCAGAATATAAAATGGGAGTTATTTATTATAAGACATTCGTTGTAAGCAAATATAATTCATTGTAGGCATTAAGAGTGTAATATATTATATATTTGTCAACTTTATCTTTGTTAAGGTTAATGCAATAAAGAATAAATAAATAAATAAATAAAAAAAATAATATGTAATATGTAAAATAATTTGTTATAACGAAACTATAAAGTTATTTTAAAAATTCTTAATGAATTAAATTTTATTGAAATTTTTGTGCCACAAAAATGTCAATAAAATCAATGGCACTTTTTTGTAAGAATGTTGTATTTGGATTTATGTTACTGTTAATCTGTGTAATAGAAATTTACGTGGTTGCAGTATGCATGCATCATCAAACACTAATTAGAACAGGGATGGAGAGAAATGTGTGGGAAGAGTGACACATGGGAATCATTAAAATAATCATTTAATTTAATAAATTACTAAAGAACGTGACCGTATAGATGAATGGTGACAATTCTAATACTTCCAAAGTAATTAGAATATTGGGCAGTCTTCGTGTCCCTGGTGGGAAGGTTTTTACGTACGTAATAATCGAAAATACGACAAAATCTACATAGGATGAAATAACCCGGTCAACACGAGCTTGTACACTAAATATGAAAATATCAATTTTTATTTATGTAATTTATTATTTCATCATTCAAGTTGAATAGATTACGGTGGTTAATAATAAATTTATGACTTCCTTATTTAAACCGTAAAAGCGCAAAACAAAAAAGCTAGTACAATATATTTATAAAAATATATATTTATTTTTTATCACAAAGTTAGAAACGAATACACAGTTTATCTAATGGTAAACGATAACTGAAGAAACTGATTCAGGACTTGCGCTGTCATCCTTAAGGACTGAGAAGAGAAAGCCTCGCTACTAATACTAATTTGGTTTCCGGAACCCTACCTCGGTATTTTTACTCCTGTCAACTTGTATTATTATAACACTGAAACAATTAAACTTTAACTAAAAAGAAATACGAAAGCTTATTTATGGACTTAGCTATGGACGCAATTCAATGTTGGAGAAAAATATTGTTGAATTTTTTATATCTGATTCTGTAAAGACAAATTGCTTCCACGCCTTACTCTCGATTGATTAATATGACATTTCGAATGATTTTTTTTTCTATAGTCTGTTCGCTCATTCTATTAATTCTGTTTTGATCCGAGCACTTTAATTGCTTTCTTTTACTATACACATGATTGCAAAGATAATATATTAAAGAATAAAATAAAATAGTAAAATTACATTTATATAACAAACCGATTTTTATAAATTGACCCACGCCGAGTCCAGTTATTGTGGCAACGTTGCGTGGATTTCGTGTGAAAGTACAACCACTTGTGTCTCAATATGAAACAAAAAAATCCCGGTGAAACTGTAAAAGTCCGGCTAACGGCGGCCATCAGCCCGAGAAAAAAGAGACGAAACAAAAAGATAGATAGATATTTCACATTGTAAAAACTTGTTTATGAAATTGTTTGATGGTGTGTTTTGTTTTGATCTTATCCAGTCGAGCCCATCTATTTATGTTGAGGCTAGAAGCAAGCCGCGTGCGTGTCTCTACCATGTAAATTCAAAGATCCATTATCAGATCAGCTCGATAGTATCATATTATTATATTGTCTTCGGTATGAAATGAATTTGTAAAGTGTTAAACGACAGTAACAGGTGTAAAATTGACTTCCTAGATTTGTTATAAAAGTTAAAAATAATTAACTTATTAAATAATAGTGTTGTCCTAACATAGGTCTAGACTATCGCTCCTCAAATTGGGCGTCACTGCTCCTGGGGGTCAAGCTTGTCATTAAGGGGTGTCACAATCTGTTCATCACATTCACTAGTCAATTTCACTATTGGCAAAAACCTGACCAAAATTTGTTTAACATTCTGAGAAAAGCGCATACGTAAAACTAACTAAGGCGCATTTTATATATATTAAATTATACTTGTTCTAATAATAATTATTATTAATACGCCTACGACATTAAATCGATAAAAAGTAGATCTTAGAGTATACACGTAAAAGTTGGCCACCCCTGGTCTAGAGTAATAAGAAATAGTAAGCTTATTTTTCAATTACTTTTCATATAAAGAATTATCTATAAACACAATTCAATGTTACAAGTACATACAGTGTTGACTTCTTCTTATCTGATTTTGTAAAGACAAGTTACTTCCACGCCTTGCTCCCGATTGATTGACATGACATTTGGAATCAAACTTTTTTCTATAGTCTATGCTCTCATTCTTTTTTAATCAGTTTAGATCCCACCGCACTTTAATTACTTTTTATTTCTATACACATGATTGCAAAAATATTTTATAAACACTAAACGCTAAAGAAAAAATGGTAAATTTACATTTATATAACTTCTGCCCGATTTTTATAAATTGACCTACGCCTGAATGCGGTTATTGTGGCATCGTTGCGTGGATTGCGTGCGAAAGAACAACCAGTTGTGTCTGAAAAGGAAAAAAATATATAGATACCTATTACTCATTCTAAAAAAGTTGTTTTTGAAATTATTTCGTAGTGTGTTTTGTTTTGACCAACGCTCAATTGACGGGTTTATGAACTTGTGTTAACGGTAATATATGTTCAAGAAGGGAATATGTTTTAACATTTGTTGTTCTTGTAAAAGACTAGTTCTGTTCATATATTTCAATAGATTTGATACCTACGGTGAGATAGAGAAGTGAGTTATTTATAACTTAAAAATTTAGATTTATTCCTTTTTTGGCACACACAAATAGTTAAATCAGGTACAGTGAAAACAATTAAAAACATGGTTAGTGTTAAAATATTATTAACTGGGAATGATATGACACATAACCCAAGCTGTTATGTATACGTTTCTACCTCTAAGCGACATTATCTTGCATTTTATTTTGTTTTTATCATATTTTTGTAGTTATATTTCCGTAGGTGCACGGGTTAAGTGGATATAATAAAATATATAATAAAAATAATTTATATATATTTCAAAATCCGGTCACCGCGATGAAACGTTCAAATTGATGCAAACACCAAACCTAACGACGCTAGTAAAACTGCAACAGTGGCTTTTCTTTACAAATGTTATAATAAAATTAAATCACATTTATTTGTTGCTCTTATTGGTTTGAAGTGATGTATTCAAAGTAGATAAAAATGAAATTAATTCGACACTTAACGTTTTATCAATTAATAGTTTACCATCTTCTTTCGATGCTTTATTTTCTGCTCACTTTAACAAAAAAGTAAGTAAGACCTTTTTTTATGCTACAGATCTTTTTGCCTACCTGATGGCAAGTGATTCTTGTGGCCCATGACATCTACATTCATCCTTGACAAGAAATCATAATGCAGATCCGTTGTCACCCTTGAGGGCTGAGATGGAATGCATCGTCACCAGTAATAAAGGTCTCCCTTCACTCACCAGACGAAACCCAGCAGCGTTATGCTGCTATTTCACGCAGGTATTCTGTGAGGGCGTGGTCCTACCCCGGTCGAACTGACCCATTCATTCTGCAGTTAAAAACAATCTGCAGTGTAGCTCTACCACTGTCAGTATGAAAGAACTATGGCAACGACCCACTTGCCATAGCTTTTTTCATGAAATTTTTCGGTAATATAAATCAGTCAATGTATTTTTTTAATGTAGAAAACTCAGTGCTTGTCTACATTAGTGGTGTGGAGTGCCGATGTAAACGTTGAAGAAAGAGCCCACTAGCTCACCAAAAGCCTATTAACTCTTCGCGTAACACCTACATTATAGCTACGACGGCCGCGTGGTGAGGTGGTTACAGTACCTGGCTGCTGCATCCCGGGTCCTAGGTGCGAGTTACAATATTTGTGCACCAAAAATCCCGTGTCCCTGACACTGCATTTCCAATCTTCTCATTGCACCTGCATAACGTTAGAAAGGGACGACGAGTTAGCGCGTTTGCGCACATGCTCATTATGTAAGTATTTTATGCAGTAGAAGTCACCTGGAAATGACCAGAGGACATCAGTTCATTTTAATCGCTGTTCAATTATTTCTCTATACTAATAAATCTATGTATGAAATTATATACCTTACTAAGTTGGAATAGTCTTGCCAGACGGTTTTAATCCGTCGGAGGTAACTGATCGAGTCGAGGTTCGGCCCTGTCGGGCAGATTCAGTTGTTTTCCCGCCCAGGGTAACAGACCATGTCATCATCTTGAATTCTGGTCCGATCCGTAAGCATTATCCATTTCCTATAGCCTCCTTTTGACGCGACTTTTAACCCGTAGTCGCGTTGTCTCTCGAATAGTTTCGTTGCGCAAGCCCCACCAAACGCATGTTCGATTTAGTTGGCAGTAAAGCCAGAATAGAAGTGCAGTTGTCAGCTCTGCCAATGATGCTCTGTGTCACCAACCACCACCAAACGGAAGAGATCTATGTACATCGTTGTTGATTACCGTCCACTCTCCAATGTTTCTCAGAGTCGAGACTATTTGTTGTAACAATCTTATTGAACTGTACGCGGTCTCCATCACGTACTTAGGCATACGTACTGGACCGCGACATGGAGACCGCGTACAGTTCCCTTTTTGATAATTAGCATCACCTCTCAGATTAACCGACGTCCTGTAGAGTCGGTGTCCCGATTTTATTCCTAACATTTTTTACAATATGAGAGGTGATAAACTAGCATAGAGTTCACCTGGGGCTAAATGATTTCTGCTCGTAACATTCATGCTGGATAAGGAATCATATTCCAGACACGTTGTCATCCCCGAGGACTTAGATGAAATACCCCGTCACCAGATCGAACATAAAAGCGCTTAGGTATTATTTTACCCTGGTTGTACTGAACTCGCTGTCTTACCCGGGTAGGTTCGACCTTTTCGAGCTACAGTTAGTTCATAACTACGACATGACTTGTCCACGTGTGCGAATATATGCATGAGTGTATGTTTATTCATTAATTTTCATTTATTTAAACGGGTACGGTTATTTATTAGTTATTTATTTAACCTACAATAAAAAATACATTTTACCTTATTGTATATATTACATTTTTTAAAACATGATCGAAGTTAGAAGGTATAGGCATTTTTTGACATCCCCAACCTGGAATAAAATAAAACTAAAAAAACAATAATAAATTAACAAACACACAGGTATGTATGATTGAGGAATATAAATCACTATAAATTTAAGATAAGCAGACATTTTAACCCTAAGAACGGTGTGTAGCTATCCTGACGATTCAAAAGTGTTTTGTAGAGATCTACTTGAATAAAGCTTCTTTTGATTTGATTTGATTAGGACTTGATGGAATGCCTCGTATCAATGCCTGTGTGTATTCGGTTCCTCACTCGCACCATACGAAACACAACAGCGGTCAAAGCAAATTGCAACTTCTACTGAGTGAATAGGTAAACATCTTATTGTAATATTTTATACCAACGTAGTAAAAGGTGTTCGTTTACTAACCACCAATTTTATTACTCACCACCTACATTTCCCGTGACATTTAGCGTATGCCAAACGTAGTACTATCACTGGTATAAATTTAAATACGATACGTTGAACTGTTTCGCACAACAGAATAGATAAGTTGCTGGTCTAGCAGACGATAAATATACCACTAAATGTCGCGGCCGTCCCCGGTAATCGCCGATCGTTCTACACGCTTCATTTGACATGAAAAAATAAAAAAGCTTAACAAACTCGTGTGTATAAACAATTAATAATTTTAACCTCCCCCTCCGCCCCTCCAATATGACATTTACAATGACTGTATGATTTATTAACTGCATACCTTACTTTAGATAAGACATAAATAACTCGCAAATACTGTCGTAAGTTTGTGGGAAGATCAGAAATAACGCGAATGACCGTCGCCTTTACGTTCGTAATAAGTTTTCATATCCGGTTTAGTTCACTAATAAATGATCGTTCGAGTTGCAAGGTTGGTAACGTTTTTTATTTCGTTGGCAATACCATTTTTAATATTTTTATTAATCAATATAATGTCTTTAATTGTGTTGTTTTTCTGACGCAGTGACATCCTTCGATAATTACCGGTGGCCGTCGACTTAGCTGAATATATTAATGAACGTACGTTTAAAAACTGTTATTAATTTTACAGCAGCAATATTACGCTTGTTAGACTGTCAATTATTTACATTTTCATAATGAAGTTCTCACGAAAACTGCGTGGAACTCGATAATTATTAAATTATTTATAAATTCTTGTTCAATAAACTAACATAATTCAAGTGACCTGAGAAAAGGATCACGCGAGCAGATTATCCTTTTGTGTGAAATGGAAACTTAATGCTGTTGTGTTACGTATGAGGAGTATAGAGATTCAGAGGTACATATCATCGCTGATTAGGCACTCCATTTTTGTAGATAAGCGCTGCCTCCTGAGGCATCATAATGGAGGAATTCCCTATGTACTGACCCATTCATTCTGCAGCTAGAACCAAACTGCAGTGTAGCTCTACCACTGTTCATAGCGTACCCTAAACCAGTAGGCTATTGACGCTTCAAAAATCAATCAATCCAGGGTCTGGATGTTTTTGTTTTTGTCTCACGTTGACACTAAATCGGAACTTACCACAAATCGCATATACCTTGCAATCGAAGTAACGTATGCGACGACTCGTGTTCTGAGGTGTTGTTCGGATTAACTCCAGCCGCTGTGTTTAAACATCGTACATCACGAAAGAATTCAAAATTTCATCCCGATGGTTGGCAATCCACCATTGCGAAATTTCCTGGCACGAATACTACTTTGGAATCAAAAATCATCGTCGCCACAGGTATTTCCGAACCGATACGACTAAGGTACCTTCAATAAAAGGGCCTACAACTATCTTAAAGACTGGCAGAGCATCTGCGTTCCTCTGGTGTTGCGGATGCTCATGGTGGCGGTGATCACTTACCATTGGGGGAGTGGTTAGCTCGTTTGCTACCTATTCTATAAACAAAAGACTACACTATAATGTGTCCCGGGGGAAGAAGGAGTTATGTGGAGGTTTTAAATTAGATGTTCCATTGAACCCTCCTCGGTGACCACCATCAGTACATCAGGAGGAGTTCCGGGATCTCCTACGGAACCTACCGGAGCGCTTATGCACTGAGTCTTAGCATCTCCCAGGAGAGACCACCTCTATGCTAGTACCTTCACTATCCCACGGCAACACGGTACCACTCCATATTGCCTCAACCCTCGTCACCTGTTAATCCGAAGTTCCCTTTATTCGTCTATAACGGATAAAAGGATATAAGTCCCCTTGGTTATTATTAGTCCTGGGCTGTCTCCAAGGATGTTCCAGAATATCATGTAGCATTGAGTCTATGCATGTCCCTTTTGCAATTTACCTTTTTTTTCCTTTTAGACGTGGTCTTATATGTGTAATACTGTAACGCTTATGCGGAAACAAGGTTGGGTTAAATCTGACTCGCGCTGACTAAAACCCCGTTATGTTACATCTTCGCCGCTTATGGCAGGGAAACGGGAACGCTCACACATATCCGCGACAAACAGAGTAAATGAATATTGACACACACACAAAATAAAACATAAAACACACGCAACAAGCTTCTTGGAAGTTCTGATCGGGCTAAAGTTTATAAACATTTAATAGAATTAGTAGGAACGTATCTATCCGGAGTTATTACTATATTTAATAGGCACATATTTGGCCTTATCAGTGCGGCATGCATCGCGTGATCAGCAAGGAGTTGCTTCAATTTACTTATTTGGGGCTGATTAGTTTCACGGAACCAAATCCGTCCGGTGGCTGTGTCCCGGAACAGGGGATCTGTAGAGCTGTTGTTGCAGTTTATATTATTTTTATTTAGTTTTGTTTGTCCTTTTGATGATGTGTCCAAGTTTCAGAATTACTTTCAAATAAACTTAGTGGATTTTTGTAAAATAGAATTTGTCTGCTAATGATGCAGGTTGGTGGAAATGTACAAACTCAATAATATAATATTGGCGTAACCAAAGGTTCCTGCAATGATTCTGTTTCTTGTTCTTCTTTCATTTTTCATAAAATCTCTAAAATGAACTATGATAGAATATAAGACGAGCTTGCGGTATTTTTTTTTCTTTCTTTAAAATATATTTTATAGTATTATGAAACTTAGGAGTGGGAAACAAGCACACAGTTCCCCTGATTGTAAGTAGACTGTTTATAGATAAACACTTACAACCAAGATTCTAGGTCCACACGCATTGACTGAGGACTGAGATGGAATACTTCGTTACCAGTAATTAGGTCTTCGGTTCCCCACGAACTCACCTCACCATATGAAACACAGCTATTGAAGTTAGTATTCGGCGAAGGCGTGATGCTACCAAGGCCGATGTTAAAGGTTCATTTTGCCTGTTAAAATATGTTTGTATATTTTTAAATTTTGGATGTCCTTTTACAAATTTCAATTAAAAAATTAAGTATCAAAGACTCTCCATATCTTTCTTTAATAATCTTGTTCGTACAATATTTCGGACTCTCATTACTGTGTCAATGGAAGATTAGGGATAAATCCAATTTTTCCACAATGAAACAAAAAACAAACCACTGAAATGATAAGTGCGTTTTTTACGTTGCCCGCCTAGGCCGGGACACAATTACGTTGCCGCGGGACTGAATGAAATTAGGCATTGTAAAAATAACCGAGCTGTCGATGTCGAAATACGAATTTCTGTGTTCCCTTACCGATTACAATACCCCTAATAATAATATGCAGCCGCGTTTGATTGACAGTTGGATGGAAGAAGACCGTTTGTGGCGCCGAAGCGTTTAAAAAAAATTCGGACAATCTCCCGATTTGAATTTCGGATCGTATCGAATTAGTGGACGATTATCGAAAATTTCACGTGGCATATGTTCCAATTATAACATTTCGCTTTTGCGGTTTAGTATTCGATGAGTCGGATTATTAAATTATTTAACTTTTAACTCTAAAATATTGAGAATAGACAGAAAGAGAGATATTGTTTATTTTACTTAAACATTATTTACAATTAATGCTTAAACGTATTAGTATAAGCGTTGGGTTTTAATATATTTTCATTTTGACCCTCGGTGTCAATGAATGAAATTATTTATTTGCAATTTCAAACGCTTACTTATCACGCACCTGCCAGTGAAGGTAATTATCATAAGGAAATCTGCATGTATACAATGACACAATTCATTTAACTACTTATACCATTTCTTCAATTTGAGTCGAGTAATTTTCATCTTATAGGTGCGATTTGTTGATACTTGATTTAATATAAATAAGGGTAACATTTAACATAAGACTAATACAGAGTATTGCAGCCAAGAGTAAAGTTTTGAAAGCATTTTTTTTTATTATTAATTTTTTTAAATTATGATTTATTTATAATTCTTTATTATCCTTAAAAACTTAGGAAAAATGAGCGGACTTAATGCTTATCTAAATCAACTAACGGACGACGAAATTTTCTTGTCTTAGAAAAAAAAAACTTTTAAAATTTTCCTTGAGAGACATTCGTTTTTATAATAATAGTGGCGACAAAGGAACACATTCAGCCGATGGCAAGTGAGGACTTTGGTTCAAGACATCAACAACCATCCTCAATCAACAACAAACATAGATGGGTGGTCTTTTCACTAAGAGAGATCTCTTCAAGGTACATGATCACAAATTTGGTGGGGCCGTACTAGATTTTTTTTTTTTATTTTTTTTATTTTATTGACAGTAACAAACGTGCACACTGTTAATGGTAAGTGATTCTTGCGACCCATTTCCATTTATCCTCTAATCATCTCGAATCATAAAGTTTTAATTTGTTAATATTATTTAAATTAATAAATAAACCTATATGTATACATACATAACATATCTATTATGCATGTATCTATACGTATAAATATAGATATATGTACTGATATTCGATATAGAAAGATAGCGATCGCTTTTAAATGTAAAACTGCGTACATATTATTGCGAGAGACAGGGAATGCCATAGCGGACTACTTGTACGGAAAATGACCGCTCCTGAGATTTTTTGCCCGGATTTTTTATTGAAATTTATTTAATTAATTAAATTATATGAATTAAACGAATTGCATAGAGCCGTTAAATGTATCTAGCTATTAGTTATTATTTGTTACCATACATTTAGTTATCATATGTATCCCAGTCGAATTAAAATCTTTGGTATTATTGATTTTTTAATCAACAAATAACAATGATGATGATATTATTTTACCCCTAATGGGAAAGGCAAAGCACTTTAGTCCATACAGCCAGGTCTTGTTCGTATGATGGTTGGTCTGAAACTGCTCTAACAAATAACAAGAGCCGTATGACATTAAAGTCAAGTTTTTTTTATAAACTTGACTTTAATGTCGTTGACGTTATTTTTTAATTATTCTCTGGCTTGGAAAAAAGCTTTAAAGCTTTTAGGGTATTAGTATATCATAGCCTAAAAGCTCTGGTGTTGCGAATGATGTAATATATTATTTTTAGTAAAACTGCGATGACCCACTGATGATACCCACATGCATCCTCGGTCTAGGTCTCAACACTAAGATGGAATGCTTCGTCAAGAATAACAAGGATCACCAGAGACCTACACTCACCAAACGATACACAGTAGCGTTATGCAGCTATTTTACGCTAATATTCTGTAAGAACTTGGCTGTTCCCAGGTCTAGCCGACGTATTCATGCTGCGGATAGAAATAAGCTACAAAATATTATATGTAAATTAACATGAAATACGATCTTGATGTCTATTGATTTTATCAAGCGTAATTTGGATGCACCATTTTGGGAATGTTAAATAAGCAACGGGGAACAAGTTCAAGTTCTGTCCGATAGATGTCACTGTACTACATTTGGTTAAGTTCTTATTACATTCATTAAAATCTATAAAACAGTTAGTATTACTTTTCACTAGTCAAGGTATTGAGTTACGATTAAAATATAGTATAGTATAGAGGCAATGGGCCGGTCATATTGCTCGTAGAACAGATTTCTGATGGGGAATAATGGTTCTCGAGTGGCAACCTCGTATGGGCCAGCTATAGGATGACCTCCCCCACTAGAACCAATGCAAGCCTGCGGAAAGTCGATGGATGTAGGTGGCTTAGAATCTCAATCAATGGACTATTGATAGGCTTAAACTATAACTATAATAATATATGTAATTTATTTCTCACCACATCAAGTTTACAAATTAGTCTCCATACAAAATAAAATATAACATGCTCAAACTAATTTGGGAGACTGATGCCTAAGCTAGGTAACAAACCTGTATTTCAGGTCATTAGTTCTCTCTTCCAGTTGCTAATACATAGTACATCAGAAAAAATAAAACAGTAACAAAAATAATAAAATCAAAGTAAATTAAAATACAAAAAATCACTCAAACTTTGTAATAGTGGTTAAGGACTTGTTAGTGAACAATTGTTGTGGTGTATTTGCGTGCATGTTTTGTGTGTGTGTGCGTATGTGTACGCGAGTGTATGTGTGGTAAAAACGTAAGGGAAATTTACATTTACACAAGTTTTGTAAGAAGATCTTCCGTCCCTTTGTAGTCTCTTTTCATTAACCAGTAGGAAATACATTTTTTAACTTTGTTTTTATTCAGAGGGTAGATGTTAAGTTCCTTGTTTATCCTCACTATGATAATATACATATATAGGTCAAATAGCCTGTGGTAGCAACAACCGATGGGAAAGAAACATTCTCACGTGGCAAACACGAACTTGCCACCGATGTATAGAACGTCCCACCCCGACTAGATGTAGTCCTTACACCTGGTCGACCTTTGCAAGACTTCGAGAAGTCGACGGATGCAGGTGGTCCAGGATCATCGTCCATCACCCACAATATTATAAAGCAAATCTTAAATCGAACATACTTTTTCAATAAAAAAATATCACTCAAGATTTGAGATCGTCTCTTCACAAGCGTAAGTATTTGGTAACACCCCATATAAACAACAAGGCCGTATAACAGAACACCTGTAAGTGCATAATGAAAGTCATTTTATTAATGTGCAGTGAAGCGCCGTCGGAATTAATTCCACAAACGTACAAACCTAACACCTGCTACCACTCTCCATCTTAAATTAACTTCCCAAAGTGCATAAACATTACTTAAAACCAAACGAACTGTCCAGCAATAAGGTATAAGGAAACTTGAATGTCTGACGTTGTAAAAACAAGAGACGTATAACATTAAAAGATGTGAGTTAAGTTTTTAATAAATAAGCATTTTTTATTTTTCTAAATTATATCCTAGCTTCGTATAAAGCTTTTAGGGTATAAGGTTATGATATTCTAAAAGCTCCAATGTTTTGAATTATATAATATATTATCTTTGTTTCAGATGTTTGAGATTTCAGATGATTGTTTCAGATTTGTCCAAGTGGCACGGATGGGAAGCAGTGTGAAACAGCTCCTGAACGTTGTATTGGCAATCCATGCAAGTACGGAGGAAAATGCCAAGACTTTGCCTCTGGTCTTAACTGTACCTGCTCTCAAGACTATACTGGCATCGAATGTCAATAACGAATTTGATGCATGTCAGAATGGATCCACATGTGTTGACCATGGGGGCGGATACAGTTGTATATCCGCTCCAGGTTTCAAAGGACAGAACTGCGACGAATATATTATGATAGATAATTGATGGAGACCGCGAACCGACTTTAGTGTAGGGCGTCCTGTAACTAGGTGGGGATGATACTCGTAGGACAGCAGACAGGAACTGGAGAGGAAGAGCGGTAGATCAAACTCGAAGGCCTGTGATGGAAGAGGCCTATATCCCACAGTGAACTGATAATGCTGATGATGTGATATGGTAATCTAATGACCCACACCGGCTCAAAATCATAACCTAAAAGCTTTGATCTTTCGAATGATATAATATATTATTTACAGTAATCTTAAGATGACCCAAAAAGCTCAAAGATCAGTAAGATGAAGTAATAAGCTGGTGATATAGTTCGTAGAAAGAAGAGAAGAACAACGTCCTTACATAATACCAAAGTTAAATAGCAGCACAACAATGCCACGTTTAGTATGACGCGTGTAGATATCTAAGAGATCCTTTTTACTATGAAATTCTATTTTAGTCCTCAGGAGGACAATGCATGTACAAGTTGAATCATTAATGACGAGGAATAGATATCATGAGCCTCTGTAGTCACTTACCATCCATTATATTTGGTTTTTATTGCAGTCGTCGTTAAGTTCGTGTGTTAACTTCCATGAATTTGGTTTTTGAATTTGTTAAATTAATATTAATCTATAAATAAAATTTAACATTTGTGTTAAATGTATTAATGGAGGCGATTTCTTTTATTTATAGTATTAAACGAGATGGTGACTTACCTTATGGTAAGTAAACATCGCCGCCTACGAATTCACGCAAAACTGGAAGACAGGCATCTTTGAGGAAGAAGTAATCTTTTGATCCCAAGACTTTTGCATACTTATACTTCCCGCAGCTTTTTTTTTATTACATTGAGAGTAACAAACGAGCACACCTGTTCACCTGATGCCAAGTGATTCCTGCGGTCCACGACATCTACATCATCAGGAATCATAATGCTGATATGTTGTCACCCTTGAGGAGTAAGATGGAATGCCAGTATATATAGTATCACCAGTAATAAAGGTCTCCGGATCCCTACACTCACCGGACGATACATCCTGCTATTTTACACTGGTGTTCTACGAGGGCGTGGTCCTACAGAGGTCGAGCTGACCCGTTCATTCTACAGCTAGAAACAAACTGCAGTGTAGTTCTACCACTGTTAAAACTTTCAAAGGTTGTTATTCTATCCGGGAGTCGTCTTTGATTGACACTATAATGGTCAATAAAAGGTTGCCACATTTTAGAAGTAGGTGTCGGTTGTGGACATGTTGCAGGCAACAGCTGATCTCACAAGGTCATGCGTGGTCTCCTGCATATTAAAATAAAAAAGGAACATGTAAATTACAATTTACAGGTCATTTCACCTTTTATTGCTTACTTTAACTTATTATTCAATTAATTTAAAAAATGGCTAAGTGAAGAATTTTTTAAAAGTAAACGCGACCTCATACGCTAACTAGAAATAATTTTTATGCCACATTATAACAATAAAGCAAAAATAATACCGCTTTTATGGACACTTGTCCCTAAAATTTTACTACAAGGCCTGAGGAACAAGACACAAGCGGAAGCGGCTAAGAGTTTCACATAAAAAAAAGACAAGAGAGATATCGTGGTATACACGACAAAAGCACAGTTTCATTCACACTGTATGTAAAATTATATTTATCAAAGCTATAAAACATATAAGTAATTGAAAATAAAATATTTAAATCATCAATAGAACATAGACCTTCCGCAAAGATTGCCACAAAGCACGACCCTGAACCACCTGTATCAATTGACTTTACAAACTTCCACAGGTCGTCCCTCCATCTCGTATGGGTTCGCCTTTAACAAAACATAGCAGCATTAAGTGAGCAGTGTAAAAAAAATCTAATCCTGCGAATGCGTTGTACAGAGGTAATGCTGGATTGTTGGAGCATAATCCGCCAAGTTGCTTTGTGGATTGGCGGTCTCCACATGTCTTCGAATTGTATATTAATATTATTAGCATATCGTAAAACAGCACTTGAGTCGGCACCAGGAATCGAATTCGGTTTGGTGCGTAACATGAATTAAGAGTGAGCGTTTTTTATAAACTGAGCGATACGTATATGTAGGCACATAATATTTTTGGCATATCTTGCTGATGGAAATTGCATTGACAAATGAAAAATCTATTCGAATATATCGAATCCTTTTTTTTATTACATTAAGAGTTACAAACGAACACACAGTTCATCTGATGTTCAGTGATTCCTGCGGCCCGCGACATCTACATTCATCCTTGACAAGGAATCATAATACAGATACGTTGTCACACTTGAGGACTGAGATGGAATGCCTCGTCACCAATACTAAAGGTCTCCGGATCCCCACATTCCCTAGACGAAACACGCGTTGTGCTGCTATTTTACGCTGGTATTCTGTGTGGGAGTGGTCCTGCCCCGATTGAGCTGACCCATTCATTCTGCAGTAAGAAACAAACTGCAGTGTAGCTCTACCACTGTTGAGCTATAAAATTACATTATTTTATTGCTGCATATGTATTGTGTATGTGGGCATCCTTGACAACGTGGCCAGCGAGCGTTTACGCGTATTGTTGCTATGTGCCGTCGCGCAGATCACTACCATGCACTTGTTTACCAGCTCGTGAGTTGTTGTGTAAAATCATAGCGTTCATTCTAAAGTATTGTTAGTAAATGTTTTATGTGAGAACCTAGTTTTAAACCTTATTTGGAGTAAATAAACATATAATTAGCACATTCTCAGTTAATGTTTTCGTTAAAAGTTCTGTTAAAGTTGAATGATATTATAGCTAAATATAAATAATTATAATTATATAAATTAATATTGTTTTATAGAACCATAATTTTTTCATTATAGGGTCATTTCAATAGTGGTCTGCTTTTCTTTAAGGTAACAAACGACCACACAGTTCACCTGATGTTAAGTGATTCTTGCGGCCCATGATATGTACATTCATCCTACATTGAATCATAATGCAGATGCATTGTCACCCTTTAGAGCTGAGATGAAATGCCTCGTCTCCAGTAATAATGGTCTCCAGATCCCTGCAGCACAGCAGCATTAAGCTGCTATTCTACGCTGGTATTCTGTGAGGGCGTGGTCCTACCCCGATCGAGCTGATCCATTCATTCTACAGCTAAAAACAAACTGCAGTGTAGCTATTATACCACTGTAAAGTGTAAGGTCTCCCCATAGATTGCGATAAAGCACGACCTGAATCCATCGACTTACCGCAAACTTTCGTCGTCGCTCCATCGAGTGGGGTCTACATTGTTATTTCACAAAGTCGATGACGAGTACACTTCTCAGGGGTAAAGGTCTGGTTTCGTAAGGTCAACTTCATCGGCCCAGAGGTCGACGAATCGACGGATGCAATTCGGATGGGCAGCTTTCTGGAAACTGTATTACATCTTCTTTTCCAATATCCCTTAAGCAAAAACAGAGACAAATTTCTTGATACAATAAAATCGTTAAACTATTAACACGTCTCTATTTATAATAAAAATCCGTAACCGAGGTACGCTCATAGCTTGTACCCGCCCCGCAATCAAAGTAGACGTTCGTAAAATGCGTGAGTTTCGGCAATTCGTTTGTGATTTATCGCCGGGGATGTCTCTGTGGAGGGTTGGTGGTGGTATATAAATCATAACGGTTTATAGTTGCACTAGTTTAGTGCTCTGTCTTTGCTTGTAACCTGTGTGAATATACTTATGTATAAGAAACTCCCTACGCGGGCCTCCCGCTCGTGAGTCTGCTTAGATAAAGCTGCAAAGTTCTTTAGACCAACAGAACCACAAAGAATACTAAAAATAATATGTATAAGAAAGGTAATTCATGCCACATCCAGAAACTAACTTGAGTGTTCATCTTCTACTAGCAACTTGGGTTTCTTGTTCTTAAATCTGGAGTGAATAATATTTACGAAGCTACTCTGCTTATCGTCTAGGCTACATACCACTTATCGTAATAAAAACGACAGACAACGAAATACCGTGACGGAAGTTAGAACATAAACCACCATATGAACACTCGTTTCCTGATTTAAAAAAATATATTTTCCTCACGTTATAGGAGAATGAATGCTAAAAACTAATCAAATATAAAACTCATTAATTAAGAAATCGTAACTTGAAATTGTCTTAATTTATATACACATAAACTTGAATCAAGTCGTTCTATATTTTATATATACAACACCATCTTCACACAGTGTTATACGCACTGTGGAGTCTCTGCGCAGCTCGTATGTAGCTGGACCATGAATCGCTCGATTTAGGAAGGACCACCACCTGATGGAATACCAGCTTTAAATAGTAGCTCAATGTGTTTCGTTTAGTGATCCGAAGACTCGATTACAGATAATGACGCGTTCCATTTCAAAGCTCAGGGTTGGCGACCCGTTGAAACATTGTTGAGAAGGGATGTAAATGTCATGGACTAAAGACATTACTTATCATGTGCTCGTTTACCACCCCTAACATTATAAAAAAAAGTCGCAACCTTACGTATGTAAACTATATCTCATTGTTTCAATTACTGGAGATAAAAGGGATTTGTAGTGTTATTTTATGTTATATTTATTTGTATTAAGCCAGTATACTCCCACTGCTGGATAAAGGCATATCTAATTTCATTCCACAATTAATCTATTTAGAGCTATATTGCTATTTAGTTTTTAAAAAGAATATTAGCAATGCTATTACTGTTACTAACTAAATGCTTGCTAAAAAGGACAATAGTCCAATTGTGGATTGGAGCCTGCGACCTTAAGTTTCGCAGACCGTATCCAAAACCATTAAGCTATTGACGTTTCATATTGGTCTAAACTTTTTATAGTTCTAGCACATGTCGCCATCTTCGTCTAGGTTCGTCGCAACGTTGAATCCGGCCGTTTGAGAGCCAATCATTTGTTACATGGCCTCGTATTTCTAGTGTCTTAGAGTTGGGCTGATGATGTAGTGTTTGGGATTGATTGTTCTAGTCTTCTAACAATTGATAAATGGACAAAAATTGTATGCGCACTCGGTTGGAAAAGAAGCATGATACTGAACAAACATTTTCTCTATCTGTGAGAGCTCCTCCTGCTTAGATCGGATGAAAAAGAAATAATGAAAACCTGATGGTAGTTCGGATTAACTTAAACACTCCAGTCCAGCGACAACGAGTTTTTAGGTTTAATTTATTTCATTCCGTTTATATAAGACATGGGCAAACAATAACAGTTTTCCCGATAGTAAGTGTTATTAGGTATTCGATGTAAATTTTGTACGTAATACACAAGTAGTGCACCAAATAATTCGCACCACCGCAGTGGTACCAATTCCCGGGAGAGTTGTGACCTCCTGAGCCAAAGTTAATGTGATGGGGACATCTCCTCCAGGCCAGTTAAAGCCAATGTCGTAAGCTTTCCACACATCCTTTAGTAGCAACACAGTTGCAGATAAAAACTGGATAACGCATGTGAGTCCATGCGTTAGGTATAGGTGATTACATTTTTGAGAATACCAGAACTTTGGTTACCGAAAATTTTCTTTACACTTATTCTAACAATAAAGCGTTTAAACTTAACCCTCTGAGTCAATTCAGTCAGTCAATTTTTTATTTTTATTTATTTAAAATTTTATCCGAAGATTTGAATAATGAAGTAAAATGAAGTAAACTATTGGAAACTGTTGTCTAAAATTATCTTTACATTTATTCTTCATTATTTACATTTTGTTCTTCGAGGATATGTTGGTCCATGATTTACTATCAGATGAACTGTATATCATTGTTGCTATCCCGTAATATTCAGTTTATAAGCATCAAAAACTAGCTAGAACATTTACGATTGATAATCCTTACGTTGTTAATTTCAATCAAGTATCCGTCTCTTATCCGGCACCCTTTCTAATCAGCATCAACACGAGTTGGATAAAATTGACAGTGAGATCCAATGTACTGAGAAAGAGAACGCTAAATGTATTTGGAACCTGCACAGACTTTAAAAGTTGAGAAAAATAAGTAAGAGAAGTAGTATAAGCGATTAAAACTCTCTACTACCCGCGGGTGTTTTCTTTGTTTATTTTTATTTATTTAAAATTTTATCCGAAGATTTGAATAATGAAGTAAAATGAAGTAAACTATTGGAAACTGTTATCTAAAATTATCTTTACATTTATTCTTCATTATTTACATTTTGTTCTTCGAGGATATGTTGGTCCATGATTTACTATCAGATGAACTGTATATCATTGTTGCTATCCCGTAATATTCAGTTTATAAGCATCAAAAACTAGCTAGAACATTTATGATTGATAATAATCCTTACGTTGTTAATTTCATTCAAGTATCCGTCTCTTATCCGGCACCCTTTCTAATCAGCATCAACACGAGTTGGATAAAATTGACAGTGAGATCCAATGTACTGAGAAAGAGAACGCTAAATGTATTTGGAACCTGCACAGACTTTAAAAGTTGAGAAAAATAAGAGAAGTAGTATAAGCGATTAAAACTCTCTACTACCCTCGGGTGTTTTCTTTGTTTATTTTTATTTCTCGACCAATATGACATGGGTCATCGTGAATAGTCGGTAGTTTTCTGAGCTACGATGGTCATCATCTATGGCGACGTCATCGCTCGACATTAAACGAAGCAGTGGCTAAATTTTAAATAAAAAAATTCTAAAGAATATATTCTATGATCCTATTCGATCGGTAATGACGCAGCTCTCCTGTCTTCAGAGCTCGACATTAAGTCTTTTTTTATACATATATTATATATCTATTTTTACATTGAGAGTAACAAACGAGTATACATTTCACCCGATAGTAAGTGATTCCTGCGGCCTATGACGTTTACATTTATCCTTGACAAGGAATCATAATGCAGATGACCTGTTCGTTCGTTTGTCACCTGCAGTACTATTAAAAAAAGATCTCTGGATCCCTACACTCACCAGAAAAAACACAGCAGCATTATCCTGCTATTTTACGCTGGTATTCTGTGAGGGAGTGGTTCTACCCCGGTCGAGCTGACCCGCTCATTGTGCAGCGTAGCTCTACCACTGAAGAATATAATATAATATTAATGGTGATAAGCCACACAGAATTTACCTGATGGTGGTGATCACCTGATGGACTGCGGCGCATGATTTTTACATCCATCTCCAGCAAAGATTCAAGTTACATATGCGTTGTAAACAGGTTTATATTTCAATTATTATATTCAATAGTATATAACATTTTTATATATTTTTATTTAACGTTTGTTTGCTAACCATACACAGAGCAATAAACGGACTTAAATGTTGTTTGAGTATTCGTTACTATAATATAAAAATGTAGTTCAAATAATAAAGCGTAATTATTAGTCTTTGTTCGAAGGAAACACGTAGCAAAGGAGAAGTCAATTAAAACAAAAAAGGTCATCAGATTAAAGTAAATATTAATTGCCGACGGTATTAAAAAAGTACCAAGAAAAATTTTGTACCGACCGCTCAAACCTTACAAGACACTGTTTTCTAGCTTTATCAAACGACCTATTTGTCTTTTCAAGGATCGAATGAGAAGGTTATATTTTAGTGTTAATAAAAAAAATTTGTTCGCCAAAAGATCAATTTATATAAGCGTGTAGTAAATTCTAATATATTAGTTTAACGTCACTGTTGTAAACTGGATACAACATGAAAAAGTCGAAGGGATCACGTGTATCAGTGTGAAATGTTTACAAACCTGTCGTGTTCCGTATGGTGAGTGTAGGGATCCGGTGACAATCCACCTTAGTTCTCAGGGTGACAACTTATGTTGTATTGTGCAGTAACAAACGAGCGCACAGTTCACCCGATAGTAAGTGATTCCTGCGGCCCACGACATCTACATTCATCCTTGACAAGGAATCATAATGCAGATGCGTTGTCACCCTCAAGGACTGAGGTGAAATGCCTCGTTACCAGTAATGTCTCCGGATGTAATACATTCCCCAGACGAAACGCGGCAGCATAATGCTGCTATATTAGGCTGGGATTCTGTGAGGGCGTAGTCCATCCTCGGTCGAGTTGACCCATTAATTCTGCAGCTGTAAAGAAACCGCAGCGTAGCTCTACGACTGTTCACTTGAATCGTTGTTGAATATGGATTGTAGATGCCTTTGGTCAGATTCATCACTTTCCATCATATGACCTGTTCGTTCGTTTGTCACCTGCAGTACTATTAAAAAAAGATCTCTGGATCCCAACACTCACCAGAAAAAACACAGCAGCATTATCCTGCTATTTTACGCTGGTATTCTGTGAGGGCGTGGTCCTACCTCGGCCGAGTTGACCCATTAATTCTGCAGCTATAAACAAACCGCAGAGTAGCTCTACCACTGAAGAATATAATATAATATTAATGGTGATAAGCCACACAGAATTTACCTGATGGTGGTGATCACCTGATGGACTGCGGCGCATGATTTTTACATCCATCTCCAGCAAAGATTCAAGTTACATATGCGTTGTAAACAGGTTTATATTTCAATTATTATATTCAATAGTATATAACATTTTTATATATTTTTATTTAACGTTTGTTTGCTAACCATACACAGAGCAATAAACGGACTTAAATGTTGTTTGAGTATTCGTTACTATAATATAAAAATGTAGTTCAAATAATAAAGCGTAATTATTAGTCTTTGTTCGAAGGAAACACGTAGCAAAGGAGAAGTCAATTAAAACAAAAAAGGTCATCAGATTAAAGTAAATATTAATTGCCGACGGTACTTTATTAAGTCACATATTAAAAAAGAACCAAGAAAAATTTTGTACCGACCGCTCAAACCTTACAAGACACTGTTTTCTAGCTTTATCAAACGACCTATTTGTCTTTTCAAGGATCGAATGAGAAGGTTATATTTTAGTGTTAATAAAAAAAATTTGTTCGCCAAAAGATCAATTTATATAAGCGTGTAGTAAATTCTAATATATTAGTTTAACGTCACTGTTGTAAACTGGATACAACATGAAAAGTCGAAGGGATCACGTGTATCAGTGTGAAATGTTTACAAACCTGTCGTGTTCCGTATGGTGAGTGAAGGGATCCGGTGACAATCCACCTTAGTTCTCAGGGTGACAACTTATGTTGTATTGTGCAGTAACAAACGAGCGCACAGTTCACCTGATGGCAAGTGATTCCTGCGCCCCATAACATCTACATTCATCCTTGACAAGGAATCATAATGCAGATGCGTTGTCACCCTCGAGGACTGAGATGGAATGCCTCGTTACCAGTAATGTCTTCAGATGAAATACATTCCCCAGACGAAACGCAGCAGCATCATGCTGCTATTTTAGGCTGGTATTCTGTGAGGGCGTGGTCCTACCTCGGCCGAGTTGACCCATTAATTCTGCAGCTATAAACAAACCGCAGAGTAGCTCTACCACTGAAGAATATAATATAATATTAATGGTGATAAGCCACACAGAATTTACCTGATGGTGATGATGATCTGATGGACTGCGGCGCATGATTTTTACATCCATCTCCAGCAAAGATTCAAGTTACATATGCGTTGTAAACAGGTTTATATTTCAATTATTATATACCATAGTATATAACATTTTTATATATTTTTATTTAACGTTTGTTTGCTAACCATACACAGAGCAATAAACGGACTTAAATGTTGTTTGAGTATTCGTTACTATAATATAAAAATGTAGTTCAAATAATAAAGCGTAATTATTAGTCTTTGTTCGAAGGAAACACGTAGCAAAGGAGAAGTCAATTAAAACAAAAAAGGTCATCAGATTAAAGTAAATATTAATTGCCGACGGTACTTTATTAAGTCACATATTAAAAAAGAACCAAGAAAAATTTTGTACCGACCGCTCAAACCTTACAAGACACTGTTTTCTAGCTTTATCAAACGACCTATTTGTCTTTTCAAGGATCGAATGAGAAGGTTATATTTTAGTGTTAATAAAAAAAATTTGTTCGCCAAAAGATCAATTTATATAAGCGTGTAGTAAATTCTAATATATTAGTTTAACGTCACTGTTGTAAACTGGATACAACATGAAAAAGTCGAAGGGATCACGTGTATCAGTGTGAAATGTTTACAAACCTGTCGTGTTCCGTATGGTGAGTGTAGGGATCCGGTGACAATCCACCTTAGTTCTCAGGGTGACAACTTATGTTGTATTGTGCAGTAACAAACGAGCGCACAGTTCACCTGATGGCAAGTGATTCCTGCGCCCCATAACATCTACATTCATCCTTGACAAGGAATCATAATGCAGATGCGTTGTCACCCTCGAGGACTGAGATGGAATGCCTCGTTACCAGTAATGTCTTCAGATGAAATACATTCCCCAGACGAAACGCAGCAGCATCATGCTGCTATTTTAGGCTGGTATTCTGTGAGGGCGTGGTCCTACCTCGGCCGAGTTGACCTATTAATTCTGCAGCTATAAACAAACCGCAGAGTAGCTCTACCACTGTTCACTTGAATCGTTGTTGAATATGGATTATAGATGTCTTTGGTCAGATTCATCACTTTCCATTCATGACCTGTTCGTTCGTTTGTCACCTGCAGTACTATTAAAAAAAGGTAACTTAAAATAAGCATACATTGACTGGTTGTCTAGCAGAGAATGTGACTGGGCATTAAGTCCACCCTTGTAAAAAAGAAAAACTTTTAAGGTTTTCATTTAAGGAGCAAAAAGATTTTTTTTCTTTTAGAATATTTGGCAAGCGAGCATACAGTCCAGATGGTAAGTGATCACTGCCGCTAAATATACGTATACATATGTACTTAAAATATATATAATACACTGTATATTATTATTAATATAGTTATCATTTTAGCGAGTAGCGCTATTGTTTAGTTAAATTTGTTAGATAAAGATTTATATACATATATAAATATTTATATATGTATATAAATCTAATATATTTATGTTATGTGTGTATATATTTTTTCATTTAAGTATATATGATGTACTGTTTATTATTCATAGAGATTATTATATGATTTTTAGTTTTGTTTTTTAAACATACATTTACCACAATTTTGCTCAACGCCATGGCTTGACTCGTAGAGATTGACCAAAGGTATTAAGTCGGCCCTGTGTTCCGTTTTTAACGTATTTGTTTGTAAGTATGGACAATGAATTGTAAATAAGTAAGACACTGATTTTGAACCCGCGCTAAATAAAATATCACTTGCTAATATTGCCGCCGTATGATGATTGGTACGCCTCCTCTCTCGTGCGTCTTTTGATAAGATAAATCACGACATAGCTGTCAAAGTTTTAGATAACTTGATTAGTAATGCTCTGCGTTTTGTTTCAAATATTTTGCATTTATTCAAATCATTACGTGCGATAAGTTTATGTAATATATATATTTTTTTATACCGGCGCAGTCGGCGGGAAAGAAAACACAAAAACTTGCATGTCAACGAAATAAACCAAAAAAAATAATACGAAAACGTTTGAAGTCTGCCAATCCGCGGTGCAGACTGTGCTCCAAAACCATACAAAACTTTTTTAAAACAACATTTTACAAATACAATACCTTATACAAATATGGAGTTTCCAGCAAAAAGCAATCTCAACCCCATCCAAAGAACACAAAATACAATAGTTAAGATCTTGTTTGTATATATAATACTAGTATCTATAAATATAAATAAATATAAATTTTTATTGTGCCGTTTTGTATTATTATTGATATATTAAATGCAGGATAGTTTCGTGTTCGTTTTCGTTTCCCATCTTCGACCTATTCGGCTTCACATGGAATACTGTACTCATCTCTGAGCCCCCACCGCAGTACTAACTCCTTTCTTTTGACCGCATTCAACGACGAGCGGCTCGAATCGTCGACGGCCAGGTACTCTAAAATCATAATCTTTTGTAACAGGAATATGGGTTATACACAGGTATTCTAATTATCATAGTATCCAAGCTCACTCTACCGTAATGGCATTCAAACAGTTACCATATCTATAAGCAAAATTATTATTGTTAAGCAATATCATTATCACTAAAAAATGTCAAGTAATAAAAAAAAGTTAAAAATTTCAAATGTCAAATTAATAGTATTTGTTACAAAAAAATCAAATTGCCAAGAAAACGAATTAAAAGTGTCTGAACGGATTTTATGTTGCATTTCTCTGCATTTTTACAGAGTTTTCTGAAGAGTTGGTAAGTTCGAAGAAATTCCAGCTTCCATTTCAAAACTTTATCCTAATCATCTTGAAGGTTTGATCATATCCATCACTGTTTTGAACGAAATCTTCCGCCACGCAGAACTGTTCTGTGAAATCAGCTGTTGCGAACGGTATCTCCGAACGGATAAGACTTAGGGACCTTAAAGAAAATAGTCACCACATTTCTTAAAGACCGACAACGAACATGCGATTCCTCTGGTGTTACTGACCGTGATTATTTACCATCTGTGAGCTGCTTGCTCGTTAAACATATATATATTTATGTATATAAGTTTATATATAGATTATGTATTTATATATGTATTATTAAAGAATTATTGTTTATTTGTATATTTCTTATATCAGATATACTTAGTCTTTTTTATTAATCAGTGTGCTACACCTTGAGTTGACTGGAAGATAAAGCCTCAGGCACTAAGTCAGCCCAGCGTGAACCATAAAGTTTATATAGTTTTCATTAAAAAATCACACAAGTCCCATGCTAGACGCAGATATAAATTACAGCCACTACCAGCACCTATATGGATATGCTTAGAGTTTTCGGATGTTAATTTTTATAACAGTATAAAGAATAGTAGAGCAATTTGTTCATTTGAAACTAATCTATATCTTAATTTACAAATTAGGATTTACTTTATATAGCATATTTGTGTAATTTATTTCCTTGATATTAGATACCACTATCAATTATTTGTAAAATTATCATTGTGAGTATTGTAATTTTCTTGTATGACGGCCTCCCAGTGTAACAGGATACATTTTTGAAAGTATGCAAAGGTTAGTAGACTTAGATAACAACATTCCAAACATCTTTTCATCATCCGCCGTCGAGACGTACGGCGAGATTCCATCCTACTTTGTGGATATCTCGCACATTAAAGCGAAGCGATATGCTTCGTTGTTTTTAATTCGAGCGTCTAAAGATTGTATTAATTTGCTTGCAGCAGTCTTTCCGTCCGTTTGTAATGTGGGTATTTTCAAAAGAAGAATTAATAGGCATTTGTTGAGCGACGATAATAGGCTGGGCCATGGTTCAGGGTAATATTCGTGGACCATATCCCAGCACATACATTTTAAGTTTAGTTAGACAGGTTAACCGGAATCTAAGTTAATAGCTAGCATACCGACCAAATAAAAAAAAGGAAATCTCAAAACCTGAACGTGGACCTAACATGGATTTGCTATAGGATAAAAAGATGGCAGAAAAGACTTAATAAATTAGCTATCAATACTAAAATGTGAAAAATGACCATTGTGTCCAATGCTAAATTTAAATGAAATCAGATCGAAACAATAATACTTGGCTGAATGAACTGAACTCTTTTGTTAAGAAAAATAGCAATTCATCTCTTTCTAAGCCGTCTCCAATATTTTTATGTAGAGATATTTTTAAATGAAGAGAGAATTTTTATATAGAGAGATGAAGAAATGATTTTTAAAAAAATCTCTTATAACAGATAGAACGACCAACGTTGCTGATTTTAATAAAATAGGATATGTCCTCTTTATTTGACTTTCGTATTAGATAGAAGCGTAAAAGATTTATTTACTATCTGCAAAACTCAAGGTTCGAATCCGCCATTGGACTATTGTCACGAACCATATCCTTGCGCAAGCGTTTTAAGCGGGAATATTGGTAATCTTAATAGCACTGCTAGTATTCTTTATATATAAAAAAATGATCGTGTCTGAGTGTATTGTATTTATACGGGGAGGCGGGCGAGAGTCCATTGTTTGCCCGGGCCAGCGTAGACTGACTGATTTGTTTTTACTTTTCGTAAATTATATTAATTGTACAAACGACCACAGCGCACCCGATGGTAAGTGATGACAGCGCTCCATGCACCCAGCATCAATTCCTAAACAAAGAACAAAAATAACTTTTTTCATAGAATACGTGGCACACGAGCAAGCAGCTCGACTGATGGTGAGTGATCACCGTCGCCCATGGGCATCCGCAACACCAGAGGAGACACGACACGACGCGACGAGAGATGCGCTGACGGCCTTTAAGAAACACGTAGGCTCTTTTCTTGTAGATCTCGCTTTTTGTTGCAGTTTTTTGGTAAAGTCATATGTCAAGTCTTTGGTTGTAATACAAATGGGTCGGCCCAAACCATTAAATCTAAAATTTGTTATTGACAACCTAACATCGACAAAATTAGTTCATGCATTAGGTGAAAATTTTACGATAGAAACTTTAACAATGGTTAAAAATTATTTTTTGAAAATTACATTGATTGAGCTATAGCATAGATGGGTCGTCGATTGGGGATAGACTAATGAACATACTCCCTTAACGAAGACCACCGTACTCGCTCGGAGTCGCGTGTCTGTTCCGGTAAAGCTGAAGACGCCTATACGGCCCCGTGTCCCTAACTCTGCATCTGAACCTTCCTCTCATCTCATTGCGTATGCGTTACCTTGGGTATTTCCTTTTTTGTTTTTTTCCTCATACGGGGATACTATCGCTATAATCGATAAAATCAATTTTTTGAGCTGTTTCAATTTTTGATAGTATAATTTTCTCACTGCTCTTAAATTTGATGTGTGTGTTTTTAATACTGTTTAGTTAAATATAGTCTTGTTTTATATAGTGAGATCAACAACAATAGTTTTTAACAATATTAGTTGTAGACATGATGTTTGCGTCCATTTTATACAATTGAATTGACAATAAAATTACATGGAGTGGATATTATATGTACGTATACATATAAGTATATACAATAATTATTCACATGGCAGGGTGAACGGTGATCAGAGTAGGTCTTTTTATTGTTATGTCGGATTAGGACAGGAAGCGACGATATTTTTTTCGGGCTGATGGCCGCTGTTAGCCCGAGGGCTTTCACAGTTTCACCGGGTTGAAGAGACGACGAGTGAGTGACTCTGTTTGTGAAAATGCTGCAAAACAACAAAATAATATATTCTGGTCAATTGATGCTGTCTGGCAATAACCACAGAATGCTGCCATGGTCATAATCTGCCAGGAGAACATCATCGCGATACCGGTAGTTAATCATCTACCTTATCAATTTTTGCATCTTGAGCAGCTGAAGGTGGACATAGATGGCATTTGCCATCAGATGAATTGTGTGCTTGTTTGTCACCCTTATAATTATAAAAATAAGATGCAATGCCTCGTAAACAGTACAATACAGTACAGCTACAAGAAGTACATAATTGCGGTGTGTCTACATCACAATTAAAGTATTTTGTCTTTTATTTAACTTACACCTAGGTATCGTGCCACTGTAGCAAAAAAATATAAGAAAATGAGGTCTCCTGTTTGTGTAAGTGTGAGGTAGAAGTCGACAGCTATATTCTAATGCACTGGGTGATGGTTACTAGTATTTCTAATTATTTTTATTCTTTTTTAAAAGTGCTAGAATTGCTATTAACATTGCGTTAATTCCGGTTAACCACACCAACTAAGCTTAAATGCTTGTGCTAGGAGATATTTTTTTTATTACATCGATAGTAACAAACGCGCTCATAGTTCACCTACATAGTACATTCATCCTTAATAAGAAACTACCCGACCCTACCTGACCCATTAATTCTGCAGTTAGAAACAAACTGCAGTGCAGCTCTACCACCGCAATTTTTTTTTGCCATAAAGCAAGATCCTGAACCATCGACTTCCAATAAACATGCATAGGTCTAGTCGTGCATACTCCATCTAGTGGGGGTTTAATATTTCCACCACATCGGTTATTGGCTCCACAAGCTATATGTAATGTAATGTAATGTCGTTAACAGTGTCAGAGCTACACTGCAATTTGTTTCTAGCTGCAGAATGAATGGGTCTACTCGACCGGGGTAGGACCACGCCCTCACAGAATACCAGCTTAAAATAGCAGCATAATGCTTGCTGTGTTTCGCCTGTTGGGTGCAGGGATCCGGAGTCTTTTATTACGTTTATTGGTGACGAGGCATTCCATGTCAGTCTTCAATCTTTTTATAATTAAATTGAATGTGACATAGCACACAGTTCTACTGATAGTTAGTGATTCCTGCGGTCTAGGATAAACATATTTCTCATCGATAAAGAATCATGCGGCAGATGCGTTGTCACCCTTAAAGGTCTCCAGAACCCTAAGCTGACCAGTCGAAACACAGCGGTGTTCTGCAATCTTACCCTGGTATTCTGGGAGGGCTGTTCCTACCCCTATTGATTAAATGTTATCGCTACTATTTAGTCATAAGCTATACAAAAAATAATAATTAAAAAAACAATTAAACTCCTGTCCTCTCCTGTTCGAAATATTTTTTTTTATTTCTTAATATACTCGGATTTTCTAGCGATGTTTTCTTCACCGCCTATCAAGTGTTTAATTTTTGTGTTATAATTAAAAAATTGCACACACATAATATATAAATAAAATGATTTTTGTGGTATTGAAATATATTTTGAGAGGTTCGATCTCGACATATAGCTCCAGCAAATGCCAACCAAAGATTATATTAAAAAAATATATAGTTAATCTATTAACATCACTAACCTTCCAGTTAAGCACTATTAACTAAGCTTAAAGTTTCTACAAAGTACACGACAATATTCGAATGGTGGATTCGAACCTAGTACGTTAAGTTTCGCAGATCGTATCTAAAACCATTAAGCTATTGACGCTTCTAAAATTATAATCAAATAGATCTTGTGAAAAGACCTGCCGTGAATTAAGATCTATACTTTTATATTTAGCCACGTTAGTATACTTGGGTGTTATTAGAGACTACCCTCTTTTTGTCCTATTACCCAAAACGAAAATATTTACAAAAAGCGGGGGCTACGTCGCCAGTCCATTTGGGTCGACGGCTGTGGGGAAAATGCGAAAACTCGCCCTCCCACGGCGGCCATCTTGTGACGTCACTACTACCAACGGGGGACGTATTCAGGCAAGAGGATTTTTTTTAAAAGACCCGCCTTTTAGTATTGTTTTTGTACATTTTTGACTTAAAACTATACTTACAATATCGATATATCTACATAGAACTATAATATCGATATATCTACATAGAACTGTAATAACTTTTAAAATGACGGTTTAGGAATACAGTTTTTATAAGAATAACAATTATTTTAACTCCAACTGTAGGCAGCAAAAATTTGGAATCCAAACCACTGGAATCGAATAAACTATTCAATTTAGTTATCTGTTATCAGTTTAATTTAATTCAATTTATAAAACCATCGTTAATTTCGTAACAAAAAAATCCAATCGCCGTGCACGGCGGTCAATTAAATTCAACGTGTAAAACAATTAAAATACATTCCGTAATTGAAAGCGATGTCTTCTTGTCGACGTCAATGTTGCAACTGACATTTTAGAAGTCACTTACAGAATAAAAGCGAGACGACCGAAAGAGAGGGAACAAAGAAAAAAAAAACGGATATCGACAAAAAGCGCAAAAGAAGAAATCGCGGAATTGTTTTGAAAAATAAAAATGAACGTACACTCAATACGTCCCAGCGCGCTTTGAAGATGCCGGGGATCGGTGATTGGTTGCTCGAGGCTCGGGGGCTGGTAGATGTAAGGCGCCGCCTCTCTCCGTTAGGGGTCTTTGTGATCGAGCCGCCAAACCACATCGGGCGCTCGCCGGTGGCGCCACGCGTGCACCGCCACCTCCACCCTAACCTCAAACCCGCACGTGAATAAAAAAATTCAAGGCGTCTGAACTCATATCGAATAACAATGCGCGCGGACCAGTGGCACGTCTCTAACTGACCTCGGTGAACTGAATTGTGCTAAATTGGATTCAGACTCAGATTCCAAAAGTCAACAACAGTGCTGTTAAAGAAGTTAGTGCTTCAGGTTTTGTGGAAGACGGTGGAATCGATGAAGCAGTAAACCTGTGTCGCCGGCGAGCATAGTGCATGTAGTCTAACCAAATCTAGTGCAATACATTTAAATTAACGTGAATTTGACAATTAGTGAATTTAGAGAAAATCACCACACTCTTCCAATTGGAATATCCAATTACAAAATTTAGTCAAGCTCAACGAATTCTTCCAAAAACGTATTATTAATTGATTTTAAGATTAATCGCATCTAAATAAAATAATTCGTACGATACAAATCTTGAAGCAATTCCCAAAATTTCAATTGAAATTGGAAAATTTCGATCGTGTTCTAATGCAAATAAATTGGTGATCACGTCTTGAAAATTTTGATCGAAGATATTAATAACAAGAGAACGAAGCAATTTGGCAAAAGAATTATATTTGTTTCAAAACAAACTAATCAGATTTCCCGGCGGAAACAATAATTGCTAACGTTCTATAATTCAATACACGTCAATATCGAGGCCATTTGGTTCAGCCAAGTTTCCAAATGAATATTCAGTGATAATAATGTTTTATACTTTTCCAATATTTCCTTAAACTATTAGATTATGTTTTCCGAATCTAAAATCTGTAATTGATACCAAAGCAATTCCTAATTTGGAATCTATTGAGTGAATTTTAATTAGTATTAAACGTTTCGAAGTTAATAACACATATCAAAGGCTTGGACGTAAAGAGTGTTATTGTTCGCTTGTAAACATAAAATGCTTTAAGTCCATTGAACGCAGTTAATAAATCAGATTTCAAATAAGATCCATCGAAAGCAAATGTTCAATTAAAAACTATGCCAGCACCATCGTATTTATCAATTACAAAAGTGAAGAAACATTGACTGCAGTGAATGGTGTTGATACATCTCGCATGGGGACTGTTTCCGTTTGACAATCGTGCCGGGCGAAGTCCTGGAGTCACCGCTGGCGGTGCCAGCCGTCAAGATAGCCACAGAGTCGAAGTTGCAACTGTGCGGCGGCTGGGGTGGGCAGGCTGGCTACGCACTCGAGGGTTGCGTGGACTCTACTGCTCTGCTCCGGCCACCGCCGCAGCCGCACTCTAGTCAACTTGGCACCGTGTACGCAACAAAGAGGAGAAGGAGGAATGGAAAGAGGTGAGTTTTTTTTTCTAATGTTTTATAAAACTAAAAGTGGTGACTGTAGCACATAAACACTTATCCTTAACTATGACACGCCTGAATACTAAGATGGATTGCCTCACTACACATTGGGTCTCCGGTTACCGACCATCACCATACGAGACACAGCAGCATTATGCATTACACGCTGATATTCTGAGTGAGTGATCGTTCTTCAGTCAAGTTGACCTATCGATATTCTTAAATTATTGAATTCTTATTCCAATTTGTGTCAAATACTAAAGTAATCGCGGAATTGTTTTGAAAAATTAAAATGAACGTACACTCAATACGTCCCAGCGCGCTTTGAAGATGCCGGGGATCGGTGATTGGTTGCTCGAGGCTCGGGGGCTGGTAGATGTAAGGCGCCGCCTCTCTCCGTTAGGGGTCTTTGTGATCGAGCCGCCAAACCACATCGGGCGCTCGCCGGTGGCGCCACGCGTGCACCGCCACCTCCACCCTAACCTCAAACCCGCACGTGAATAAAAAAATTCAAGGCGTCTGAACTCATATCGAATAACAATGCGCGCGGACCAGTGGCACGTCTCTAACTGACCTCGGTGAACTGAATTGTGCTAAATTGGATTCAGACTCAGATTCCAAAAGTCAACAACAGTGCTGTTAAAGAAGTTAGTGCTTCAGGTTTTGTGGAAGACGGTGGAATCGATGAAGCAGTAAACCTGTGTCGCCGGCGAGCATAGTGCATGTAGTCTAACCAAATCTAGTGCAATACATTTAAATTAACGTGAATTTGACAATTAGTGAATTTAGAGAAAATCACCACACTCTTCCAATTGGAATATCCAATTACAAAATTTAGTCAAGCTCAACGAATTCTTCCAAAAACGTATTATTAATTGATTTTAAGATTAATCGCATCTAAATAAAATAATTCGTACGATACAAATCTTGAAGCAATTCCCAAAATTTCAATTGAAATTGGAAAATTTCGATCGTGTTCTAATGCAAATAAATTGGTGATCACGTCTTGAGAATTTTGATCGAAGATATTAATAACAAGAGAACGAAGTAATTTGGCAAAAGAATTATATTTGTTTCAAAACAAACTAATCAGATTTCCCGGCGGAAACAATAATTGCTAACGTTCTATAATTCAATACACGTCAATATCGAGGCTATTTGGTTCAGCCAAGTTTCCAAATGAATATTCAGTGATAATAATGTTTTATACTTTTCCAATATTTCTTTAAACTATTAGATTATGTTTTCCGAATCTAAAATCTGTAATTGATACCAAAGCAATTCCTGATTTGGAATCTATTGAGTGAATTTTAATTAGTATTAAACGTTTCGAAGTTAATAACACATATCAAAGGCTTGGACGTAAAGAGTGTTATTGTTCGCTTGTAAACATAAAATGCTTTAAGTCCATTGAACGCAGTTAATAAATCAGATTTCAAATTAGATCCATCGAAAGCAAATGTTCAATTAAAAACTATGCCAGCACCATCGTATTTATCAATTACAAAAGTGAAGAAACATTGACTGCAGTGAATGGTGTTGATACATCTCGCATGGGGACTGTTTCCGTTTGACAATCGTGCCGGGCGAAGTCCTGGAGTCACCGCTGGCGGTGCCAGCCGTCAAGATAGCCACAGAGTCGAAGTTGCAACTGTGCGGCGGCTGGGGTGGGCAGGCTGGCTACGCACTCGAGGGTTGCGTGGACTCTACTGCTCTGCTCCGGCCACCGCCGCAGCCGCACTCTAGTCAACTTGGCACCGTGTACGCAACAAAGAGGAGAAGGAGGAATGGAAAGAGGTGAGTTTTTTTTTTCTAATGTTTTATAAAACTAAAAGTGGTGACTGTAGCACATAAACACTTATCCTTAACTATGACACGCCTGAATACTAAGATGGATTGCCTCACTACACATTGGGTCTCCGGTTACCGACCATCACCATACGAGACACAGCAGCATTATGCATTACACGCTGATATTCTGAGTGAGTCATCGTTCTTCAGTCAAGTTGACCTATCGATATTCTTAAATTGTTGAATTCTTATTCCAATTTGTGTCAAATACTAAAGTAATTAATTATAAGATATTTAATAGTTGATTACTCGGGTTGGTCTCACGCCACAAGATATTTTATACATTTTAATACTCTGAACTTCGAGGAAATAGAAACGTGCATTATCTGACTTACAAATTTTTCAGGTTCCCTTTTTCATTTGTTCAAAAATTGTTATTAACATGTTTTTTTTATTAATATCATGCATTCATGTTTATGGTGACGATGCATTTTTATTATGACACCTTGTCGATTAAAAATGTCGGTATTTTGGGTCGCGGGAATTAAAAATTAGGCTTGTGTGCCAGTTTATCACCCTCAATACAATAGAAAAAAATATTATTATCAAATATATATTACAATTTTAAGACGTTTATTACAATTTGTTTATTGAACTTTTCGTATTCAGAAACTCAGTGGAAGCTTAGTGTTTGATTGCGAACTTCAGCATAGACGCTTACTTTAATTTCTTTTGACGCAAGCAAGCCGAGCTCGAACCCCGGCTCTAATGAAATTGTTAATTGCAATTTTACTTTTTTTTTAAATATAATTACGGATTTACCACGCACTCGGCGGTGCAGGCTAACATCGTGTATTAGCCCGTATGTTTAATAAATGAATAAAAACTAAACATAGGTATGTGTAGTCCACTAACCTGCAGTAAAGCGCGTGGCGGACTATGCCCAACAGTGGGATACTCAATATCTCTTTAATACCCTACTTCTCAACTGATAGACATTTTTATCGTACAAAGCATATTTATGTTAAAAATATCCGTTTGATATTTACCGCATAGAAAACGCCGACGCCGAAAGTTTTCAAGCTGTATACTATTTGCTATATCTATTCACTTCCTTCTCATTCCTCCATTAGTCTTGATCTGTTTTTAATTGCTTCTGGTCAGCTAGGTAATATCAGGGAGTCACGCTGCAGCATAAATGTGTCTCGACCGGAAAAGGTTGAGTCGTTGTTGATGCAGATAACGGTGATTATCGATATCTAAATTGTGTGTATATTGATCATGTTGTCACTAAGTTATTATTATAAATAGATACTGTAATTATATATACGTATATTAACTGTATTTTTATAGTAGCTGCTGATGTTAATCAGACTCTTAGAATTAATAGGGAAAGTTTACGTGAGGACTATAAGAGAGGGTACCAATCCTCGCTAATAGCTTACATCCCGACGAACAGTTCGGATTAAGCGATCAACAGACCTACCGCTTATCGGATCCGGAACGTAGTCCTTAGGCAGACAACTAAATTACTAAACGTGGATATCCACAGAAGAACTAAAGTAACAGACATAGCTCAACGAATTAGCAAACTGAAGTGGCAGTGGACAGGTCATATATGTAGCAGAACCGATGGCCGCTGGGCAGTAAGGTTCTTGAGTGGAGACCGCAGAGTGGCAAACGTAGTGTAAATATGTATATTCGTAGGGCAGACTGGAGAAGAAGACCGAGCTGAGTGGTGTGTCATGGAAGAGCCCTATGTCCAACAGTGGACTGATACAGACTGATTATGTAGACGTACTGGGGATGTGCCTCAAACAAATAGTAATGTTGCTCTACCACTTTTTTTATTTAAAATTTTAGTCTTCACAAGTGATAATGCATCAGTGTTTTGAATCCTTATCTAGGTTGAATGTCCCACCATTCAGAATAATCATAAGAACTGTGAAAAATGTGCCACCATCGCCGTTTGTCACAGCTTACATAAAAATTTAACAAAACTAACAATTTAATTAATCCCACAGAAGCAAAGGTTTCAAAGGCTCTCTCGGGCACGCTCGAGTCAGTTGCTTTCACGCGCAGGGTAACGGTCCAAGCGGAGGCTTCCTCTCGGGACTCTTGAGCCGGTTACCCATAAATAAAGGTCTCGGCTGAGTGCCCTAAGCGCTCCGCCACCTTTCAACTCCGTGAAGCTGTGAAAGCCCTCGGGCTTACAGTGGGCATCAGTTCTAAAAAAAAATAACAAGGCCTATGTGGCCAAGGCCAAGTCCAGTCAATGCATTGGACTAGTGATGGGCTGAAATGGTGATGAAAAATTAAACATCTTTTTCTCTTCGTATAACAAACAGAAAAACGCGATACGTCTTTCTGTTTGTTATACGAATAACTAATCTTAGACGATGTCTGCTTCAAAATGTACTCAACCGTGATTTTTACGCTTTCTCGATAAAACATCGACTCCCCACAAAAGTATTAATATTAATCGATATTTCTTACTTAAGACAATCAAGTACCTAATTGCAACTACTGCGGTGAAAATCTAATGATTTAGCGGACGGTCTGAGATGAATTGTTTCAGTTCTAATCCGATATCGGTCTATTGTGGTGGACCATCTCCTAGTAGGAGGCATTAAAGCTTAGTTGGAGTGGTTAACGGCAATATTAGCAATGTTAATATCACTCTTAGAAATGTTCCAGGTTTGTCTTTAATAGCTTAAATGTTACATTTGAGATGGAGACGGAAATTGGTTGTTTTTTTCATATAATGTTAGGATTGAAAAACGAGCATACAGTTCAGTTACCTGATGGCAAGCAATTCCTGTAGCCCATTCAGCCCCACATTCATTCTCGATAAGGAATCATGATGCAGATGCGCTGTTAGCCGTGGGGACTTAGTTGGAATGCCACCAGTAACGTGGGTAATTAAGCACTACCCAATTTGCTTATCTAAGTTAACTCTACTTATATATTGGAGCCACGTTATAGTTATAAATTAACTGTAACACGTATAACTCGACTTGACCTCCGGTATCGCGTTTACGGAATACTAGCTTAAATTTGCGGGCGCTGTTTAAACACCTTATCACCGGTGAAGGAGTATGATTCTTTATCCAGGATGTATGTAAGTGTAATGGATCTCAAGAATTACTGACCCTCGAGTGATACGGTTACTCGTTTTTCACCCATGACATTATATAGAACAAACTTTACTAATTTACGTTGTCATCTCAAATTTGACATTTAAGGGTAAGCTATAAAAGAAAAACTTAGAACGTTACTAAGAGTGCTATTATCATTACTAATAATGCCGTTAACAACTAGAACTAAGCTTAAATTCTTCCTGCTAGGAGACGGTCCACCACAATACTCGAATGTAGGATTTAAACAGAAACAAATTATCCCTGACCGTCCGCTAAATCATTAGGATTTTCTCTGGATTATGATTCATTATCATGGATGAATGTCGTAATGTGTATCTGTTGAAATATTTGCTCGTTCTAAACAACACATTTTAATTTCTACAGTTGTAGAACCACGCTTCGGCTTGCTTCTAGGTGTAGTATGAATGGGTCAGCGTGACCGTGTTTCTTACCACGTCCGCATAGATTACCAAACTAAACTGACATGAAAAATGGGGGAGGAGTGATATCAGTTACTAGAAGTATTCTATCTCTATCTTCAGGGGCGACAAGATATATCCCTCTCGTATGTTTGTGTGTACGGGTTGCAGTAATTAACATCAGCAGAGTTGCTTGACAGTTGTCAGCAGTTGTTGTTGATCGGCTGTCCACCTTTGGTTTATAATTAAACTACACAATGTAAAACATCGTATATATTATTAGGAATTAAGACTAAACGTGATAGGACTGTGTGAAAAATTTAACAGTTTACCTATCCGTATATAAAACCTACCAATTATCGAAAAAAATCGAGAATCGTAACAAATTGATTCACGGCAAATATACGAAATCATAAAAAATCATCCCAGATGAATGACATCGGCTCTTTGCCAAGGGAATATCTGCCATGAACGTCTGACGTTTAGACTCATAACTTTATTGACATCCTCGAGTATGTTAAAATTTGGTGTTTAATAATCTTTCTGAAGACGTCAAGATGCTGGAAGAGTCATTGTAATAATTGCTTGAAGACAATATTAATAATTATTTTTATTATTTTTGATTATTAATTTTCAAAGAGATAGCTCAAAGTGGTATATAAATATTTTTCTTTCTACTGCAACTGAAAAATTTCTAAAATAGTCAATTATTATGTTTTTAAGATTTTATAAAAGCGGTAATTGACATAGTTTAAAATAACTCGAATATACATAAAATTGTATAAAAATATTCTGATGAGATGTTTCGTTATTATTTTCACAATCTAAGCCAAGCGCTAAAACTATATTGTTATGTTTTACTGCATAATCATCCAACGTGAATAATCATTGTAGTAGTAGAAGGCTGCATAGTATAGATATTTTCTCGAATTTAAAACAACCAAATAACAAGCAAAGAAGACAGCTTTTACTAAAATATATTTTATATTTAAGGGAACACTGAATATTTATTAAAACTATTATATATCTGGATTTTATCGCGTGTATTTGAAAAACCAAACATTTTCAGTGCTTAAAAGTAATTATGGTTATATGGAGGACTGAGGTGTTTGACTCTATGATGTGATAGTTAACCCGAACTGTCAGCATTTAATTATTTATTTTTGGTACGATCTATCCCAACGGTGATCACAGCATCTTGAAGTCTTGCAGTGGTATATACGGTTTGGGATTTAATTTTATTAATCAAAGGATCCATACCCAACCATCTTCGGTATTGAAATTAGGATATTTTTAATTTCAGTAGCAATATCATCTTTGATAGGAAAAGGTGTTCTTTTGCGAGGATTTCCGGTTTACCAAATCACTGACTGAAGTTTCAAGTCAGCTATATGTTCTAAGCTTTTTCTTGCTAAATGCATTACTTTCAGACATTCAATTTGCACTAGATCTCCATCCTGAATCGTGCACAAAACCAGGTTATTGCATAGTTTATTTTCAATACCGCGCCGAATCTATTTTTTAAATAGCGTTAAATGACAATAACCACGACACGGGTTTTATATACGACGGTGTCGTATCCAGCGTTTTTATAGCAGCGACTTAAAGAGCGTACAAAATGGCGCATTCAAAAATTGGTCGCGGCCTATTATATTGATTCGATTAGTAATTTATGGGGTGAGTAATGGGCGTTGTATCGATACAGTTGAATCGATTGTTGCCGTGAACGTACGACCGTGCGGCGATTATTGCTAATCGAGTGATAATCGAGTAACGGGGCGATATCGTAAGGCATGATGCTGGTTGGGTATGCGGATATGGATGCTATTTGACGAGAACAATTCAATTGATAATTTAACAAATTCTAATTTCAGTTTTGTTATTGTATTTAAGTTGGACGCTCTCTCCAGTGAGAAGCGGTGGGTTCATCCATAGGATAAGTAAAGGTTATCACTTCTGTGTTTTGTAGAACTAATAATTAAATAATATTGTACAGAAAAATATTATTCTTACTTGTTTTACATTGAAAGCACCTTAGGAATATAAGGGGCGGATTCAATTCTTAAAATTTAACTTCAAGATAGAGAAATATTCAGGGCAGATGCCAAACTATTAATTTACTGATTTTTATAAATGTATTTATATATACAATACCTGGTAGAAATACACACACATACATATATATACATACAGATAAAAATCATAACGAAATAACTTACATTCAAACAATCATTATCATCAGCCTTTGAAAAGGCAATGTTTGATATAGGCGTTTTTAAGAAAGCGCTAGCAAAACTAACATTTCATTGAAGAATTACTAATACTAATCATGCCGAGTAGGCATTATAGTATTAAATACATTATCCTCACCATAATTATAATATTCTATATCATTAATTAATATATATATATATATACATATATATATATATATATATATATATATATATATATATACATATTTAAAAAAATAATTATAAGATCTCAAAAAAAAAATTCTTTGTTCTTATAAATTAACTTAAGCTTTACTGTGATTCCTTAAAAAGTCTTATAAGTATATACATAATGGTGATTTTGTAGTTAATTCTATTTGGAGAGCAAACTTTAAAGAAAATTTTAATCGTTAACTATTTGACGATTTAAAAGGAGTAGCCTGTGAGTTTCTTATCGGTTCTACTTTCTCGTTCTAATTATTGTAATCTGGCATTAAATCCATATAATATTTGCAAAATGTTGATTTGAATTATTTGTATTTTGCACAATCAGACGATCATTGAAGCTTTTGCTTTAAGATATATTGAGAAAAAACTATTGAGGCTCGTACCCACGGCGTTGATATATTTTAAAATATAAAATGGCTGTTAAAAAGTTTTTGGTAATCAACACTTCATTTGCCTCAACTTGAAGAAAGTATTGAATCATTGTCAACGGCGTCGGTAGACATCACGCCGTATATATATTTTTTTAAATGAATTGATCGAAGAAGTTTGCAAAATCTATAGCTTTTAAATAAATTTTTATGTGTTATATAATCTGTAAAAAAATATAAAAATCGATAAATTAATCCACTCTTTGTTGAACAAGGTCATTCGAGTATATTCCTGAATCGTCCAATACTACTTCCGATAGTAAGGAATACAACAAAATTTCTTATTACCTTCCAGGATTGGCCGTCAATTGCTATGAGATATGTAGAAACAATTTTATTTCAAATATTGTTAAATATATTTTTAAAACAAAATTGTTTCTCTGTTAGAAATTATTAGAAAGATTTATAAAAATTGCTTTAAAATACAAATGTTTCTATATATAATAGAAACATATTCTACTTGTATAAAGAACTTCACATATTATATTCATTAAATAAAACTAATATATATGGATTTTTTACAACTCATTATCTCAGAGAGCTGAGTTTTTTGTTGTCCTTGTATCATAGGTAATCTGAACCTCCATCAATTTTTGTAATCTTTTTGATCCAATCTACACAGTACGAAATACATCCAAGCAAGTCTCCAATATATTTTAAGCTACTTCTGTGTAGATCGGAATCAAAGATAAATAATTTAAAAACTGACAGTAGTTCGGGATAACTATGTCAAAAACGTCAAACACTCGAAACGTCGCCGTCGCGATATAAAGTTAAAAATGAACGCATTAAAACCAATATAAATTAGTTATATCTACATAGCATAGTATTTATAATGTTAGTATATATAATGTGTAGTGTTCGCGTAAATATAAGAAATCATTGTTCTGCTAAATTATATTTTGACAATAAAATATTAGCATAGGACTTAATATTTCCCTCATCATGCTATAATTGTAATATAAATACACTGTCCCAGTCAATCTTAATTTAAGTTGATACAATAAATACTAATAAAATAAAATAAAACATTTATATTAAAAATTATAGGTTATGAGTAAAATATCTCATCATATTATCACTTAAGTAATTTGATGCCCTTGAATTTCAAACTACTTCACCTAGCGCCATTATAGGAGATATATTCAAAGCATTTAGATAGCATAATATAACATTTGGGAGATGTAACATTTACATGATGTAAGATTTATTAATTATAATCAATTTAAATGTTAGATCTCACAATTAAGTGTTTTTCTAATTTTTACAAACAGTATATCTGTTTGTATGTAAATAAACGTTAATTAAAGCACTTAACGTGTTTATTTCGAGATAACGTGAATTTCGAAAATTACAGTAGCATTTCTGTTGATTTATTCCTACGTAGATATGATAAAGAAGGTGTTCTTAAGTGACTTTTTTTTTAAATAACTACCTTTTAAAACTAGTTTCGTTTTAGTGTATCAAGTTTACCGATTAATCAATTTTTCACCAATCAACGTAATATTTTTTTTGTTTTCTTATGCCTGATGGCCACTCTTAACCCGAGGGCTTTGATAGCGTCACCGGGTTGAAAGATGGCTGAGCGCTTAGGGTACTCAGCCGAGGCCTTTATTAATGGGTAACCAGCACAAGGGCTCCCGGGAGGAAGCCTCGGCTTGGACCATTATCCTGGGCGCGAAAACAACCGACTCGAAAATGGCCGAGAGGGCCGAACCTCTGCTCGGTCAGTTACTTCTGACGGATTAGCTAAATTAATAACATTATTATTATTAACAACATTTACCACCACCTCGGACTGTGTTAGCGCTGGAGAAGAAGTGGCACAAGGAACTCCAGCAACGCTCCTATCTGTACTAATTGGTACTACAACTACAACGTAATATACTTACAAAAAGAGAAAAGAGACACGCTGTAGGAAGTGGAATGTTTGAGATCATTTATTTCAATAATATTTTTATGTACACAATTCGCCTGGTGGTAAATAATGATCAGGCCTTTGACATCAGCTTCCGTCTTCAACAATGATTCATCACCCCTAAGGATTGACATAGAATGCCTAGTTTCCAATAAATGGGTCCTCTCTGCTAATCATGGTGAAGGCAGCAAGAAAAGAGCCACGTCTTTACTCTTGTGATTTTATTCAGCTCCAGGGTGCACTTGAGTTAATGCTTTCTTAGTTTTTTATTTATTAATATCCACATGGAATAAATAAAGGTTATATATAAAGAAAAATAGTAATTTACTTCTTCTAACATTGATAATATTGCCTATTTGAATCGAACACCACGGCTTCTCTGTGGGAATACACGTAAACGATTATTGTTATTCGTTCACCAATAATGACCTCAATGTATTTATGCAAGTTAAAAATAGTTTTGTACGATACAACAATCCTCTCAAGACCGGCACAAAATTTACTGGATTTTTCATTATTCATTTGTATTAACAAAATCGGGAGGAATAATATCGGTATCGTATATCGCGTCTGTGTCTTACGTCAAACATTACTAATACAAAATATCTATCGTAAATTATTCAATTTCTCTCAAATCCGAAAGAAAGACATGTAAACATAGTTGAGTTCAATTGGACTAACAAATCGGCAGGAATTATATCGTGACTGTGATGACATTTTCATTGAGTTTGCGGGTATTACGTAAATGACACTTTCATTACGACTAGTGATGCCACCTGTTGCGTTATACTAGTGATGTGATACGAACAAAAATTATCGGTTAAAAAATAACGGTGATATTGAATGAATGCTGATCGAGCACGACTTCAGTTGGTCTGCAAGGATTTACCGTATATGTTGTTTATAATTATTATTATATTGTTATTATTGTTGACTCAAATACCTTTTAGAACGTTTAAAAATAAACTAATAAACAGCACTTACATTAAGGAAGGCTGCATTAATATAGTTAAAATATTTATATCGTATGTAGCATCTAATTGTAGAATTAAATAATCTTAAATATTTTTTAGACATACTTGTAGCATCGTCGTTTATTATTCTCACTTATTTTTTGCATAGGATAACTTTTATAAATAAAAATCTGTTAACTTATTAAATCTTATATAAAAATCTTACGTGGTAGTAAAGTGTCGTGATTTGAGGTCGACCGCGAAAGGACCTATTCACAGACCACTGGTACGCAGTGTGAAATAAAAAGTTGCTTCGTTTTGTTTTTAGTGAGTGAAAGAAACCGGAAACTCAATTGTTCACAATCTGCCGTCCATCCATCTCAGTCTTCAGAGGTAGCTGAAATATCATTCATCACTTTCTCAGTTTGACTGCATCTTTTTAATAGAATAGGTGGCAAACGAGCAAGTAGCTTCCGATGTTAAGTGATTACCGGCACCCATGAGTATCTGCAACATCAGAGGAGTCGCAGATGCGATGCCGACCTTTGAGAAAGGTCCGGAAATAGCGCTGGTGACAGCTGATTCCGCACAGTAGTTATGCGTGGTGGAAAATATTGAAGTAACGAATACATTAATTCATTCTTCCTTTCTACTCGTCGTATAAGATAGTTTCCAAATTACATGTTAACATCGCAATCTGTCGCTTAGGCATGACATGCACATGTTAATTGATCATCAGTCAGCAAGTCTAGTCAACACTTACGAAAGCCAACAGCCGTCGACATGTTCAAGCGACCGTGCGACGGTTAGCTGTAATTTTTTCGCCCAGTGACCATAAGACACTAATTACCCGTGGACCCCATGGATCTGGACACGGCAGATGGGAGATTAGCAACTGTCGTGCGTGGCATATGCTGAGTAACGTAGTTTTCGTGGTTTGGTTAATTGTTTTTTTTTTTTTTTAATATCGTTACAAAATAGCTAGCTTTTTTCTCTTTCATTTCTGGTTTATGTATGTTCGTTTCACACACAAAAATATTTTATATTGTAAAATATTTTTGTGTGTGTTTTTGTATCTAAAAAATTATATACGACATAACTCTAGACCGGGGTACCACGGCCTCACAGAATACCAACGTGATATATATATATTTATAGCCACTGTGTTTCGTGTGGTGAGTGTAGGACCGGAGGCCTGATTACACTAAAGGAAACATCATCTCAGTCCTAGGGGTGTGGTATAATTATGGGCACACTTACCATCAAATAAAATGTGTGGTAAATGACCACACATTTTATCAGCGTATGGGATACGTAGGGAATTTTAAATGAGTTAAATTTAGTTTTTTTTACAACCACGATAGAGCTTAACCACTTTCAAGGACCTTAATTATGTTTTTTTTTTAAATATGTCATATTTATTTGTATTATTCATTGTTTTGCCTGATAAACTAAACAATAAATATAAATCTGATCGCAAAGAAGATCGAAGAAATACTCAAGATGATCGTTAAACTGTTCAGTGAATGAGAGATAATATAAAATGGTAAATTTTAACAGTTACTCTACAAAATATAATAAATATTTTATAATAATATACTAAATATACTTAAAAAGTAAAGTATATATGAATTTATGTATCCTATATACAATAAATATATAGTATACACAAATTAATATACTTTATAGTATATAATACAATAAATAAAAATCTTATTATATATAATACATACTTTATAACATGATGGTGTTATCAATCTGCTGACAGTTTATACAAGACATACTCACGCGCCTTCCTTTTAAACACAAACCATTCTCAGCCATGCCATGCTCTTAAAGTGCGTTGCTGACGAATAGTTAGCCACTTTAATCGAGACCGGTAGAACGAAACATGGTCGTACTTACTTGGATCGAAAACGAATCGAATGGAATTATTTAGAAGCCGGTCGTGTTTGTTGAGTTGATCTGCATTCAGGTCAAAGTAGCACACGTCACCATAGTCGATCAGGGGGAAAATCAAGGCCCGCACGTAGGCAAGGAGCGTAACTTTAGTTTTTGTCGGTAGAAAGTTTTTGAGTTTATAGAGATACCTAAGAACACTAGTTACGCTTTGACTGGCTCTAGCATCCTGGTCTCTCCAGCTCAGTGTACCGTCAATAATTAAACCTAGATTTTTAACATTATGGCTGATTGGAATAGGAGATCTATCAAACAATATGGGTGGAAGACTGGCCTAATTAATTTTACCAATAATGCGAGAGCTCCCAACAACTATTGCTTGGCATTTGGATGGATTAACAGATAGACTAAACCTATCCGACCAACTTTTAATGTGAATTAAATCCTAAATAATGTTATAGATGGCCTGAGAAAGACCATCGGTGGATGTATGAGCATAAAGTTCCAAGTCATCGGCATAAAGATGATACGCACATCGAAGATTATGATTAAATATGGTTAATAAAAACGGAAAACAAAATAGAAGAAAGAATACCGCCTTGAAGGACACCGTTAGAGAGTTCTAGCCAGCTAAGTCATTAACTGTTACTGATTGCTGGCGCCCTCGAAGATAGTAAGAAAACCAATCCAGTACTTCATCAGAAACCATCGCTACAAAATCCGTTAAAACTACCTTTATTTCACTAGCATGATTAAATATATCTGTTATTCGTTATATTTTAACATTTTTATGTTTTGTTACTTAAGTTTAAGGTTGAGTAATAAATTAAAAAAATATATATAAATCCGATCGCTTGGACTGCAGAAAATACTTGAGAATGGCGGGACAAAAACTGTCAAATCTATGTAACAAACATATTCCAAATCATACATTTATAAATGTTAGTTGCAATCAGCCCGGACTCAAACGGCCGGTTGCGTCGACCATCTGCAGGACAGGTGAACCGCCGCGCATGCCCGCGCGAGCTTTTTATTTTATCCTTTATTTCTTTATACGCTACCGCGTTTGAATTTGCGATTCGTGTACGTATATAGCAAAAGGCATTCGTTCCTTTTTTAAAACCGCTGTATTGTTATGATAGCCTGGTACATCAGGAAACGGTAAATAAAGAATGACAGTTTTAAAATATTTTTAATTTATGTATATTTAATATTTTGCACATAAAAAAATAATTATTCAATTAGGGGATTTAATTCCATTTTAAAAAACTTCTTCTATTATTATGATATTCTGGTACATCAGAAAACAGTAGATAATTAATGACAATTTTAAAAATATTATAATGTATCATTTATTTATTAATATTATATAATTATAAAAAGAATTTTACAACTAGGCGGATTAACTGTCAAAAGGCATTCCATCTTTAAAGCCGCTGTATTGTTATGATATCCTGGTATGGTAATGACTGATAGTTTTAAAAATATTTTAATATTTATTTATTTTGCACATAAAAAAATAATTGCACAATTAGGCGGATTGAATGCCAGAAGGCATTTCATTTTTAAAACCGACGGATAATTATGATATCCTGGTAAATCAGGAAACGGTAGATAATGTATGACAGTTTTAAAATATTTTTAATGTATTTATTAATATTTCGGACATAAAAAAAAAAATCAGAAAAAATTAGTTATTAAGACTATTGTTAAACTATTATTGTATTTGTAATAAAATCAAGTTATCTTAAGCAATACAATCAATATGATAATAATAAAAAACGAATTAATTTGATTATTTGATTCTATAAACACAATTAATTAATTCAACTCCATAAAAAAACACAAATGAATAAGAAACTACATTAATTAACAGTAAGAGAATCGAAATGTCAACGCAACGTTCTATATTATATAATTGAGATCAAGTTAACAAATATAAGAGATAAGAATTGTAAAATGTCATTTCTGATAATTATTATAATTAATATTAGCACAGTTTTGTATTAGTTATATACCAGCGATGGAATAGGTTTTGAGTAGCGTATATAGTATATATATTATATGAAAATAGATATACGATAGAATATGTCTAAACGCTCCTTTTTAATGTGCACTGTACGCGAGTAAACCGAATTCGTTCCCCGTTTTCGACACCAACGCAAAGTGCTGACTTACCAATCAGTTATAAGTGCTTAGCTGTGATGGAAAACGTCATCAGGAAACCTGCAATGAGTCTAAGAGATATGTAAAAAAACATATTTCGAAGACACTAAATCGGCCTACCTGCAGCGAAGACGCGTGGTAGATTATGTCTTTATACTCTCTTAAATTTCAAAAGGACCCGGCACGGTCCTTTTGAAATTTACAGCCTGTTTTATATTTATAAAGGTTTTACTTTACTTGTTTTAATCACAGACAATTTAAAGTAAATAAACAGCCACACGGTCTCGACAAGAGCTCAATGCATCTCGCTGGAAACGTTTATTGGGCTCTATCAGCAGATAATGATCGGTTGGCAGCTCATTTGATCTCCACACACAACTACCTCTTAAGTAAAATTGCTCCTACTAGTTTTGTCCACTTATACATATTACATGAAGTTACCCTTTGATTGATACTTGCGAGCCGGAGTAATATCGGTTATCAGAATTGATTGCACCCGTGAAGAAGTTTTTTGTTTCATAAGTATACAGAAAGGATTTCTTTTGATGTCTGTGCGTACTGTCTTTAGTTTATAAATAAATTTTAACGTCACCAACATTCCCATTCATCTTTCCAACTAAGATTAAAAGCTTTGGCTAGGATATAGTACACGACGATAGTCTAATAGCGGATTCAAACCGTCAGAGGTTGGAATCTGATTGTATATTTGAATTTCAAATATACAATCTGACTCCAATAAATTAACAAATACTTAAAAGTAATTTGTATTTGCTACCGGTGAACTTGATCTTAATATGCTAAAACATACGATAAGAAGTTTTCAGTTAAATATTTTGATCCATTTTTCTCACTATTAAGTGTAAGTACACCTCAGTCGTGGAAAACCAATGTCTAAGCACTCGCTTCTTAATACACGACAAGCGAGTAAACTGATTTTGAATTCCCTTGCAAGTTCCAATGTAAGTTGCAATTTTAAGGGAAACGTCGCGAGGAAATCTGTATGTATGAAAAAAGCAAGGAAATATTTAGAAAGACAAATGATATATATATACTTTACTTTATATTGTAAGTAGTCATTTATATTTTGAAATTTTCAATGAACCATTTATATCATATATCATTATATATTTAGTTTTTTATAACTTTAAACACTTCCGCTATCTGTGTTTCTCGATTTTGACGAATCTGAGTATGGTTCTCAGCACTGGCATCAATAAATTGCTTTTTTAATGTGTTAAGAGTAAGGGTGTTTCACTTGATGAGCGTAGGGATCTTTTAACACTGGTGACGAGGCATTCCGTCTCAGTCGTCAAGGGTGACAACGCGTCTGCATTATGATTCCTTGTCAAGGATGAATGTAGATGTCGTGGGACGCAGGAATAACTTGCCATCAGGTGAACTGTGTGCTCGTTTGTTATTCTCAATGTACAAAAATAACCATCGAGTATACGGTTTACCCGGTGGTGAGTGAGAGAGCTCTATCATAAATTTCTTAAGATATTTAATTTAATTCCTGTCTTATTGCCTGCAATCCAGTGATGTCAACCATGTAGAATCACTCCGGGGAGCTAGGTGACCCTTTCAAAACAAATGCCACAGAACCACTCACCCGTACAATTGCCGACCACGATGAACATTGCTCGCAGTGTAATTAACAACGACACCGGGCCGCAAATTAATATTTGCCTTGAAATTATGCGAAACCTCAAAAGACCTTATAAAAAGTTTGCGGTATATCATACGCGCGGTGAAGTTACACAAACAAACAAAAACTAAAGGGATTTTTACTGTAACAATTTTTGGACTATTTAGGTGTCTGATCTCTGTCATTGATTAGATATACTGTAAATTGATATTATTTGTTATTGACTTTTTTTATTATTATTACACTAAAATCTGTGAGATAGAGTAACATACGGAAAGAAACAAAAATGATTTCTATTGTATTTCTATTTAGTGTCACTAGAACTATTGATTTTATTACCCGTTGACCCATCTCTGTGATAGTTACACAAAGAAAATAAATAAAGTGATTAGTACTGTACTAATTTTTGGCATAGACGTGCTTTTTAGACATTTTTTAGTGCATTATTTCAGTCCTAGTGACTGTAGCAGTATCAATTGTAAATTGATTTTTTTTTTTTTTCGGTTTGATGGCCGCTGTTAGCCCCAGGGCTTTTACAGTTTCACCGGGTTGAGAGGTGACCGAGCGCTTATGGCTCTCAGTCGAGACCTCTATATATGGGTAACCAGCGCAAGGGCTCCCGAGAGGGAGCCTCGGCTTGGACCGTTACCCTGTTTCGCGAGCGTCTGACTCGAGGGTGCCCAAGAGGGCCGAACCTCGGCTCGGTCAGTTGCTTCTGACAGAGGATTATCTTAATTAATATCACTATTATTATTAACTACCTGTACCACCACTTCAGAATGCGTGGGCGCTGGAGAAGAAGTGGCGCAAGAAACTCCAGCAACGCTTCTATCTGTATGGACTGGAGAGAACCGGCCAGTGACATGGCGGTATCGCGAATAACTTTGTTTGCGACGCCCTCGCCGTCGGCGGGGCGATATGAGGGTGCAATGTTTGTGTGTTGTGTTTTATGAAGGGCTTGGGCCTGGTGGTTGCGTCGTCAGGGTCGTCGAGGGCGTGCCTCGGTCTCCTACGGACGCGGGTAAATCTGTGATTCGCGATGGGATTGTAAGTGGCGGCACTTACAATCAAAGGGTTTCGGTGTGTGACGGCAGAGTCGAAATATCGGCGAGAAGCCTGCTTCAGGTACTGAGCTATGGTCGGCAGCTCAAGATCTATGTGTAGATTTTCGTTACGCAAGAACCACGGCGCACCGGTGGCCTTGCGCATGAAACGATTTTGTATTACCTGAAGTCGGTGAATGTGACGCGGGGAGGCATGCGCAAAGACGGGGCTTGCGTATGTCATTATGGGTCGGATGCACGCTTTGTAAAGTGTAATTTTATTACGCAGGGACATTTTGCTATTTTTATTAAGTAACGGGTGCAAACGACCTAGGACGAACGCTGCTCGATTCCGTACGCGGTTGACATGCGGACCGAAGGTGAGTCTTTCATCTAATGTGACGCCTAAGTATTTGACTGTCTTTTCCCAGGATTGGACAATCAAATAACTCTATAGTTTGGAGATGCGGCGTTTTGTTGCGCCGAGAGAAGTAAATGGCTGCACTTTTGGTGGGGTTAACCTCGATCCTCCATTTCCGAAACCATTTCCCTAAGGTGTTGGCTGCAGATTGGAGGCGTTTACAAATAGCGTCTGGTTTAAATCCAGACACGTAGAGGCCGGTGTCATCGGCGAAAGGGCTAGCTCTACACCGCGAGTGCGCGGTATGTCGTTGGTGTAGAGTGTGTATAAAGTAGGACCTAGGACAGAGCCTTGTGGTACTCCGGCACAAATGGGGTGAACCTCGGAGCGCGTTCCCTCGACGCGGTAACGAAAGGTTCGATTTCGGAGAAAATCTCGGATGATAAGTACTAGTCGATCTGGCACACCGAGCTCATATAGTTTGTATATGAGCCCGTTGTGCCAGACCTTGTCGAAAGCTTTCGCCACGTCGAGAAAAAGTGCCCCAGTTTGGTAGCCCTGAAGAAATTTACTGAGGATGTGCTCCGTGATGCGGTGCACTTGATGTGTGCATGAGTGTTGGGTGCGAAACCCGAACTGCTCATTGATTGGCAGCCCTCGGGACAGCATGAAGTCCTTGAGGCGGGTGAGGATGAGCCTTTCATATACCTTACCCAAGACTTTGAGTAGGCTTATGGGTCGATAGGCTGATGGATCGGTTGGATGTTTTGAGGGCTTGAGAATCCCTATGACATCGGCTTCCTTCCAGGTGTTCGGGAAGGTGCCTTTGGATATGGCCGCGTTGTAGATTATCACCAGTAGGTGTAAAATGGACATGGGTAGGAGTTTCATCACCTTGTTGGTGATACCGTCGGGGCCGGGAGCCTTGCGTGGTCGCAGGTTTTTAATTATGGACTCAACTTCGGTGCATGTAACTTGAGTGACGGAATCGCGAGGTGGTTCCTTACTCCTCCGGTCGACCTCGCTGTTAACCATTTCAAGGTGAGCGGCGTCGATCGGTAGGGTGCTCGGTGAGCATTGGAGCTCGAGATTGTCAGCCAGTTGTAAATTGATTGATTCTATTTCTCGATGAAGTTTTGTTTTAATACACTACACCAGTACAAAGAAAAAAAGAAAGTAATTTTTACTGTTACAATTTTATCACTAGATCTAATATAAATTGATTTTACTTCTTATGGGATTTTTCTATTATTATTACACTAACTCTATGACTCTACCATGCTGCAGTTTGTCTCTAGCTAAGTCATGAACAGGTTGGCTTGACTCTCATAAACAGCTGCCTTGTTTCGTCTGCCGTAGGGGTTCGAAAACTCTCATTATTCAAAAGGAATTATTGGTGATGGTGGCATCGTATTTGTATTTTGATTCCTTATCATCCCGGGATAGTAAAAAAATTGTAAAAAGTGGTTACTGATTTTGTGGTTAGATTATGAACAATTCTGTTTGCTATTTATTAGAGGAATGTTCTGTGTAGCATATCATATAATTTTTCAATTATATACACTCAGATGTACATATATTCATATATCCATATCTACAAGCACTAGTAAAATAATCATAAGATCTGTTAATTTTTTTTTGGTTGACCAATAAAATAAATAAATAAAATACTATAAACAAATATTATCATAAATCAGCGCGAGCTAGCAGCATAATGCTGCTGTGTTTCGTCAGTGTAAATATCAGGGAACCCTTGTCAACCATTTCATCTTAGACCTAACGAAACACGAATGAAGCTGACTACCTTAAGGTCATTCATGTAACAACAGTTTTTAATTTTAGCACGACATATCAACAAACATTGACATAGAACAACAATAACAGAAATAGGAATGAAGTTTGAATCACCTTTCGTTTAGTACCTCGTTTACAGTTCTAAAAGCTACGTGGAGTATAACGCTATGTCCTTGTATGGAGGTCTAGACATGGAACATTGCGTTTTTATGATGGAAGGGCCTCCTCGATTAGCTTATTTATTTATTTTACTTATTAAGCGCTCTACGTTTATAATTGCATGTCGCTGCATATTGGTTTAATGTGTTAATTTGACAGCGTTAGAGAGATCATAGTTGTAGAGCTACACTGTAGTTTGTTTCTAGCTGCAGAATGAATGGGTAAGCTCGAACGGGGGGGGGGGGGGTACGCCCTTACAGAATACCAACATAAAATAGCAGCGTAAGCGTAGCTGCTGTGTTTAGTTTGGTCAGTGTAGAGATCTTCATTGCTAATGACGAGGTATTCCATCACAGTCCTCAAGGGTAAAACGCATCTGCCTTTGTCAAGGATGAATGTAGATGTCATGTGTGCTCGTTTGTTACTCTCAATGCAATAAAAAGAAAATGAACACATATTATAACTAATGGTAAGAGATAATTGCCGTTCATAAATAAGCACACACGTGCTCGGGAGTGATTCGGGACCCCTGAGGACTGAGATGGAATGCGTCGACCATTTCTAATGGTGGTTTTTGGTGATAAATGAGCACACAGTTAAAGTGATGGTAGGTGATAAGTTCTGACATGCTACATGCATCCTATATAGATTCAAGATACACATAAAAACCTACTAATTTGTCTTCAAACACGATACTATCTAACTTCTATGTTATGCCTAAAGTTATGTATTGCAAGTTGATTTGGTTGAAACGACAAATTAAAAATACGTTACAATTCCAAGTATTGTAATTATTATTATTTTTTATATCAATTTGTATTTTTCCTCTGACGTGGCGGTCAGAGATTTTTTCGTTCTTGTTTATGTATGTTATGTATATATTTATTTATAACGTACATTGAGTGTTCTGATATTTAAATACTTTAGTCTAACACTTGTTATTGTTTACTTATAGTCTTTTATCTAAAATTACACAATAATCAATAGATATTTGTATATGTATATGTAATAATATATAATATATTAATAGATAATAATAATATTGTATCTGTGTCCTAATAACTATTCCTTATCCTAATATATATATATTAAGTAATCTTATTTAAAGAGCAACCCTCTTCGAGTTTGCAACGAAAACCCTTTAAAGATTTTTGAAGTTAGTTTAAACGGAGGTTTCAATTTGGCAGATGTGTTCAGTGCCTCGTTGGAATTGACAAGTACTTGTACAAGTTGACAGGATTATAATTATAAAGATCATTGACGTAATTTATTCATGCATCAGGTTTACGGGAGAATGCGATGTTTAGCAGTGGTAGAGGTACACTATAATTTGTGTCTAGCTACAGCATGGATAGGTTGTTTCGATCAGGAAAAGACCACGCACTCACATGAAGCCAACGTACGTTTAATGATGTGTTTCGACTGGTGGATGTTCAGGGATCCTTATTATTGGTGGCAAGGCATTCTATTTGAGTCCTTAGAGCTGACAGTTTGTCTGAATTACGAATCCTTATCAGGGATGGGATGCGGGTGTGCTTTTTTGTCACCCCTAGTATAATAATAAAAAGAAAGTTGGTAAAGGAGTTGATTTCATTCGATAATTACAAGAGCCGCTTTGATTGACCAGCAGGACATCATTGGTAAAGAAAGAAAGGTATCCTAAATGTTATTAAAAACAAAAGCGTCAAACTGAAATTATTACGCCGCAATTTTAAAAAAAATATATATATTCTAACCTTTAAAACGCACTGAGCATTTTAATTTTACACTATTACCTTTACTTCGTTATATGTGCAATTAAAATAAACCTCTTTATGCGATATATTATAACTGCATGCAAAAAAAAACACTTTAAATACGACTTCTGCTGTTTTTTTCTATTGAAATATAAAAAAATATATCCTTTGACAAGTTTTGTTTAGTGCATCTAAACGGGGCATATGTTTTTGCATCGACGCCTGGCGTACGTGCTGCTCATGTCGATTGTCCTAATTAGTTCAAAGGTGAGACCGACAGGCAGTCTTGCTACTCAACTACTTGTAATGCATAGGGTGACGTTTAAAATAAAGCATTAAATAACGCTTCGGGCGTTATAACTGTTGGTGTGTTTGCGTTTGTAAAAACAAAATTTATTTTTATTGTTCCTTACAAGTCCGTTAACATTGTGTTATTTTGAAGCACCTTCAGTATTCTAGGGTCAGTAGTCCCGGGTTCATATAGTAGGACTAATGTAGCTCCGTATAATGTGGCTAAAATGGGACTTTGGGTTAGCGGGCGATTTGTGCTAGTGCTCTGATCATTCATTGAAGTGTACTATGGGTGGTTGGCAACATGGTTGTCCTGTGTTGCCCCAGTACAACGCCAATACTAGGCGAGGCGTAGCCTGGGACACTCTCAGGGTTAGAGCAGGGCTATTTGCTTTCTGTAGGAGATCCCGTGACCTGTTTGTTTACAAGCAATTTTTTGTTGATTGAGTTCCCGCCGATCTCAAAAAAGAAGGTATTCTATCCAATATAGAAGAGGATCGTCCAATACTTGTCGGGCCATATAACTCGTAGAACCGATGGCCAAGCAAATTTCTCTAGTGGCAATGTCTACATTATTATTCTTAGGTCTATCTTCCAATCAACGTTTTAAATGGAGAGAAAAAAGAATTATTTAATTATTACCACTTTAATTACATGCTAGTTTTAACTAACTGCAGCATGACTAGATCTATACGACCGGGAACGAGCGTGGTTAAATAGAAAATCAATGTAAAATATCAACATACTCGTCTTGCGGCATGTTGGGTCGATTCTATAGGGATATGACCACGCCCTCGCATAATGCCAGCTTCAGAGTATAAGGATCTGACGAACCTCATTACTGGTGGTGAGGCGTTCAATCTTATTCTTTCACGGTGACAATGCATCTGCATTATAGTGCCTTATCAAGGATGTGTCATGAGCTACAGGAATCACTTACCATCGTATAAACTGTGCGTTTGTTTGTCACGTTGAATACAATAATAAAAAACCTAACGAACTTTAGACGTTTAATATTAGTCGTATTATGTAGCATCAACGCATTTTCACCATGTTTTCAAGAACTTAGCATCGGGTAAATTTTGCAACCCTCACATCCGTAAGATAATTAGAAACTTATAACGGACGATGATGTAGACCTCGGCGTTTTACCAGATGAAATCAACTATGTAGGATATATTATAGTGCCGTAGGCATTCGCTTAGATATTTCGCGTACTTGTTGTCCCCTTCCCTATTCCGATGTCATGCACGTACAATAAGATCCGAAGCGCCAATTATTGGTTTTTACGATACTATTATTGGCGATCACTGCAATCCTATTTTCTTTTACACCCCATTCGATATTGTAATTTGATAATGAACACGAAAAAATATGTGAAATGGCGCAAAATCGAAAGGAGTTTTTAAAATAATATACGTGTTCCAATTCCAAAATAATTAAAAAATTAAAAAAAAGAAAAGTTTTTATGTAACAGTATTTATGGCCAGACTAGTTATATAATATATTAAATACTTGTGCAATAATATATATATATATATATATATATATATATATATATATATATATATATATATAATAAATGTACATGTGTATGCATTAATCACATTAAAACCTATAATTTCCCTGATTCCATCTGCAAGAAAGTTGTAAGATAGTACAGCAAGATCAACTTAGCGCAGTTGGCATACCACGCGAGCCTAGCGCATTAAAACGACTCTTATGCGACAAAAAATGCATGTCCCGTGAAGTCGTTCATCTGGCATCTGATGGTTGTCCAGTTTTTGCTGGTTTTCATTGAGACATTATTATGTAAGTATTGACGAAGTGCATATAGCAATTTAGTGTTTTTATTTGCTGACTTTTTTCTTTTCTTCCTCTTTCTTTGCTAGGAGAATTCTTTGAGATAATTAGTTATGATTTCTTATATTTACTAAACACACACACGTTGAATTGATCTTATTTTACACATTTTATAGTGTTTATTTTAACATTTTTCATTTTTTTATTTATTTTGTTATAGACGGTTTGCTCCATGAATGATCATATCAACCTCATTGGTAAACTTACAATATAAGGTCATCTACGATACAGTTCAGCTTTAACAATACAATATAACATTCTAACATCATCCGACTGCGGAAAGGCAAGAATGTTATCACACGCACCAACTTCATATAGAAAAAAAATCAAATAAAAAAAAAAGCAAAACACTAAAGTGTGATATGACTAGGACGAAGCCAAAAGGCTTTTATCTGCTCTACTCATTTTGGTCGCATCTATCCAAGGGAAATGAAGTGGATTGAGCTTGATGGTTTTGTATCATATACCCTTACCGAGCGATCTTTCATCAAAATACTCCTTCCAAGATGTAATACACTTTTATTTTATTTAGTCATATTATGTATAAAGTCAGAGAATTAAGGCAGATGATCTAAATAAACTATAGTCGACGCATTTTAAACTGAATCGTCGGGCAATAAATGTCACTGACAGTAGGAATGTGCACGCAATGCAACCCGTTATCGATACTTACCCTAGAAAAGATAAAACGGCCCTTCTCAGGGCCACATTACGATCTATACAGTTTCTCTATGATTACGTGGAAACAAACATTGTATCTTACAAATTAAAAACTTTTATCTTCAGATAGCGAATAATTAGTCCTATTAATACTAGACATAATTTAACATATCGATCGTACCTATCCCGTTATCGATATGCACCTCTACAATTCTTACGCACATCACTACACCTCTCCATAAGACATGTAAGTGCGAGCGAGACAGACAGATAAATATGATTTATGACCCGAAGCCTCAGTTCATAATTCGTCGACTATAATAGGACAATAAACTGGTTTATTATTATTATATTATAACCACAGATATTTTATCTATATCCATTATATTATCCGTTACATTTTAAAATAGTGAAGTATTGTAGACGCAACTTGCCACTGTCACTAACATTGACAGACCACTAGATTAAACAAATTTCGCAAATTGACGTTCTAGCGCCATAGTTGTACAAAATCTTAAACGATGACATAAACCCATATAACATGACGTAACATAAAAACACATTATACAAAAAGCCTAGGGCCTTGTATCATATTATGTTTATTAATATTATCTATTTTAATATATATTTAGTGACTATATTTTATATATTTGTGTTTTTTTTTACCTTTTTTTTAAAGAATGCTAGTGGTACTATTAACAATGATAACATCACGGCTAATCAATCTAATTTAGCTTAAATGCTTCTGCCATATGCCAATAGTCGAATGACGGATCCGAAGTTACGATCTTAAGTTTACGCAGATCGTACCCTAACCCATTAGGCTATTGATGCTTCGTTATATTCGCTTATGTATTTATTATGGATTTTGTGATACTTATTTATTAATATATTTAATTTGCTATTATGTATATTAAGTATATTGTTAATGTTTAGTATTATTTTGTTATTGACACCTACTGCCAATGTTTCTCCATCTCAAGGTTTGAATGCTAAAAGGGATTAAGTCCGCCCGTTGTACCTTTTTTTTATTAGGGTGTTTACAATTGAATATTAAATAAATAAATACAGAAAACGACGCATTCCATCTCAGTCCTCAGGTGTGACAAAGCACATGTATTTTAAACCTACGTGGAGGATACATTTTGGTGTTTACGGACCGCAGTCAAACAGGTGCAGTGTTTGTTATTTTGTCATTATTGTATGTATTAAAAATATTTATTACTTGGCTATTTCATCGCTTTATCGCATCGGAAGGGCGACGACAAGGTTTCGTTTTTTTTTATTTAGACAAAATGTTATATATACGATAATTTGATTTAAAAGGGACCGTTGGACTAGACTTCAATGGAGGCAATTCGAGTAATGAACAGCTGCAAAAACTTCAATCCAAATATTTCTATTTATTATAAATAATTTACTTATTATTGTTGCATCTCCATATTAGTCGAATACTAATTAAATGGCACGGTTGGAAAAAAGTTACGCGTCGTGACAAATTATGCGCAGAATAGACACTAGTACACAGATAAAATATGTGCGTGTGTTGACTATTTTTTTAATTTAAAATTATACAGCTGCCAGTGTTACCATATGTTAAAAAATATGGTCTTATAAATAAGTTTAGAACATTATTTGAAATTGAATAGATGATTCAAAAGTAATAGAGTTTAGCTGAAACTAATTTCTAGAAGTAGCCGCTACGATCACACCGAATTCTACACCGATATTTATATATTTCAAACTAACTTTCGAAATTATATTCTAAATAATATTATGGAAAGGGAATTTAGTTTCTTCTTCGTCGTGTTGGTAAAAAAGCAATTATATTGCATATTATTACCAACGTATTTTTTTTATTATTCATTATATTCAAATATTTGTGAAGGTGGTATTTGGCTGATTACTGACGTATACGATAAAAGTTTGCAACTATTTCGTCTAGTGCATATCTGCTCATTGACGGCGGTATCACCCACAGTAGGCGCTGTAAGCCTTCAAACAGAGTGGGAATGAAAACATAGATTAATTTATACTTTTACATATCCTATCATTATCACAATCATTAGTTGTCCTTAGTTAATAGATGAATGATGATGAATTCGGTAGAGATAATGGTTTAAATATTTTTATAAATTACTTATTACTGTTACCTATTACTGTAGGGAGCAAAGATTTTTCTTCTGAAAATAGAACGAGAAATGATTGGGAATATGGTCTATTGAGTCAAGTGGACTGTACTCGGGTGACGGGGTATTCTATCTTAGTACTCAGGGCTACAAAGCTAAAGTACTATATTTAACAGTGATAGAGCTACGGTGAAGAATGTATAGGTCATATCGACCGGGGCAGGACCACGCTTTCGCAGCGTAAAATAGCAGCATACTGCTGTTACGTCTGGTGTGCGCAGGGATCCAGAGATCTTTATTAATGGTGACGAGGCATTCCATCTCAGTCCTCAAGGGTGACAACATATCTGCATTATGATTCCTTGTGACATCATTCACATCTGCATTATGATGTGAATGATATCATGAGCCGCAGGAATCACTTACAATCAGGTGAACTGTGTGCTCGTTCGTAACTCTCAATGAAATATATGATGGAGGGTGTCATGAACCGTAATAATTACTTACCGTCAGATGATGCATATATTTATTTTTAATATTCACACAAAGTGCGGACTGCGGCCCATGAGATCTACATAAATCAACAAAGATTCAAGATTTTCGCACATGCCTCATACCTGAGTAATGACCTGAGGCAAATACCTTGCCTGTAATTGGGTCCCCAGATCCCCACACTCCTCATATGAAACACAGCTGCATTATGCTGCTATATCACGCTGTAATTCTGTGAGGGCGTGGTCCTTCGCCCTAATAATCTAGAACATATTCATTATTTAATTGCTTACAGGATATATTGCCTATAGCTGCGCTTGCGCAGATATTTGTGTGTTTGCGATTCTAACTTTGTATTCGTCTTTGTATTAATATTTGTATCACTCACAAAGACAGTGGGAAATAAGATCATAGTAAAAATAAAGTAACAAAATGTATTTAAATACGAGTCACTTTTTTCATTCACATGTTAATTGGTTTGAGGGTGACAAACTAGCACACAGTCCACTTGATGGTAAGTGTATGCTATATAGTAAACACATGAATTCTCGATAAGGAGTCACAATGCAGATACGTGGTCACCCATGAGGGTTAAGAGAGAATCCCTTGTCACCAGGATTACGGCTGGCGTTCTGAGAAGATGTTGTTCCCGACCGAGCTTTCTATTCATGCTGCAGCTAGAAACAAACTTTAGCGTAGTTCAAGCACTATTGAAACTGTAAAGATGAGAAATAACACAAACATTTAAACGTTTCACTCGATCTCCGAAGGGTTTTGCAGCGATTTTCAACACGTCGTTACTAATGCCATTAATATCTTCACGCTTGGCTGTCCTTGGCAGTATCAGAATCGCTATACCAGAACATTGATAGTTATTGCGGTCATTGACTCATTTGGCATTCGATTTTTATAATTATACCGTAACATTGTTTTTTGTAATATGTTTATAACGAGGCCTATTTTCTATGCTATATAAAACTTTATAATATGGGAAACGAATTTTGTCCATCTCTTCGTTTAAAACATCTGAGTGATTCAGATAGAATTTTAAAAAGATAGAGCTAAGCCAATGCCTTTTTATGATGTATGTGACCCGATATTGGACATTTACCACGGATTAACTGAAATTACATTTATTACATTAGTTTTTATTGTATTTAGGAAAACAATTCAATCGTCAGCACACAATTCACCTAATGGTAACTGATTCTAGCGGCCGACACCTACATACATCGCTGATAAGGAATCATAATGCATTGGTGCATTGTCACACCTGAGGTGTGAGATGGAATGTCCAAGATGATGAACTTGGGTTCGGTTAAAGCCAAGAGGACTATTCGTAAAAGAAGTCCAAAGGAAATCTACAAGTTATACAGAAAAACTTGCGTACGCCACGCTCTCTAAAAATTTACTAGGCTTATAATAAAAAAAAATTCTTAATTGGCTACCTACGTTTGCAACTGGCTGTATAGAACCATATCCTAAGCTGTTAAAAAGATAATTTACTATCAAAGATCTAAATCTAAAGTTGATAGTTAAACTTTTTGTTCATATTTTTATTGAAGGAAAATAAACAATAGTATAGTTGTAATGTGATCAACCACTTCCTTCTCTTTTTTCAATTTCGACTTCGTAAGTTTTATTGCTAGCGCATATAGAAATATTACCTCTTTCTTTCTACACTTAAATCTAAGGCGAAGAGTGGATTTATGTACTCGCATGCATGTGGTCTGTTTGAGCGGGAAAAGTCAAAAAGGCAAATGAAAAATTCCGGAATATTCCTCGTTTCCTTAAGATAAAAGCGTACGCTAGTCAATTATAGCTAGTTTTTCTATATCGATAACGATGGTATATTTAAATTCAGTGCACGCCGCACCTAACGGGCCCACGGACCGTAACGTTCGGCCCATACCTACGGTGAAAATTGCAGAAAATTAATTCATTAATACAACTGCTATGGTGGTATGAGTCGCGCATTCAGCCGCAGTGTGCAATGGCCTTTAACTGTCTTTATTATTAGGAAATGCGATCCGTGGGTTTTATTCGCTTTCCCATCTTTTTATAGAAACCTCTTTCCTCGTTAAGTTTAATCTCGGTCATCTCTTAATTGCCTTTTGTTTATATCTATTTCGTCAGACCGTATTAGCACAGTGTATAAACGTTCGCTTTTAATACACCGTACGTGAGTAAATCGAGTTCGATCCCCGCTTCTGGCACCATCTAAATTGTTAATTGATCATTTACCATGTAATAGAAATTAAGGGAAACATGCAGTCTAAGACATAATGCCACCACCATCTCTAGTGAGGAGGCTTATTTCCGGCAGTGGGATTTTTATATATGTACCGTTACTTTAATTTACTTTGATTTCGTCTCGAGAGAGAACCTAGTTGTTTTTCCAAAGCTGTGGGAAGCTGTAAAAATATTATGCAATTCAGAATATATTTGCAGAAAGAGATCTTCAATTTAATTTTTGTTTTGATGATAGAGCGAAGTTAGTTACTAAAACCAAAAATATTTGTATTTTTGATTGAAAAAAATACTTTTATTCTCCACGACTAAGTGAAGTCGTAAGTTACATTGTATTTGTATGATATATATATTTCTGAACTTCTTATCTGAACACATCAATTGGTTTATCAGTTGATGTCATCTGGTTATTTTTTTAAATATAATTGAGAGTTACAAACAAGCACAGAGTTTACGGATGGTAAGTGACCAGCGGCCCATGTCATCTACATTCATCGTTGACAAGGAATCATAATGCAGATGCGTTGTCACCTTTGAGGACTGAGCAGGAATTCCTCGTTACCAGTTACAAAGGTCTCCCGATCTCTATACTCACCAGACGAAACATAGCAACATTATGCTGTTATTTTACGCTGGTATTCTGTGAGGGCGTGGTCCTACCCCGTTCGAGCTGCGGTGTAGCTCTACCACTATATATCGTTTACCAGAAGATATCGTTGTGGTCGAAATCGACCGGTAGGACATCGGCATCGTAGGCATTTAACTATAAGGTAGTCTGTAATTACCGTCGATACTACAGGAAAGAAAAAACGAAACGGAAAAATAGTACTAGGTGGCGTACTTTGTAGTTACAAATTGTCAATGCAATAGTACGGTGGTCGTTTTACTCGGAGGCATAACTGCACCAGCCACCCTCGTAGTCCCGTTAAATGTTAGGTTTATGGTAATCTTAGCTAGCGGTTCGCGGTAAAGTGGTCAGCTCTGAAAACCTGTTAATACTTCTTCGTAAGTCGTTATGGTATTTGCGATACCGCCATGTCACAGGCCGGTACTCTCCAGTCCATACAGATAGAAGCGTCGCTGGAGTTTCTTGCGCCACTTCTTCTCCAGCGCCCACGCATTCCGAAGTGGTGGTACAGGTAGTTAATAATAATAGCGATATTAATTTAGATAATCCTCTATCTAAAGCAACTGACCTAGCCGAGGTTCGGCCCGTCAGACACTCTCTCACAGCCAGACGCTCTAGCGAAACAAGGTAACGGTCCAAGCCGAGGCTACCTTTCGGGCGCCCTTGTGCTGGTTACCCATATATAGAGGTCTTGACTGAGTGCCATAAGCTCTCGGTCACCTCTCAACCCGGTGAAGCTGTAAAAGCCCTCGGGCTAACAGCGGACATCAGCCAGAAAACGATCGTTATTTTATAGCGTTATACGTTATGGGGGATGCACGCAATAAGATTGTAAACGTTGGCCGTAGTCTGTAGAATTTTATTGATTTTATTTTGCGAAAATATTTACGGTCTTCTAAACACACAGCAGATTGATCACCATCATGTTGTAAAGTATGTATTATATATGTAATAATATATTTATTTATTCTATTATATTTTATAAAGTATATTAATTTATGTATCCTATATATTTATTGTATTCATATATGTATTTTTTTAAGTAATTTAGTATATTATTAAATATATATTATGTTTTTTAGAGTAACTGTTATTTTTCCCATTTTTATATTATATGTGCACCTACCCTAGCTTCTCAATACCACCCTCAGGTCGACTGGTAGAAAATACTTTTAGCATTTTGTCCGGCTTGATTAAAAATCATCAAAAAAAAGCAAATGAATAATACAAAACACGGACATAAAAGAAAACTTCGGAAAGTTTCCATTGTTCTCGAACCAGTAAACACGTCCAATTGTAACAGCACGACAATTTGTATTTCCAAGTTTTCTTCGTGGTTCGATTCGTATACACGAAAAAAAAAACTATAATTAACAATGTTTCAAGTAGAAAGCTTGGTTCCGCTGTAGAGAAGTCGTGTTTATGCTAATCAGGACCGCAGAACATGAAAGGATTAATTTTCCTCACGTAGCATGTCATCCATTGACAGAGACACAACTTTTATTTGTGTCCAGTGCTGTGCGTTTTCTTTTTTTTTTTTTAATTTTGTGGCAATAAATCTCTTATGCCGCAGTGCGACGTAAAAACGAATAAATCAATGTTTTCAAACGCATTTGTCCAATGTGTTCTAGCAGACTTTAAAAAAAAAGAAACCAATTGGCGTTAATGTAACCTGATATAGAATACGGTAAACAATTAGACACACTCGTTGCAATAGCTTGGGGCTAAGTCACAAGTACCTTTTTTATTTAAAAGCAAAAAACAAATATATAACCTTTTTCACGAGTAAAACAATAGTAGATAGACAGGTAGGGAGAAGCGTTTTAAAAAGTCCTCTTTACTGTCAAGAAAGACGCAAAAATAATTTCTTTCATAAAGATAGATCAAAGGCATTATATTTATTTATATGAAAGATTGAGGTGAAATAATAATAATTATCAAAAAAATAAATATGACAATGTGGTTTTTTCATAATAATTTTGTCAGCTACATTTTGTCCTGTTCTTTACACTTAAATTTTCATTACAGTTTTATAACTAATTTTATACTTGGCAAAGAAGAACTTTTTATTATATTGTTTAATTTATTAAATATAAGTACTTACGCAAAGAAGTAATTCATGAATATTTTTATAAAGCACACTTACGGAAATAGAAGTAGACCATAAATATTTTTGTAAAGCACACTTTGTAAATAAAAGTAGACCGCAAATATTTTGGTAAAGCACACTTCGTAAATAAAAGTAGACCGTGAATATTTTTAAAAAGCACTCTTACGGAAATAGAAAAAGATCTTGAATATTTTTGTAAGGCACACTTCGTAAATAAAAGTAGACCGTGAATATTTTTGTAAAGCACACTTCGTAAATAAAAGTAGACCGTGAATATTGTGGTAAAGCACACTCCGTAAATAAAAGTAGACCGTGCATATTTTGGTAAAGCACACTTCGTAAATAAAAGTAGACCGTTAATATTTTGGTAAAGCATACTTCGTAAATAAAAGTAGAACGTGAATATTTTTGTAATAGCATACTTACTGAATTTAAAGTAGACCGTAAATATATTTATAATATACACTTACGAAAATAGAAATTGACCGTAAGTATTTTTGTAAAGAATGCTTACTGAAATAAAAATAGACTAAATAGTTTTTCAAAGCATACTTCATAAAATAGAAATAGATTGTTGTGTGAAGCATACTTTATGAAATAGAAGAACGTACCGTACTGTCTAAATTGTACTTAATGAAATAGAAATAGATACCTAGTATATATTTATGATGTTTTTGTTCAATGACATTGACTGATTATCGCGGCAGTCTTCCCATGGAAAGAAAAACAAAAGATAATCTACTGATTTCCCATTAATACTAGTGTACTTACTCTTTTATTAACATCCACAAAATAATCGCGATCTGCCATTCTTAACAATTTCTTTGCACTGCTTTCTAATTTCGGTCTTCAGGATTATCGGTTGTCTAATAGAATATGAGCTTTGTTTTGTTTTCCACTCAGTTTATTTTCAATCGCAATTACGAGATCACTTACACCGTTAGACCAGGGAATGGTGTAATACACATTAATCATACCAAACTAAATTGTTTGGCGGCGATCATGAACTTCAATTTAATATGGTACAAGTGGTACGTTGGTATAGAGCTTAGTTTAGCTTGCGTTGGGCTTTGTTTTAAGGCGAAGCGCACACTGACACGAAGAGATTGACATTTAAACGTTTAAGTGGAAGTGAAAGGCTGAGAAGGCGATATTTTTGATTAAAATTGGAAAATAATTGCGTCTCCCACGAGGTTGCGACGGTTCACGTAATGGTGCCGGGGTTTTTCGGTTCTAGTCGTTTAGTTCTCGGTCGGCCTAAACAGGTTATTTCCGGTTATTTTCTTTGGTATTAGCGTGATTCTAAATGTACTTATTTCTTTTTGATTTATTTAAACATCATTCTAAGGTTACGATGTTTTTATGTTGAACTGTGTTTGCTTGTTGCAGTAACTTTTTATTGTTATTGTTTCCTTAAGACAAATCCATATGAAAGGCACGCTCATATAGCGGAGTAATATGTATAATCTGTAATCGTCGTATATGCATCGGCCCTAATGACGGGTAAATACCGTGCAGCTAATATTCATAATTGCCATATATGCCACGCTTGCCACGCGGATTAGTAACCGCAATACAGTGTCAACTCACATCTATTCACGTCTTTATAAAACTTTTTTCTTTACTGCCGATCTCTTTTTTTATATGCAACAATGAAATTATTCAATATTACAGTAATAAAGAAATCTCTCCTGCAAACTTTTTACCCTTGCCTAATGTCGAGAACGATGTTCGTCTGATGGAAGAAAATTATTAAAAAATTCTCATACATTGACCAGAGCCTTCACTGAAGATTGAGAGAAAATCTTCCAAAAAAATGTATCTAAGTTATTGTTAAATATAGTCAACGTAAACACATACTTCACATCTATGCCACACCCAGAAACAAACTGCAGCGTATCTTTATCACATTTAACAGCTCACAAAGTACACAGTTTCTAGGTATCATCCGTCAGAGACAGGTAGTATTTACAGCCAGTGAATTTTATTCCATGGCAGTCCATCAAACATAAAAATAGACTAAGCCCCATCTTTATATTTCACAAAAAACAATACTACCTCAGAATTAATACTGGCTCATACTTTATAATTAGGCTTGAAAAGTAATTTCTAATTATTTTAACAAAGAATTAATATACGTAAATATCCACTGTCTTTTATTGTTACTTTCAAATTCATTACGCGCATCGTTAGGAGTGACATAATTATATAAACATTAAATAATAACAAGTTCAAGTCACCAAGCCATTACGCGTGCATTAAATGTGTTTGTCAAATTACAAAAATTTACCGCCAATTTCAATTGCACTTCTGACATTTAAGGCAAAAGCGCGCGGAACATCTGCCTATAATCAGTTAAATTAAAATTATCTTTGCATTATATGTACCGCGGGTGGCCGCGCATATGTCCACAGATAAATGTTAAGTCGTTAATTTGATTAGAAAAAAAATTAAACAAAATTAGCTCGTTTAAGTATCCTTATATATATGGCCAATTATTTTTCGAAAACGAAAATATTCACACTTCATTTTGCCCGCGCAAATTAGGCGGTTCTGTACAGAATTGGAAATAATGAGATCAAACGGGTTTTGTGCAAAAAATTGTAGTGCAATTTACCTGAGGTGTTTGTCAGTAATGACGTGACGGAGCTAGTTTAAAAAGGTTGCATGGAAAAAGTTCTTTTATGACTGTTGGTATATTCCTATAGTAATAAATTGTGATTACACATTACTGTAACAAGCTCTGAATGATTGACACCTGTTAGCAATTTTTTTTAATTAGTGCTATTTTAATGTGTTTATTTATTTTAAAAAAGTCTTACCCAAACTACATTCTTCAAATATAGCTGTCCTCTTCTATATAGTCTCAATTACAGTTCGAATAAAAATATTTATAAACATAATTTTTATGGGGCGGCTTAAAGAAACATTTCGAAAACCTTCATTAACCAAATATATCAAAGGGTTGACGCAAATCTGCACAGAATTTCGGAGAAATCTATGTATAAACGTAAAATAACTGTAAACACATCAAATTAAGAACCTACCCATTCCTTGAAGTCGGTTTATATATTATACATTCATAATAACCTCTCGTGTTCTTCTTATATTTTATTTACCTAAGTGTTGTGTGTGATACATATTTTTAAGCCCACGCCCTCACAGAATACTAGCGTGAAATAGCAGCATAATGCTGCTGCGTTTCGACTGGTGAGTGTAGGGATCCAGAGACCTTTATTACTGGTGACGAGGCATTCCATCTCAGTCCTCGAGGGTGACAACGCATCTGCATTATGATTCCTTGTCAAGGTTGAATGTTATAAAAAAAATTCCTAGAAAAAGGTCTCTTATTACATTTAATTATTGTTTAATACGATTGGAAGTTCCCCATTAAAACAAGAGATACAATGAACAGAACATATTTGTTGTGTCCGATTAAAAGTTTTACAAATTTGTACAGACGTAAGTTTTTCATAATTGACTCTTATTATACCGCATCAAACAAATGTTTCGGAATTTGTTCCACGAAATCTATACGTACGGTCCGCAGCGGAATTATCCTATGCTTTTTTTTAAATTAAAGCGCTAATAGCCGCCATTATTCGTTATTATTTTCAAACGCTATTTCGCTTTGTTTCGAATGCGGTCGCATATTTTGTTGTGTCAGTATTTAGGGTTGTTAAGAAATAAACGAATGTTGTAATTATACCTAATTATGCAAACAGTACATTTTCAATGTAACAAAAATTCTGCAATAAAATTTTGTTTTATATATTTATTACTCTATATTGCATTAACTTTAACAAAATTAAAAGTTCACAAAGGGCGGACTTAATATCAAAAGCATTTTTTACCAGTCGACCAAAAAATGCAATGAACTAATTAAAAAATGAAAGGACTAAGAACAGCTATAAATAATAATATATATATAGATAAAATATAGTAATACATGTATAAATACTTAAATAAATACTATAATTTTATACGTTAATATCCCCTACCTCCTTCTTCTTCTTGAGGTCCCATCTCCTACCGGAGGTCGGCTCTCATTAAGGCTTTCTGGATTTTGGAGATAAATGCAAGGGAGAAGGATTTTGTGCTCAGGTTAAACTATGCCCGGAGATTCTTAAGCCTCAAAGTACGCCGCCTTCCGGACGGTATTTTTCCTTAGATCTTTCTTTGCATAATTAGTTGGAGCAGATCGTATTTTACTACTCCAGTTAGAACCAAGTCTGACAATATTCCAGTTTGTTGCTATACGAAAGTAACGTTATCCTATTCATATGGTTCATGCTGGTATTGTGTGAACTAGAAACTAGGTTTCTGTTTTTATTTTATTACGTAACATTGCGAGTAACAAACTCACACACAGTTCATCTGATGGAAAGTGATTCCTGCATCCCACACGACATCTACATTCATCCTTGACAAGGAATCATTATGCAGATATGTTTTCACCTGAGGACTGAGGTGGAATGCCTCGTCACCAGTAATAAAGGAGATGATTATATCCTCATGGTATATTTCAACAACGTCGATATGATTTAGAACAGTGCAGAATATTTTATAGTGCAATTGTAAATATTGTGCAATCATTGGTGCAAATAGATAGGCCGTCCCCTTCCCTATTCCAATGTGATGCATGTGTTATAAGATATTTGGGAGATGGCTCAAATGCAGCGTTAGGGACACCGTACATATATACAATACTCCCAGACCCGAAAGGCAATAATTTGTGTCCACGAATATTGTTCCTCGGATGCGAATCGAACCCAGGACCTCCGATGCTGCAGTCCGGCAGACTAACTGCTACGCCATGTGACCGTCCGGTAACTGGCGTGTTAAATATGGCATTACATTTCCTGCACCACGGGTCTCCTACAAAAAATATAAGCTCCCTAAGAATATTAAATAAAAATAAATAATGCCTTTATAAGGTTCGACCCGCTATGATAACTTTAAACAAACCAATTAAGTCAAACTTATACATAAATAAATTCAAACTTGTGTCTACTTTGCTTGCAACATTCTACCTGAAAGAGTTACCAGTTATTGACCGTATATAGTCCGTCCACACACTTACGCCAATTAAAGGGAAAATTAAAATTTATAATTTTTCAATTGTATATATTACCATTATAAAAAATATGATGCACCAAGTTTTTTGCTGACTGTACTCTCATATTAAGCCCACTTCACCCGCACCGCGGGCAACGTTTAAATGACTTATCATTACGTAATTACTATCATTGTGTACGCACACTCGTTCACATATGCACACACGTAGTGACCGACAAGCAAACACATACGGAGTAACAACTGTCAGTCGACATTAAAAACTCTTCCCGATAACTTCGAACTTAGATGTTTTAACATAATATTAGACTAAAATTAATAATTTTATCCCTTTTTTTATATAACAAAAAATCTAGTTCTAATATTTTATTCGACATAAAGTAGGATATTTAATTTACGTGACACACATACGAATGAGTCATGGGAATTTCTATTTTTTTGGATTAGGGTTGCCAAATTTACATAGCTTGATACGATGTGATTACCGGAGCTTAGAGAAACCCTCATCTATCCTGGTTCAATATGCAGTTTCAATGTCACCCGACACGGACCGGGATTGGAATGGCTGCCTCGTTATCGGCTAATTAGCTCATCGACACTGGCATTGGTATTCCATGAAGTCCTGGTAATTTCGCGATCGAGCAGATCAATTCGTGTTGTAGATAGTTTTCAGCTGCAGCGTGCTTTTAGCATAGTGTCTACTGTTGGTTATATGTATCTTCCAATAAGCGCAGATATAGGTATAATCTATAGTTAGGCTGTGTAAATCTAGTACTAGGATACTATATGTCGTCTTCTAGATGAAAGCTATAAAGGATATTTTAAGAATTTACAATTCATTCCCACCATCTTACCAATTGGCAAGCCACCACTATTCGCTTCATACGTAGTTTTTACTTATATTTCAAAGACTTATGGACCTTCATGTAGAGAGCGTACACCTTTCTCAAAGACCCACTTTTTTTCTTTTCTTACATTGAAAGTAATAAGCCAGCACACAGTTCACCTGATGGTAAGTGATTCCTGCGGTCCATGACATCTACATTCATCCTTGACAAGGAATCATAATGCAGATGCGTTGTCACCCTTGAGGACTGAGATGTAATGCCTCGTCGCCAGTAATAAAGGTCTGTAGTCCTGCCCCGGTCGAATTGACCCATTCATTCCGCAGCTAGAAACAAACTGCATCGTGTCTCTACCACTGGACACTACTACTATCTCCTAGGACAAGCATTTAAGCTTAGTTGGAGTGGTTAACGGAAATGCTAGTAATCATAGCACTGGCAGAATTCTTTTTTTTTTAAACAGATTTTCGGAGTAATAGAGCCTTGCTGCTTTCTTGAGATGGGACTTTCGGTTAAGGACCTTCACAGAATTCCAGCGAGAAATAGTGGCACAACGCAGCTGTGTTACAGAGTATATACGGCTCGGTTCTTCCAACTCAGGCAAGGCATGCCATCTCGGTTCTTAGGGATCACAATACATGTGTTACTTGAATCTTTGTTGAGAATGAATGTAGATGTTATGGACCGCAGTCTTCCCTTAGAGATCAGGTTAACCGTGAGCTCATTTGTGCTCAATATTATGAAAAAAACGTATCAATCATTTTCCTCTTTACTTTTTATTTAGTATTAAAAGGTCATAACATCCGCAACCTACGAGAGTCATATCTAAAACAAAATAAACAATTAGATTATCACATACTAAAATAATCGTAGCGAGTATCCTGAGCGGAATAAAATTGAAAGTAATTTAAAAAAGCTAACTCGTTTTATTGCCCGCCTGAATCACTGGATTCTGGGAACGTGCCGGCTCGTTTGTCCAATGTAACTGATTCGACGGAATTGTTTGAACTGTCAGTGGTATACAGGGCTGGACTGACGTTGCCGAAAAATCAGACAATTCCAGGCATATTCGTTTTTACAGAATAATAGCATTCCTATTATACTAATATTCTGGTTAACCACTCCAACTCAGCTTAAAATACTTCTTCTAGGACCCTAATAGTTGAATGGTGGATTCAAAACAACGACCTTATTATTGCAGACATCACCCTTACGCTAACCATTATGCTATTGACGAATAGCCTGCGACATCCCAGCCCTATACTATTCTAAAAATAAAGTCCGTGAACTCATTTAAATTTTTAAAAACTTATATCGACATTTAAATGAGATACCTGAATCATTGAACCCTAATAAATAGTTTTGATATTTTTGTCAGTTTGTATGTTTATTTACCTTAACTTGTTTAGTTTTTATAAACGATATAAGATTACGTTTCAACATTTAGTAAGTATATATATAGTAAATATATATATTATAGTAAGTATATATATAGTAAATATATATATTATAGTAAGTATATATATATATATATACTGGCGATGAGTCTAAAATAAAATTGTCATGTCAAATGCCGGCATCGGGAATACAATTCTGTTTGATCGCGAATTAAAAGCGAGCGCTCAGAATCTTTTCCCAACACTTTAGAATCACATCTGTTGTAAGTTCTTCACAAAACCTTAACACTAAGTGGGATCTTCCAGCATATAACCTGAGAACTTAAATGTCAAGCATTCGTCTCAACTTTCTGACTGCAACCGACAGCAGATGTAGATTAGCATTAGGGGAGAACGTATACGTACATAACGATCCTTAAGTCCGCCTTTTGTGCAATATGTATTTTTCCTTGAGCAAATAAAATATAAATAAATAAATAAAAGTATTATTTAAAAATGTATTTATTACACTGTTGTATAGGTACTCTTATTAATACGTAATTCCATACGAGGGCAAATATTAATCATTATGGTATGGGGTCGGACAGGAAAAGGACCACACGTACAGAATACCAACGTAAATAGAAGCTGCTGTGTTTCGGCAGGTGAGAGTCGAGATCCGGGGACCATTATTGGAGACGTATGACGTGACGTATTCTTATCTTACTCCGCAAGGGTCACAGTGCATCTCGATTATGATTCATTGTCGAGGATGAATGTGGATATCATATGTCGGAATGATTATTTACTATCAGGTGAACTGTGTGTGAACCTTCTATACAATAAATATAACATGTATTCTTAAATTTTTAAAACTTATATCGACATTTAAATGAGATACCTGAATCATTGAACCCTAATAAATAGTTTTGATATTTTTGTCAGTTTGTATGTTTATTTACCTTAACTTGTTTAGTTTTTATAAACGATATAAGATTACGTTTCAACATTTAGTAAGTATATATATAGTAAATATATATATTATAGTAAGTATATATATATATATATATACTGGCGATGAGTCTAAAATAAAATTGTCATGTCAAATGCCGGCATCGGGAATACAATTCTGTTTGATCGCGAATTAAAAGCGAGCGCTCAGAATCTTTTCCCAACACTTTAGAATCACATCTGTTGTAAGTTCTTCACAAAACCTTAACACTAAGTGGGATCTTCCATCATATAACCTGAGAACTTAAATGTCAAGCATTCGTCTCAACTTTCTGACTGCAACCGACAGCAGATGTAGATTAGCATTAGGGGAGAACGTATACGTACATAACGATCCTTAAGTCCGCCTTTTGTGCAATATGTATTTTTCCTTGAGCAAATAAAATATAAATAAATAAATAAAAGTATTATTTAAAAATGTATTTATTACACTGTTGTATAGGTACTCTTATTAATACGTAATTCCATACGAGGGCAAATATTAATCATTATGGTATGGGGTCGGACAGGAAAAGGACCACACGTACAGAATACCAACGTAAATAGAAGCTGCTGTGTTTCGGCAGGTGAGAGTCGAGATCCGGGGACCATTATTGGAGACGTATGACGTGACGTATTCTTATCTTACTCCGCAAGGGTCACAGTGCATCTCGATTATGATTCATTGTCGAGGATGAATGTGGATATCATATGTCGGAATGATTATTTACTATCAGGTGAACTGTGTGTGAACCTTCTATACAATAAATATAACATGTATTCTTTGAAATTTTAAATGTCTGGAGCGATTCCTGTCCAAGTGCGGCCCTGCATATATCCTCTAGTTTTATTGCCGTTACAAATCTTGAAAATATTTTGTTTTCTCCATATGTCGATTAGTTTAACATTTTACGACTAGTATATTAACGCCTGCTATCCCTCACTGGTAATTGGCTGATTTATTCGAGTATACTTGCGGTGTTTCTCTCCCCATTTCACCCCGTCTTGGGAAGAATATTATTAAATGGTAAATTGGATCGGTCGTTTGTAAATGGAATTTAAATATCTTATGATGTAGTGGGCTTTATTTTAATTTCCTTGAAGTTTCGTAATGAAATTTAACATGTATAAAACATCGGTACAGATACGCTGCCGTTTCTAGTTGCAGAATGAATGGATTAGCTCGACTTGGGTAGGAACACGCCCTCTAAGTATGTCAGCATAAAATAGCATACCATTATGTTGCTGTGTTTCGTCTGGTGAGTGTAGGGATCCGGAGAGGATTGCCTTCACAACATACAAGCTACTATTGTTAAAGTAAAATATCAGCCTTTATTATAAATTCGACCTCTGTGATTACTTCCTACCTAGAGATTCCAATTACTCTTAGACGTGTAGACCCTCAACGTTTTCCTTCCCTGTCGAGTACTTGATAAATTACTACATATAAAACTGCGACAAGCAACGGGAGATCGAACTCGGTTTGCTCGCGTATCGTAAATTAAAACGCAAGATTAAACACTGAGCTATCACGACTGCTATATAGAGGTCTCGACTAAGCGCCATAAGCGCTCGGTCACCTCTCAACCCGGTGAAACTGTAAAAGCCCTCGGGCTAACAGCGGCCATCAGGACGAAAAAATAAAATTATACCATTATATTAATGCACTTCTTAGAACATAAATATTTTGAATGCTTTGATAACAATCACCATCATCATCAATATCATCACCACGGCGTGTCCGTATTTTTCCGTCTGGTGGCCACCCGAGGGCTTTACACTTTCACCTAGTTGAGAGGTGACCTCTATGAGGTGGTCAGTCGAGACCTCTATTAGTGGGTAGTCTGTCCATAATGCATCGTTGAACATAGGACGTTATCGAGAGTAACAAACTCATACACAGTTCACCTGATGGCAAGTGGTAGCTGCGGCCCGCGACATCTACCTACACTCATCCTTGACAAAGAATCATAATGCAGATGCGTTGTCACCCTTGAGGACTGAGATGGAATGCCTCGTCACCCGTAATAAAGGTCTCTGGATCCATTCACGCTGTAAGTTCTGCACGAAACCTTAACACTGAAATCTTCCAACTTGTAAACTGAGAGAACTTAAATGTCAAGCGTTCGTCTTAACTTCCAGAGGAACTGCAACCGTTGTTCAAAGACAGATATAGTACATAACGATTATAATCTGTCTAAACAAGCAAATCATAAAAGTACCAAAGGCCGGGGGAAAACGTATATTAGCCTTATGTCCGCCTTTTGTGCAAAGTGTGTTTTTTCTTGTGCAAATAATATATAAATAAAAAAATAAAAGTATTATTTAAAAATATATTTATTACACTGTCGTATAGATGTGCTCTTATTAATACGTAATTGAAAACGAGGGCAAATATTAATCATTATGGTATGGGGTCGGACAGGAAAAGGACCACACGTACAGAATACCAACGTAAATAGAAGCTGCTGTGTTTCGGCAGGTGAGAGTCGAGATCCGGGGACCATTATTGGAGACGTATGACGTGACGTATTCTTATCTTACTCCGCAAGGGTCACAGTGCATCTCGATTATGATTCATTGTCGAGGATGAATGTGGATATCATATGTCGGAATGATTATTTACTATCAGGTGAACTGTGTGTGAACCTTCTATACAATAAATATAACATGTATTCTTTGAAATTTTTAAATGTCTGGAGCGATTCCTGTCCAAGTGCGGCCCTGCATATATCCTCTAGTTTTATTGCCGTTACAAATCTTGAAAATATTTTGTTTTCTCCATATGTCGATTAGTTTAACATTTTACGACTAGTATATTAACGCCTGCTATCCCTCACTGGTAATTGGCTGATTTATTCGAGTATACTTGCGGTGTTTCTCTCCCCATTTCACCCCCGTCTTGGGGAAGAATATTATTAAATGGTAAATTGGATCGGTCGTTTGTAAATGGAATTTAAATATCTTATGATGTAGTGGGCTTTATTTTAATTTCCTTGAAGTTTCGTAATGAAATTTAACATGTATAAAACATCGGTACAGATACGCTGCCGTTTCTAGTTGCAGAATGAATGGATTAGCTCGACTTGGGTAGGAACACGCCCTCTAAGTATGTCAGCATAAAATAGCACACCATTATGTTGCTGTGTTTCGTCTGGTGAGTGTAGGGATCCGGAGAGGATTGCCTTCACAACATACAAGCTACTATTGTTAAAGTAAAATATCAGCCTTTATTATAAATTCGACCTCTGTGATTACTTCCTACCTAGAGATTCCAATTACTCTTAGACGTGTAGACCCTCAACGTTTTCCTTCCCTGTCGAGTACTTGATAAATTACTACATATAAAACTGCGACAAGCAACGGGAGATCGAACTCGGTTTGCTCGCGTATCGTAAATTAAAAACGCAAGATTAAACACTGAGCTATCACGACTGCTATATAGAGGTCTCGACTAAGCGCCATAAGCGCTCGGTCACCTCTCAACCCGGTGAAACTGTAAAAGCCCTCGGGCTAACAGCGGCCATCAGGACGAAAAAAATAAAATTATACCATTATATTAATGCACTTCTTAGAACATAAATATTTTGAATGCTTTGATAACAATCACCATCATCATCAATATCATCACCACGGCGTGTCCGTATTTTTTTTCCGTCTGGTGGCCACCCGAGGGCTTTTACAGTTTCACCTAGTTGAGAGGTGACCTCTATGAGGTGGTCAGTCGAGACCTCTATTAGTGGGTAGTCTGTCCATAATGCATCGTTGAACATAGGACGTTATCGAGAGTAACAAACTCATACACAGTTCACCTGATGGCAAGTGGTAGCTGCGGCCCGCGACATCTACCTACACTAATCCTTGACAAAGAATCATAATGCAGATGCGTTGTCACCCTTGAGGACTGAGATGGAATGCCTCGTCACCCGTAATAAAGGTCTCTGGATCCATTCACGTTGTAAGTTCTGCACGAAACCTTAACACTGAAATCTTCCAACTTGTAAACTGAGAGAACTTAAATGTCAAGCGTTCGTCTCAACTTCCAGAGGAACTGCAACCGTTGTTCAAAGACAGATATAGTACATTACGATTATAATCTGTCTAAACAAGCAAATCATAAAAGTACCAAAGGCTGGGGGAAAACGTATTTTAGCCTTATGTCCGCCTTTTGTGCAAAGTGTGTTTTTTCTTGTGCAAATAATATATAAATAAAAAAATAAAAGTATTATTAAAAATATATTTATTACACTGTCGTATAGATGTGCTCTTATTAATACGTAATTGAAAACGAGGGCAAATATTAATAATTACGTATACTTAAAAGTTAAAAGGATTGTAACTGTATTAGAGCCACACTTACGTTTGTTTGTAGCTATACCATGAATGAGTCAGACCGGGCAAGGACCACGCTCACCAGACGAAACGCAGCAGCGTCGTACTGCTATTTTACGTTGTTATTCGATTAGGTTGTGGTCTTTTCCTGGTCGACTTATTTATGTTGCATTTAGTAGCTAACTGCAAGATGGCTCCACTATTATCAAAATCATTCCTAACATAAGTTAATATGCCACTAACAATAGTAAAAAAAAATGATTTAATTTGTACCTTTTTAGCCTGTATACAATAAGCGTCAGTATTTTATTTTTGTTTTATATTATTTATAGCTTAACCTTAAAAAACCAACTGGAACCAAATATCGGCAAACTCGTTACTCTTCGTATTGGCGCCTTCAGTTAATTTAATTGGATAAGTATTGTACCTGTTATCTCTCCAGTCTTCTTATCTTCGAATAGTTGGACAAGGTGGCAACGGAGTCGAAGTTTTATATTGTTATGATAAATGTACTAATGAGGTTTAAAAAGTGTAACATACAACAAACAAAGAACAAAGTAACAGTTTAATTTTATAAAAAAACGCTTATTAGTGTTGTAATCAAATATTAAGTTAAATTATTTAAGAAAGAAATTATCAAAGTGTTACTAAATCAATTTCTTATAAAATTTCGAATTACGCATATATTTTGTGTTTGATATATATTATTAAATCATATCTTTTTACTTATACTTGGGTATATAATTCCTTATGTCCCCCGTGTCCTTGACATTGCACCTGACCTTTCCTGTAATCATAATGCACGATTATAGTGGAACGAATGAGTGAAAGTACTTAGGGCACTATAAAATATACTGAGCAGTTGGTGTCATCTGGCAATAATCAAAAGAAATCGCCGTGGTCGCAATCGACCAGGATGACATAATGATTATCATAAATTCCTTAAAGTATAACTAATCGTAACTAAAGTAGAATTAATACATATTTCGCACCTGCTAAAGGAGGCGTGTAAAACAAAAGTAGCAACATCATAATCCAGTTCTTTACTGAAAATTATTTCTATCAATAAAAGTTTTATAAGCTATATATATATATATACATATATATATCGTTTTTGTTATGTGTTTGTCGATAATCAATCAATAAATTTGCATAAATGCTTTGTGTTCATAAAAGTTCATAAAATGATTACATAAAAATAACTTGGGAGTACAATCAAGTATGTACATTGTGTTACGGAATTAAGTTTAAAATCTTATACACAATGGGTCCCGAATGAAATAAAAGATGCATGAATTTATATTATATATACTTGTATATATACTTATATATACCTATAAAAAAAACAAAGAATCTATTCGGTGTATGTTTTGTTCTGCGCGAGCTCAGTGCACACGCCGCGGCGGGGGTTTGACGTACGGTGAAGGAATTCAGCGATAAGGGAGCTTCGCTCTGTTGTTTCGTTCCAATATACCAGCTACCGCAGGTGAAAAATGCCAAGAGTAAGACTGTCTTAGAGGTTCTCCTTAAACGTTTGATTGCCAAGGCATTCTTGTTAGGGGAGTACAGTCTGCAAAAAAATACTATATTTAATGAGTGTATATTTAATAAATAATAAATTCATCAGCGGTAGAGACACGCTACAGTTTGTTTCTGGCTGCAGAAATGATGGGTCTGCTCAACCTGGGCACACCCTGACACAAAACTATAATGCTGCTGTGGTTTGTCAGGTAGGTGTAAGGATCCGGAAACATCGCCGATAATGAAGAATTCCTTCCAATCCTTTTCGTAACTCCTCCTAATTCCTTCTGTCTTCTGGGATGACAACATAAGGCGTTATATAAGTATATATAATTTGAGTATCATGGACCGTAGAGATCTCAGAACTGCGTGCTGAAGCTTTAAAAGGTTTAAAAAATATTATTAACATATTATTAGATAGATTGCATCTAGAAGACTACCGTTACAGATATTACCTAATGTTATACTTGCAGTCAAAAAAATATTACTGTCATTCCGGTTAACCACTCCAACTATGCTTAAAATGCTTATTCTAGGAGACGGTTCACTGGACTGTCGAATGGCAGATTTCCAACATAAATTTCGCAGACCGTACCCTTAACTCATAGGCTATTTAATATACATAGACATTTCAATACTGTTGCCAAATTAACTATGGATGGATTATAGTTGACATTTCATCTTGAAATGGCGTCGTAGTTCTGTTAAAAAAAGTTTCTGTATGTAAATATATCATCTATTAGTTTCAAGATAAAGGGCGTAGTAGGATTTAGAATTGCATATAATCAATTTATTTATTTTTAGGCCAGAAACAAAGTATGTATATTGAGAACATGTATATGAACATATATATTATATTCAAAAGAGTTTCTTACAATTAGCAAGAAACCTTCTTTTAACGCAATTAAAAAAATCTAAATAAACAAATATATATATATATATATATATATATATATATATATATATATATATATATATATATATATATATATAATATAAATAATAAGACTAATTATAAATACACTCAAGGATTATTATGTTAACATTTAAGATTTTTGTTTTTTTCTTCAATACGTTGTGAGATAAATATTAGAAACATATTCAAATAAAGTTGAGAGCCCCTACATTTTTATTCGGTTTAACTATATTTCAAGCTGTATGAATCTAACAAAGGTATGGCCGACTAATTAAACAAACTAGCTGAACATTATCAATACTTAAAAATATTTTGTATTGCATTTGTATTAGCATTTCCTTTACCAGCAATAATAGCCCGACTTCGCTTTAGTGTTGAAGAGATTAATATGCTGCAATTTGATATTGGAATTTGCTGCCATGTTGTACGGGGCCAATCTAAGACTGTTACTGGTTGGCACCGAAGAAAGACTATAACACTGTTGCTGCGTCTCGTTGGAAAGTTCAAACTACAGCCCAACTTTCCTCTGCATAATAAGACTATAATAAGTAATACCATGTCCGGAAAAACAGCCCTAAACTTTGACATTTCCTCATCCATGTTTGACTATTTTCTTCGTATTGTTTTCCGTCAGAATTAATAATTTTTATTTTTATTTCGTGTAAAAATAATACATTTTTCATTTCGTTTGCCTCACATAATCGCCTTCAAATTGTACTTGCTGACACCTCTCGACTCTCCAGCATCAAACACATCCAATCGAATAAGCTCTGATGTTTTGAACGGTTCTCTTTTGGCTAGTAATATCATTCTTAAGTCTTCACGTGGGGTTGTTTTCCTATGTCTCGGTTTTCTAAAAACATTTCCTGTAGTGTTCAACTTCTCAATATGCTTGATGGCATTAATTATCACATCTTTAGGGCATTGCAAGTAATTCGCAATTTTCGGAATGATCTTTCTTGTAGAGGAATCACAACTCTTGTTTTTTCACATGTTAGCTCGTTGAAAATGATCAAAATGATATTAATATTGAGATAACGATATGGTAGTTTTTGCTTTAGGCGCGTTTCTTGAAAATGCCCGGGAAAATGAAAATAAAGGGTTTTGTTTTATTTATTAATTTTATTAATTAAGATATGAAACATTAAACTCTCTTTAATTAGGTGGCCAGCAGCAAGCTATTAAAAAGTTTGTAATTTATTAAAAAACAAATAGGGTCTCAACTATTGCTTAATATATGTCTTTATTTTCTTCATTTTAATAATATGCCGTTAATGTAATGATTAATAGTAATTAAAGTAGAATTAATACTTATCTTCACTATTGATAATACTATCAATAAAGTTGTATATATATATATTTTATATAATAATAGGTCAACAAAGTGTTTTTATTAAAGCAACAAACAAAAATTTTTTGGTTTATTACAATCAAAATTCAATTTTATTAGGTTTTAAAAATATATTTAGCACTTTTCAACCTGACTGTACTAACCGCGCATTCGCAGTCCCCGTACGTCGCTTATAGCGGTCCAATACGATTTGACGTAAAGATGTTAAATGTTTAATGATATGGAAAACACTTTGGTTTAGTAACCCTATACTGTCGACCGTACCTGACCGTGCCTTCTTGGAAATTCATTTTTAAAACGTACCCCGTAAGCTTCTATATCCTTTGACTGATGTGTCAAAGATATTGTTATAGTAATTACAACTTTAATGTGTTTACGTTAAGGGATAATGTTGTTGGAACTCGCGTTGATATTTAAACAAGACGAGTATGCCACTGTTTAGTGTCGGCTTACGTATGAGTTGAGTTTCGATGTCCGAAATTCGTTTTTCGGTTGAACGGCTCGTAACATTCGGGGAACACGTTGTGCTAAATGTCAAAATATAAGCTAAAAAAAATACGCATAGATATTTGATTTATATGTCTCAAACAAAAACGTATGATAACCAAAGTCATGGTGACCTTACAGCTACAGGAACTTAATTTTTATTGTAACCGACCAATGCTTTATTACAATCCCAACTGATAGTATGTGGTATGGTAAACGTACGAGCTAAGTAAAAGTCTTTGATATATGAAGGGTGCACACGGTTCACCCGAATGTGAATGTGGGTACCTTCAGGTGAACTGTGTGCTCGATTGTCACCAATCAATACAATAAAATAACAATATCAAAATCCATACTTAACAAAGATTTATTAGCACGTTGTAATTCTTCAGGGTTTGATATGTCCTGTTACCTCTAATTGGGTCCCCGGTTACCTACGCTCGTATATGTCATATATTATATATTATGTTTATGTTGTTTTCACATACATCTGTTATTGCACGATGATATATGTCTCAATTATCAATGCGCATGCGCAGTGGGGGGCTGGATGCGATTTAGAGGCACCTTAGCGACCGACATTTATATGATATTGGCCGTAAATTATTTTGGCGATACTTACCATTGATTGTGTTTATTTGCTTGTTTTAAATACTGTTAGATTTAACAGTGCGGTTCGAAATTTATCTTTTATTTATTTATCTCCCCAATCAAAGAGGATATTTGTTGGATTTCATGTCTGGAAAAAGTTAATGAATAAGCCGATGATGTGACGCTGAGGTGAAAATTTCGTACAAGGAACCGCAGTATAGATAGATGCATCACCAGATTGAGCGACAGACTGTAAGTTTTTGTGAAGATAGCAAAGGACTGTACTCCAAAGGATATATGCCTCATCCATATACCAGCTGCAGTATATATACTACCTCCTTTCGTATTTTGAGTGTAGGGAACCGTGGACCCAATTACAACAATGACATGGCGTTACATCTCAGTCTTCAAGGGTTATAGCGCATGTCCACGTTGAATCTTCGTTGGGGATAGATGTGGATGTGGATGGCAGTCATTGCTTACCATCAGGTGATCTATGTGCTCGTTTTCCACACTTAAATTTATAAAATATTTTAATGTAAAGGCCGGTTTATTTAAATTTGCGACCCCTCTGGTGTTCCGGATGTCCGTGGGAAGCGGTAATCACTTATCATCAGATGAGCTATTTGCTTGTTTGCCTCTATAAAAAAAAACCATCAGATACTACTGTTCCAAATAGATCAGGAGGATATCATCATCATTATCACAAACAGATGATGACTAAAGATTTAATACTCATCAACTCAAACTCAAAATCATTAGAACAACAAATATTTAAATGAGTAAAAAACAACAAAAAAAAAAAAAGACGCCTAAATCAAACACTACAATACAATAAGAACATCATCGTTGAATTAAGAACAACGATAACATAAACATATATATAAAAAAATAACGAGATATAAAGCAACGACACGCGAATTATTCTGCTGGACCTAACGGCATATCGCAGACCGTACGCGAAATTTCTTATTTATACCTTACTAGCATCCGTCGGCGACTTCGTCTGCGTGCAGACATAAACTCACTTACCGGGATAAAAATGATCTTATGTGTTGATCCAGGTTACAAACTGTGTACTAAATTTCATACACATCCGTCCAGCCGTCTGCGTGATTGAGTAAAAACATTTAAACAAACAAACTTTAATTTACCGAAATAAAAAGTATCTGTGTTAATCCAAGTTATAACGTACATAACAAACGTCTGAACGTACCAACTTTTAAATTTAATGTATTAATAAAGTACTCAATACTTTATTAATCATTATCAAAAAGTAATTCATAAAAGAAGTGATCAATTATAAAGTAGATTTTTATCAAAATATAATGACGAAGATTCTAATTTACAGTGGTAAAGCCACATTGCAGCTGGTTGTAAGTCGTAGCATGAATGGGTCGGCTCGATCGAGGAAGAATCACGCCCATACAGAATTCGTACGGTGTCTAAACTAGCCCAATTAAAAATAAAGATACATTCTACAGTCCTCAAGAGTGACAACGTCTGTTCTCACCCTTGAGGATTTTTATTGTTGGTAGAAGTTAGACGTCATGGACCACAATTATCATTTACCATCAGGTGTACTGTGTGCTCGTTTGTCACCCCTATAAAAAAACAACGCACTCTTTAGTGTAGGAATATTAACAAATAACAGTCCTAATGAAATCGCGGCTGGATCTATAACAAGATCTGACACACAGTTGCCAAACTAAATAACTTTATTTATAATACAATAGCTTGAAAAGACCACAGAATACCAGCGTGAAACAGCAGCATAATGATGCTGTGTTTCGTCTGGAGAGTGCAGGGATCCGGAGACCGTTATTACAGGTGATGAGGCATTCCATCTCAGTCCTCAAGGGTGACAACGCATCTGCATTATTATTCCTTGTCATGGATTATTGTAGATGTCATGGGCCGCAGGCATCACTTATCATCAGGTGAACTGTGTGCTCGTTTGTTACTTTGAAAGTAATAAAAAAAGTAATAAGTACCGATAACCACGGACAAGTAAGTTTCTTGTGCGGTAACTTCGGCCTAGAAATCGCAATTTAGACCTCCCACTAGATGGAGCTACGATCTATGTAAGTTTGCAGGAAATCAATGGATCCGGATCATGTTTCGTAGATATATATAATTATATATATATATATATATATATATATATGGCTTGGCATTCAGCAGGAGATTAATGATTGGGAAGAAACTTTGTTTTATAGCAATCAACATCACAGTCCACTGCTGAACATAGGTCTCTCCCATAGGGTGCCATAAAGCACCACCCTGAGGCTGCATCTATCAACTTCCCGCTGAAGTAAAGTTTCGTATCACAACAAAAATATTTTAACAAACATTCATAACACAATAGGCAAGTATGAGCCTCGCTAATCGATAATTTCTCCATCAAACCGTATATTACTTTGTTTTGAACAACCTTAAGGCATCTTAAACCCAAAAATTATAGTCCGCACCCAACAATGAACTATGCAAATTTCTGCCCGGGATCGAACAGACTGCCATTATTCGTTATACAAGTTAGACACTAAGCAACCGTGGTTATTATACTTTACCTCAATTTTGAAGGAGATTTTAAAGTCGTATAGTAGTATCTTTACAGTAAACGATATACTGTAAGCTCTATATTACCATCTACAGTGGTAGAGCTTTACTGCAGTTTGTTTTCAGCTGCAAAATGAATTAATATGAAAATGGCAGCATAACGCTGCTGTGTTTCGTCTGGTGAGTGTAGGGATCCGTAGGCCTTTACTACTGGCATTCAATCTCAGTCCTCAAGGGTGACAACGCATCGGTATTATGATTCCTTGTCAAGGATTAATGTAGATGTCTTGGACCGCAGGAATCACTTGCCATCAGGTGAATTGTATGCTTGATACTGTAGATGTAAATAAAAATTAGAAGGTGACAAAAGAGCACACTGTTCTCATCCTCATGTGGTACTATCGGTAGCGACCCATGATATTGACCGTTGAAAGAAATTTAAAAGTATACAAAAAATACTTGTCTGCATTCCCAACTGGTGTTGATTCGTGATGAAGACGTTGATGGCAGAACGCACCAGCTCAGCAAATGACTGTTCAATCTTCACTCGAAGACACCCACATCATAGTCGGACGGTAAGACTGCCGCTGGCAAATTATAGCAAACCTTTGCAGTTCGCATGAAAAACGAAAAGCTATCACTAGAAACCCGCCGTGAGCCTTATTATCAGATGCTATAAAGGGGATGGGACAATTTTGTTATGTAACTCCTCTGCACACTTTCCAAGATCCACATGCGTTAGATGTGGGTGAGTTGCCTCTTTACTTGTAATTGGGTTCCTGAGTCAATACTCTCACCACGGCAAGATCACACTGCCATTTCAAACTACTATTCTGCGAATGTTTTGCGAATTTCATAAGATGTATAAATATTAGTACTTTCGAAAACCACCGATTTCCATAGCTTAATAATTGGTTTTTTGATTGTGCTAATATCTCATTATAACAAAACATAAACTTAACTATCAACTCTTTCTTTTTGAAATAAGTTCCTAATTGTTATGCATTGTTAGAGAGCTAAGAAACCGGTGATGTTTTTAAAATAATATGTAAGCCAAGTTTAAGTAATTTTAGTGGAAAAAAATAAAACAAATATTGAAATAATATCGTTTTTGCCATCGCATTTTTAAATTTTGATAGATAATTGTTGTTTTAATATTGCTAAATAACTAGTGTTTAATGGTTTTTATAAATCAGATGAAAAAATGAGATTTAAAATGATACTTTTTTTATAATAAATTTTTGATGTTGCATTTTTGACTTATTGTGAAAAAGCTAAAAAACATGATAACTCAAAAATGGTTCACTTTTGCATAATGCATATGGGGGTTAAAATTATCGCAAATAGTCACCCCTATCACCTCCTAACGGGAATACGTCGAATTACCAATAATCCTATATATACCTGTATACATATATATATAGACAGTTATTATAATGCCCGCCGTCCAGCCTCCGACCTCACCCAACGCGAGCCCTCAACTCTCGCGTCAGCACGCGTGGAGGGGGCACCGTCACGCGAACACCATTCGGGCCATGATTAAAAATCAGCAAGCATCACGCCATCCATTGACATAGCTGTTGTCAGAGTATACGTCGGCTCGCGTGTCGGCGGCCACGTGGTCACGTCTAGCTGTTACGTCAACACGCAAGCCCGCAAGCACGCGAGCCGACCGCACGCAGAACTTCTGTGCGTAGCTAAGCTTCACCGCGGCACGGGAAACGATGTCTCGACGTTGGTCCGTACGTAGTATGTACGTGACGACGAGATTTGCATGCGTTATCGTCGCTTGTTTGGTGTGTATTGCGATCGATGATTGCTCACGTAACGTCCGGGGGTTATTGTGCCGGCGAATATACGTAGTGTGGTACACACAGTGATGAAAGTGTTAAGTTAATTTTACAGAATAGTGTAATATTTCAAGTTCCTATATTTGTAGTGTAGTGTGAACATTAATATTTCAATTACTACTGACTTGACAATCGCGAGATTCCTTTTAGGTCTTAACCGTCTATGTAACCGTTATGACCAACATTCAATATACTCCTTGATGTTCCTTCACAACTAGTTCGAGCCCTGTGAGCGATGAAGCTGTTAGAGCCACATAGGTTAATAGCGTCGACATCAAAAAAAATCCTGAAGGTAGACCTCCACAAATGGCTACTTCATCTAGTGTTGATCGTCTTACATTGCGTTTACCAAAACGGTGCTGCAAAACGAGATGTATTTTTAATATATTAGAGGTTTCGAGGACTTAGTTCCTAGTGATAAGTGATTCCTCTAGTTCCTTAATTTCAAAAGTGGTACCCGTGGGAGTCCACCTGGACGACGGGGTCTACGTTGGCGTGACAAATGGGGGCTCACAATTCGTAAGCGGGGTCCACGAAAAATTATTTGCTTTAGATAGTGAAGAACTAAAATGTTGGCGTGACCTCTCCTATCAATGTAGGCAGATAATATTTCAAGAAGCTCAGCAACTGTTATTTGTAAAAACTTGCAAATTTCACATTTTTTGCAGTGTTTTGGGAATATGGTAGACATGTAGCTGCAGGGGTCCACAGGAACCGGCTAAATTTTGAAAATGGTCTACCTAAATTTATTCTCGATAAAGAATCATAATTCACACACGTCTTCACTCTTGAGGACTGAGATTCAATACCTAGTAACTAGTAATATTGTTTTGTTCTAGACAATACACAGTTTAATATTTTACGTTGGTATTAGGGAAAAAGTGGTTAAGCCCTTAATTCATTACCAATCCACCAATCCCAATTTTTTTCTGGCTAATGGCCGCTGTTAGCCCGAGAGCTTTTGCAGTTTCACCAGATTGAGAGGTAACCGAGCGTTTATGGAACTTAGTCGAGATCTCTATTAGTGGGTAACCAGCACAAGCTTGGGTCGTTACCATGTTCCGCGACAGCGACTGACTCTAGGGTGCCCGAGAGGGCGCCGAACCTCGGCTCGGTCAGTTGCTTCTGACTAAGAACATGACATTAATATCACTTTTATTATTTTTATTTATCTGTATAACCAATCCCACTCAAATATCAAAATATATCGTCGGTTGCTTTTGGTTGAGAAGTTAAATTACTAAAGATACTGAAACACAGACGCTGTCCCAAAAACAGGATTAAGAAGGGTCAGCTGAGTGCTGAATCTTGCGATCGCTTAAAAGCTTTTCTAATGCACGATTTAGTTAAACTAAATCGGGGTATACGTATAGAGTCAGAACGCAGCTATAAACTAGATAGCTCTAACACGAAAAATTCGGTCAACCAGTGAAGGAGCACGCCCTCACAGAATACTAGCGTGTTTTGTATGGTGAGTTTAGGGATTCTGAGACCTAGTTACTCGTGACGATGCATTCCATCTCAACCCTTAGTTATTACAGTGCATGCGTAAAATCTTGAGTTTTTGAGGATGGATGTAGGTGTTTATTCAAGCTTTTCAAGGATGAATGTAGATGTCATGGGATGCAGGAATCACTTACCATAAGGTGAACTGTGTGCTCATTTATTTATCTCAATTTAAAAAAAAATCCTTCTGATCACAGTCCTCTCCCATAGACAGTCGCCTGCATCCATCGACTTTCCGCAAACTTGCATAGGTCGCTCAACTCCCATGCAAGTTTGCGGGAGTTTGTGTCCGATGAAGCTGTAAGAGCCGCATAGGCCAACAGCATCAACATCAACAGAATCTGTAGCAAACTATGTATAAATACATAATATTTTTTCTTACAATTTTAATTATTTACTTAGGTGATAATAAAATCTCTTTGCAGGTTCAATAACCCCACACGGCTGCAGCTGTTCGCGAGTTCAAATCTCAATTATAAATCGCCGCCATAAACTGATTCCAAGTAAACACTTAAGTTTCATTGAAGTATTTAACAAAGAACGTTGATCTGGTTTCATTGTTTTCAGCAAATTGTTTAGGTTTGAAGCTGTGATCATAGATTTTAAATATATTTATTTATTTGTTCTATTTTTTTCTCCCTTAATTATAAGGACGAACTTAACACACTGTGGTATAATAAGTGATCTTTGGGTGAATGTGAATAAATATTGGGAGGCGCTAAAGTAACAAAAGTTATTTATATATAAAACATTTATAAATATATATAAATCCTTATATTACACATACCTATATATATACAATGTATATATGTATATATAGGTAATGGGAAAATATATGTCAAAGTTATTTGCCTTGAAATAATAGTGTCGAAGACCACTAAAAGAATATAAATAAGATGTATTCTTTAGAAATTGTTTTTTTTATTCACAAACGTAATAGCATAATATGTGTGCGCGCTTATAATTACGAACCGAGTTCGATGCCGGCTCGGTACTAATTGAAATTGTTTATTGTCGTTTTGAGTTCTGAATTACCACGTGACCCGCGGTGAAGTTAAAAAAAAAAAAATATTAGCAATGCTATTTATGAACTATAACATTTACTAACATTCCGGTTAACCAATCGAACTAAGCTAAAATGCTTGTGCTAGGACATGGTTCACGACAGTCTAATGGTGGATTCGAACCTACCACTTTAAGTTTCGCAGACCGTACCCTAAACCATTAGGCTATTGACGCTTCCTTATTTGTAAGAAATAAATAGAATAAATATTTCAAGAGATGTCAGGTACGCCAACTAGCAGTGGTGTCACGTTGCGGACTCTAATACTATCTGGAAAGGAGGCATATCCCAGGTGTGGGGTATTTGTCATGGGGAAAAATCATTCCGGATAGCACTCAGGATTCTTGCTGATGTTGTCGCTGTTAGCTGACGTGGCTTTCACAGCTTCATCGTACTGGAGCATGATAAAGAGCTACACTGTAAAACGTTACTATATGCAACTTTAGATGCCGCTGAAGATTTAAACTATCTAAGCATTATCCATGGTGGTGAATTAACAGTGGAATAGCTACGCTGCAGTTTGTTTCTAGCTGCAGAATGAATGACTCAACTCGACCGGGGTAGGACCACGCCCTCGCAGGCTACCAGCATAATGATGCTGTGATTTGCCTGATGAGTGTAGAGATCGAGAGACCTTTGTAACTGGTGATGAGGCATTCCATCTCGGTCCTCAAGGGTGACAACGCATCTGCATTATGATTCCTTGCCAATCATGAATGTAGATATCATGGGCAGCAGGTATCACTGGTGATCTGTGTGCGAGTTTGTCACCCATAATATTGCAAATAAACATTATGTTGTGAAGTACTTATAAGATTTTTTTTCATAATTCGATGTTTTTAATTAAATTTCGACCCACTTCCGGTCATATGAATAATCTGATACGATGCAAACGTATTAAGAACAGATGACAATTTAATAATTTCATGACAGCACTCTTTATTTCGGCTTCTTGAAAACTTTAAATATTAATATATAATTTAACATTGAAATAAAATATTTGAAAATATATTTTTAAATCTAATTAAACAAACATTTAACTGCCATGACTAATATATCAAAACAGCTTGTATATATCGAGATACAAGACAAGTAACAACATATCCAAAACACTAGCTGGCCCTAGACACGAGAGCTAATGGTCTCCGGTCACGTAATGCGCTCTCGTCAGCTGGAGGGGCGAGGTTCGAAGCCGGGGCGATCGCGACCAGATAATAGAGGGTGTTCACCCTCGCGTCCAAAGCTTTTAAACGGTACGGGCTTTTAAATAAAGCTGTTTCGTTGATATTTGAATTGTTGTGTATATTGTGAAGAACTTTTTTTTCATGATGACGACCTCGTATTTGTTTTCAACTACGATAATATCCTCTAGTTATAAATAAACGTAATTAATTGAGCGTGCCTTATAGCAAACTGGAAAGCTACTTTATCTTAAACTAGTGCAACTCGAAGTTTGTACTTTATGTTGTAAATGGTATGACGTAAAAAACGATATTTATTTAATCTAACATCACTTCCCGTAGCTTAAAAAAAATTACCTCTACGCGTTCGAAGAGAAATCGCATTCTTAGCTGCGAAAAAGTTGGAAACGTCCTGAAATTGAAAAGAGACGGTTGATTGGAAAAATCACAAGTTGGAGGGGGACACGAGATCGAAGTTTGCCACGCCTCCTTTCTTCTGAAGGAATTTCCCTAGGGCAGTTATATACGGAATGGGACGTTATAAGGTTACGTCATCTTATTTAGTTTAGGTATTTTTACTTACAGTTCTTCTCTGTCGTTTAACTCTATATATATATATATTTATATTTTTTAATGTCCATCAAAAATATATTATTACTAGCTGTGGTCCGGACTTCGTTCGCGTAGACTACAGGATTTGGTATGTCTCATGTTGTATGCCATATGTCTCAAGCAATGCTTTCTTTTAGAACTTTTGTAGAGAAGCAGTTCCGTCATACATGATTTTTGCATAACTTTAACGTAACGTTTGCGCAGCACACGCAACGGAACATTTGAAAAGGAATAATTTTTCTCGTTTTTGCAACATTTTTCATTGATGCTCCACACCTATTGGTCGTAGTGTGATGTTCTATAGTCTTTAGCCTTCCTTGATGAATTGCCTATCCAACACAAAAAGAATTTTTCGATACGAACCAGTAGTTCCTGAGATTAGCGCGTTCTACCAAACAAACTCTTCAGGTTCATAATATTTGTAATTTAGATTTAGATGAATCTACCTTAATAATAAATCCGCATTTGCATTGCAGGGAACTGTCACATAGTTTAAAGTTTCTTCTTCTTGAATCTTTGTTGAGGATTGATGTGGATATCACCTCGCCTGCCTCGAAGTGAACTGTGTGCTCGTTTGTCAGACTTTATGTTATAAAAAAAATATTGTTAATTAATTACATATATTAATTTAACTGAGCATTAACCTAACCTTAAACTCAACATAAAAACGTAACCGGACGTCACCCCGCGGTCGGTCTCCCCTTTGTGGCCCTTAAGACCCTCGGCGAATAAAATTTTCACCGGTCCACGTGATGCGGTGGTAATTAGCGGTCACGCAACCCCACACCGTCCATTCACAATGGGGTTCGACTGAACGGGGCACATAACATTGATCAATACATTTCACTGCCAATTTACTGGACTAGGGGCCCTCATCGTCGAAGCCCGATAACCGACGGAGAAGATAGGACTCTTTAGTGGCAACCTCGGAATTGCAGTTGCAGCTAGGAACTCCCCCACTAGATGGAAGCGACCTAAGTTTGCGGTTAATCAATGGAGGAAGGTGCCTCGGAATCACCGCTCCAGTACTTGAGGGAGGGCCAGTCTTCAGCACGACAAGTGATGATACTATGACGAATAGTACAAAAACAAGTTAATCTTTTTTTTTTAATTCGTTGAGAGTAACAAACTCGTTACACAGTTCACACAGATGGTAAGTGGTTCCTGCCCACGACATATATTCGTCCTTGACGAGGAATCATAATGCTGACGCGTTGCCACACTTTAGAACGCAGAAGCATTATGCTGGTGTTCCTACCCCGGTTGAGATGACCCAGCTAGAAACAAACTGCAGTGTAGAGTTACACTGCAGTTTGTTTCTAGCTGGGTCACGGCCACTGTAAATCTATACATGTACAATTATACTTTCCCACAAGAAACTATAGATACAAAACTGTTCGCAGTTTATACATTAGTATATATCTCTTAATGTAACCGTACTTAGATTAAACGATATCAATGTCTATATTACGGATTGAATGCCGTTGAACAATGCAATTTTTCAGTATAATATTTATTTTTGATTCTTTTTAATGAAAGTTTTACGAAAAAATCATTAACCTTCGTAGATTTTTGTCACCCCTCATAACTAAACATAAAATAGTTCGTTAATTAAAGTCGACACGTGAAGTTTATTAATTTTGTAAGAGTTCGTGTGTTTGTACGTCGACTTAACTGAAGTCATGTTTTTGTTGTGTATAAACGAATTTTCTTATTTTTTTAAAGAAAGTAAGAAAGAACTTGTTTATTCGTAGGAAAACTCACATTATTACATACAATTACACACATGATTAGTAGATAATAAAAGTAAATAAATTTAAATGCTATCACGAAGCGGTTGAATTTTATTTAAGGGTCACGGTCCTGTTATCTTAAAGTATTATAGGTATGTGGTGTGGTTCCTTTTATGATATTAGGGGCGACAAATAAGCACACAGCTCATCTGATGGTAAATTATTCTTGTAGCCCACGACACTCATTCATACGCGATGAGTAATTTTATTGGAGATGCTTTATCACTCCTGAAGAAATACGATGTTCTTTCTTTCAGTTTGTCATTTTCGGTTTCTATCACTTACCAGATTTAACGCAGCAGCACTTATTGGCTATTTTATTCTTGTATTCTCTAAATGGTTGGTATACATTTAGATTGTCGCTATGACGTGGGTATATCACTCTCTCTCGCGGGTAAATCTCTGCATTGCAATCCCACCACGTAAATCTGTATATTGCAATTCTACCACGTAATACTGAAACTCAAATACATAGAGAATTACGTGGTAGGTTTGCATGGTGGTACAGATATATATAGCATTCCCACCATGCAAATCTTTGTATCAAAATCCTAACATGTATAATTTTATATCGCAATCCCACCACGTAAATCTCTGTATCGAAATCTGACTACGATTGCGCTACTAAGATTTACTGTTCAAATTTACTGTAAATATACTGAAATTCAGTTCTTAGAATGTTGTGTCATGTTAATTTCACAACTACAAATCATTTGCATACCTTGCGGGATATTGGGTTTTAAATTTCAATCCGTGTTTAACTAATTTGAAGCAAGCGTTTAAACAACACTTAATTTGTCTACGCTGTCAGGGTTCTAGAAATATTCTCGAGTCTTTGTTAGTATGCTTCGAATATAACTGCGATTTTATAATCGTCGATGATATTCAAGCCATATGCAGTCACCTTCATCCATCATTGTACGGGCGTTCCCACGGAACCCGATAGAGAGTCTCCAGAAGCTCCTCTCGTGAGCAGTTGATCTTTGCTAATCGGATGGCTATGGTGGAAAAAGAGTGTGGTCGTGGAGCGTTGGTGTCGCCTTAAGCGAACCAGCTATGGCGCAGAAGGAGGCTGTGGCAAGGAAGAGAGAGATATCCACTGATCTCCCAATCCGCAAAGATACCGGGGGAGGGTATGTCACGCCCTTCTTCAACCCCCTTGACCAAGGCCTAGGCGATGACTTTTGTCAAGGCCTTGAGGTGGCTGGCACGGTGTACATGCACGCTCATACATGAATAAGGGGTGGCGAGCTCCAGCTCCACCCCAAGTCCAAAGACGGGCCTGCTGTCTGGACTGCAGTAGTGTGCGAAAGCGTTCCCGTAGTCGCGACCAAGGGTATCGAGAAGTACACCATGGGGTTTTCGCCGGTATGAGTCCAGCACATCGCGGGGCTTCGGATGTGTGTCCTTGACTTTTCCATTTCCCACACACACATTGGCAATTCCACATTCACAATGAGTTAGTATATTATTTAAAATATGTTATTATCACATCAACTTAAAAATTAAAAAAATAGATATATAAACACGACCAAATGAGGTCGAAAGGACGGTTAGTTGAAAT